>NW_026845477.1:11515591-11547819 GCF_025583915.1 Anolis sagrei ordinatus | reverse complement strand
GAGGGATAGCCTAAGTATGTAATAAATGAAAGAGAGCCCACTTGGTATCCAGCCACAACTGCATGTTCCAAGGCATTTTACAGCTGAGTGTGTGCTGTAGATATCATTTCCCAGCAACCTGATCTTCAGCAGCTTGGTCAGTGCACTATCAGACTGTGGAAGTAGGTTGGAGGCAGGCATGTAGCGGGGAGGGGGGGGGCTTGAGGGGCTTCAGCCCCCTCCCCGAAATTCTCATGGTGGTTCGCGCAAAGGCCTTACTGGTGCATTATTTAAACTGTTATGTTTATTCATATCATGATCTGATCACCATACTCAATATATCCCATATGCATGGGGATATTGGGGTAATGATTCACTCAGACTCCCCCCCCCAAACAAACTCACCCCCCCACCCCCCGAATTGAAATCCTGGCTACGGGCCTGAAGTGAGACTTCCTAGCAGGGGATTTCCTGTTCTTGATGTCAGGCAGAGGCATAGGGTGAGTATTAATCTGAGCCCCGTTTTCGGGGTCTCACTCGGGGTGTGGATTTAAAGATAAGAATACCACTGTCTGTCTTTGGCCTTAATCTCTGTAGTAAATTTATTTATCCATTTGTAAGTTACCATGTATCAACTCTTTTTATTTATTTGTGTTGTTTGCAAACTATAATATAAAAATGTAAGGATCATTTGACTTCAAAATTGGACAAGGTTTCTGCCTTCTGTAATCCAAATATCATATTAAATCAATGTGGTCAGTCATGATTGAATGACTGGACTGAATGATGGAATCTCTTTTAAATTCAAGGCTACTGGATTTCAAAAGCCCCCATGTTGAGTGGCAAACATGTTGCTCCATTTGATTGCTGGGTGTAAAAACAAGCCATCCAATAATTTTTCTTCCTGTGGTGTTTACTTCCATCCAGATTTGGAGTGTGTACTACTTAACTATTCAATCTGGATCAACAGAAAAGAAGAATCTAATTTTAATTTTAATGATAACTGACACACTCTTTCAGTTTTATATTCTTATCACAGCAGACGTGTTTGGTCACAACGACTAGAGCTGTTTTGAATCCTTGATTTGATATATGAAAAATATTTTCCCCTAGGAAAAAAAATCTTTGCAATTACGTATGAATCATTTTAACACACCAAACATGCTATTCACCAAAGGAGTTATATATTTATCTCTTCCCCAAGCATCTGACTCAATGTGTTTATAACAGTTTTATTATAAAATTAACTAAGTTTATTTCATAACTCTTTACCGATGGCAAAGGAGGGGCTGTCCCAGTCTTCCAGTTGCCAATAGAGATATAATTAGAAGTTTGCTGTGAGTTTTCCAGGCTGTGTGGCCATGTTCCAGAAGCATTCTCTTCTGATTTTTCACCCCCCATCTGTGACAGGCATCCTCAGAGGTTGTGAGGACTGTTGGAAACTAGGCAAGTGGGGTTTATATATCTGCGGAATGTCCAGGGTGGGAGAAAGTACTCTTGTCTGTTTGAAGCAAGTGTGAATGTTGTAATTGCCTACCTTGATTAGCACTTAATGGTCTTGCAGCTTCAAAGTATTTGTAGGAATCTTCAAACTTTAATTGCAGGGAAATTCACTGAAGATTGGCCCCAGTGGTTGATGGGAAGACCTCCCTCCAACTCATATGAAGGAAATAAGAACAACCAGGACCACTCCATATGCCCTGGTCCCAGAGGGTGGTGAGAGGTCCTCCTTCCAACTACCACATCTGTAAGGAAAACAAGACAACCAGCAACTGCTGTGCTTCATATCTTTCCTTGTAGTCATCATCTTTGCTTTGTGTGCCTTGTTTTATTATATACTTGAGATTATAATTTGACAGAGAACTATCAAATTAAAAATGTATAACCCATCCTGAAAGTCAAGACAGGTATAAATGATCCAAACAAACAACAAACAAATATGTCCCCTCTATATAATACTGCTATCCATGTAGTCAATTGGCTTTATGGGGATATTCCTTTCCTGCATGAGTTGTAACCCTGACTCTATAACTCTGACGTTGTCCCCAAATATGGTTACTATGCATAATTTTCTGCTTTGAATGCGAAGTGTCTGTATACAATTCCAAGCCCTCTCTAGAGTGTGTTGTTTTCAATTTATGGTGACATTCAGACAGAATTATCATGGCATATTTCTGGCCAGAGTTCTTCAAATGAGATTTTCCATAGTGAGACTGAGAAAATGTGATTTGCCCATAGTCACCCAGTAAGTTCCAGAGAGAAACAACATATGTGCAAAGCACCTTTTAATTCTGAGCTGTAGAAATACTTTGTCTAGAAGCTCCTCCAGTAAAAAATGAGAACATAATTCTTCATCTCAGTGACATTGAGAGTCTATTGCAGATAACAATAATAGAAAGAACAGCAGTAGCATACATATGGATCCAAACTGGATGGTGTAGCACTGCAAATATCAGAGGATTTCTCAGAGGATGAGAGGGATGATGGGTTCAAATTGATGAGTCTGTGAATGATCAGAGAGAATTGCAGGCAGATGAGACTGATGTTTTAGATTTGTGTGCTTGTTTCCAAGCAACAGGAGAAAGTGAAAGTCCTTGGACAGATGGAGAGTTTTTCTGGAAAACTAGATTAGGTCTGAGAATGGAGGGAGTGAAAAATAGACAAACTAGATATTCTCACAGAATTCGTGGGAAGACCTTGAAGTCCAGGTGTGTTAGGCATGATGCCATGGGTTCCTGGACAGGCTTAAATTAAATGGTTTGGCTTCAGGCTTCTCAGAGGAGACAATGTTTCCATAGGAGATGGCTCTCCTGTCTCTGCTCTCAAGCTCATGATTCAATTATTCTGAAGATTCCTATTCTAGTTCATGCCTTTGTTTCCTTTGAGGGTTAACCTTGGAAAAGTTCCATTTTTTATGTTTATGGATTTATGTTTGCAGTACTGATGTGGATTTTGATTCTCTTGATTTTATGCACTTTGACATTTTTGGATTACTACTACTTTGTATTTCCTATTCTACTTAGAATCACTCTTTTCCCCCTTTTATCTGCTTTCTTTAATACTTTTTGAAGATATAATTACTGGACTCTCTTGTGGTGCTGGGTGAAAAGGTGTTTCAGTGTTAGAGTGTAATGCTGGAGAAAAAAATACAACAAACCACAAATCTATTTTTTACAGATAAACATTATGACAATGCAATACCAGCATGCCAGAAGGTTGAAAAATATGAGGGAAGAGAGGGGAGGATTTTGCCCATCTTTGTAGCAATGGGCAAATAGGAATCATGAAAGGTGTCCATCCAATCCATGTTCAGAGTTAATGTGACATCAAACTGCTATATTTCTGCAGCATTAAAATAACCTTGGTTTCCTTTTCCTGGATAATGCTTAGGGAGATAGGAAGTTGCTTTCTACTGAATCAGATCATTGTCCCCTCTAATTCTGCCAATTCCGATTCTAATCTCCAGAGCTTCAGGCACAATTCTTTTGCCTTCTGTTAACATTGTTTAATACCTTTTTCTCACTAACAAAGAAAACTATACTCAGAACACATTGCTAACTCTACTTTCATCCTCTACTGGAGGCAGTTCCTAGAACAGTTTTTAAATGGTACAAAAGGAAAATGACCTTGGCCTTACAGCCTTGTGTGAAAGCTTAACTAGCTCTTGCTCTTTTGAATGGACATCTCTGGATCATCTTCTAGTCCCTGAAGTGGTAATTAGTGATGACCTAGCTACAAAAGGTCTGGAGGGCTCTGAATAAACCTTAGGTGGCCTAGATACATACCCATAAATCAATATGAAAGAGGATTTTTCTCTCTCCCTACACTCCCATTCAGTTGGTGGTTGATGGCTAATATCATAAATAAATATAGAATTGCTTCTGGCATCCTGCTAATGATGCTTGTAGTCCAATGAAATGTAAATCCAGCGTCCATGGTATGGCTGAGTACTTTCCAGATTACTGAATTTCTGAGTATATTGGCTAGACATGGGGGTTTAAGCACTCTAAAATTAATTGCAATATATGTCATACTCTAATTGTATGCATCGTCAGAGCTGGGTGCTGAATAGCCAGTAGATGAGAGCCAGAAGCTGGGAATCAAGCACAATCCCACTGCACTTGAACTGAAGGCTATGCTGAGGGGCCAAACTACCCTGACCTGAGATATTGAGCTTGGGGGGTCCCCTGTCATGAGCTGTATGCCCAACCCCCTGCCTAACAGCTGAATCACAGAGTACAATTGCAGTAATTTCATTTGGCAAATTGTGTACTCACACTGACTATTCTGCCAGCTTTTCTGAATTGTGTTTATTGTTTCTTCTTTTTGCCCTCTTATTTTATAAACTGGATCTGAGCTGGTGAACGTTGAGCATTAGACTGGTTTTATGGATTGTAATGTATAATTGATTGTTTTACTTATTTTATAATTGCTGTTTATATATGTTTTTATCTTATTGTTTGTGTTGGCATCGAATTGTGCCTTTTGTAAGCCACCCTGAGTCCCCCCTCGGGGGTTGAGAAGGGCGAGGTAGAAATGCGCGAAATAAATAAATAATAAATCAAGACTCATCAGGATGATTGTGGAAAAACAGGAGGAAAGAGAAGTTTATTCCTTTTTCATTAGCTACAACTTGCACTATCCCATTCCCTTGTTACTATTTACAGTTGGCCATGTCTACGACAGTTCTCACTATAGGTCATTGGATGCTGTTTTGAGCTTAAATTATTGTTTTATATGTTTTTGGTTTTATTTTGCATTGTCCTGTGTGTTTATTTTATGCATTGTTTTAAGCACATTGTGCCATATGTAAGCTGCCCCAAGTCCCATAGGGTTTTTAGTGTGGAAACTGGATATATGCTGCCTGTTCCTTTAATGAGATGAGCATTTGGATGAGAGGGTGTATCTACACTGCAGAATGAATATGGCTCAATTTTATGGAATTACGGGAGCTGAAGTTTGGTGAGGCATCACCAATCCCATGATTCCATAGCATTAAGCCATAACAGTTAAATGGGATCAAATTGCATTCATTCTACAATGTAGTTGCACCCAAAAATGAATACCAACTGTTGTAGACTAGACTTGGGCGGTTTCGTTGGTTAATTTCGTAATTCGTTATTAATTCGTATTTAAATTAGCTTACGATCCAATATTGAGCCATGCAGGAATAGTGTGAGGAGTAAATTAGATTCAAAACAATTTTTTCAATTTATTTTGTAATTATTTTGTAATTATTTTGTAATTATTTTGTAATTATTTTGTAATTATTTTTGCATGTCTGGTGCAAGTTTTATAGTTGTTGTTTGTTTTATCACACCAACAGTCAACAACAGAGGGAGAGGGAAGCTTCAGAAGTTCCTCCTTTCCTATTTGGAGGTTTCTTTTAGCATATTGCGCAATCGCGTCCGCCATTAACGAATCGATTCGTAATTATACGAAATTTCGTATATTTCGAAAATTTTAAAAGGAAAATTTCGGAATTATTAAAAAAAACGAAACGCAAGGGCCCCCTAAAAACAAAACGAGTTTAGAACCATTTTTTTCCGTGGTTACCCAAGCCTATTGTAGACCCTTGATATCTGCTGGGATCTGGTTCCAGAACCACCCATGGACATCTGGGTCCACAGATACTAAACTCCCATTATATACAATGGCATAATAAAATGATGTTCCTTATATAAAATAGCAAAATCAAGGTTTACCTTTGGAATTTTTGTGGGAGAACTGGATATTTTCAAGCTGTGGATAACTGCACCTGTGGATGTAGAGTCTGTGAATACAGAGAGTTGACTCTGGTATTCACATTCATAAAGTGAAAGACTGGAGGATGCAGATTTCACCAACTGGCCAAAATTCAGTTTCATAGCAAACTTGCAAAACTTCAAGCTCTAAAACTTGGAAAAACTTCCAAGAAAATATATGTCTCCATTTAGTACTACTGTTAATGGCTGCAAAATATATCCTTGCTGATAAAATGTTGTGATGCATTCATTCTAGGAGATCATTTTGGTTTGGTAATTAGCGCTTACTTCCATCTCCTTCGACTTGCCACTGTGCGCCACAGTAGCGCTGGCCATGATTCATGCATTTTGTCATTTCTCTTAATGATTATTATAATTCATGACTTTGTATTTGGGTTTTATGAGGCTATACACTGTTGGCAATTTATTGATCCTGCCATGACTATTATGCTACTGGGGAGCACCCGTTTGTTCACACACCACTTTTTTTCCACAGATAAAAACTTATTTATGGGAGAACCCTGGTTCCTGCTTTAGCTTTGTTTGTTTTCCATAATTACTTTTGAGACATCGCTAAAGGCAACAAAATATTGCTCTTGGCCTGCTAAAAGGTATGTGCAGATATTGTCCAAGAATTGACACTGGGGCATAAAAATCTGCATGTGGAGTTACACAATGATTTTACCGCACAACCTGCGACTGAAGTTCTACATAAATTAGAGAAAGTGCAACTTTACAATTACAAAGTTCGATAGCAGTTGGATAATGTTGTTTCATTAAATGATTGCAATGTTGTATAACTATCTGCACAATGTGCTTCAATGTATAGTGCAGAATGCACACTGTATAATAGTAATAGTAAATTATTATTATTATTATTATTATTATTATTATTATTATTATTTCTTACTTGCCTCTCCTCATGGCTTGAGGCATGTAACAACATTGCTAAAACATTCAATCATCTGAAACATGTAAAATACACATATTAAAACATATTTCTACAAAATACACAGAACAAAGATTAAACATAAGACACAAGATTAAAATTTATGATTAAAACTGGCTTGATTAATCCTGTCAGAAGAGAGAGGTCTTCAAATGTGCTTTAAAGTCTGATAGCTGATTTAGTTGTTAGAGATCTTCCAGCAGGTTGTTCTATAGTCTTTGGGTGGCCAATGAAAAAGTCCTCTGGGTGATGGTTGCCAGGTGGGTTTTGGCAGGCGTGAGCAGATGCCCCCCAGAAGACTTCAGTGTTCAGGTTTTTAAAGTTCAAGACCAACAGTTTGTACTTTTCCCAGAAACTAATTTGCAAATTAGTTAGATGTTCCTATTACCAATCCGGCTGCTGTATTTTGAAAATTTCTGAACTTGGTACAAACATAGCCCAATGTAAAGCACATTGCAGAAATCCAACCTTGAGGTTACCAGTGCATGCACCATCATCTTTAGGGCCTTCAAATCTAGGAAAGAGTGCAACTGGTGTATCAGTCAAAGCTGGTAGTAAGCACTCCCAAATGTTGCATCTACCTCAGCTGACATTTGGAGAAACAGATCCAAGATCTTTCTCAAGTTACAGACACAGTCTTTCAGGAGGAGTGTAACCTTATCCAGAACTGGTTGGCACACCTCCACCCCCAAATTAGAGGTCTTGATGACAAGCACCTCTGTTTTGTCTGGATTCAGTTTCAATTTATTTTTCTTCATCCAGCCCATTACCTCCTCCAGACATTAATTCAGAGGAGACACACTATCCATAGCTAAGGCTGTTTTTGAAGGCATGAGAAATATATTTAGGTGTCATCTATATAATGATAACATTCTGCCCCTTGTCTCTGGATGATGTCTCCCAGCTGTTTCATGCAAACATAAAAAAAGCATTGGGGATAGAATGGCACCTTGTAGGCCATATAACAGCTCCTTTTTTGAGGAGCAGCTATCCCCAAGCACCACCATCTGGTAGTACGACAGGAACCACTGCAACATGGTGCATCCCATTTCCAGTCCCTTCAGGTATTCCAGAAAGATACCATGGTCAATGGTATCAAAACCCACTGAGAGGTCTCAAATCCTCAACAGGGACACACGCCCTCTGCCAATGTTGGGGCAGAGATTATCCACTAAGGTGACCATAGCAGTCTCAATTCCATATCCTGCTCTGAAGCTGGTTTGAAATGGGTCAAGGAAGTGTGTCTCATCCAAGATTGCCTGAAGTTGGAGGGCAACTGATTTCTCAAACATCTTGCCCTAAATAGGGAGGTTAGACACTGGACTGTAATTGTTAAGGTCCAGGGGATCCAGAAAGGGCTTTTTCAGCAGTGGTCTAACTTCTGCTTCTTTGAAACAGTATGAAAAGTCCCCCTTCCTGAGAGATGCATTAATACTTTGTTGTAATTAAGATTGAATTGCATCTCTTCCCTGAGCAACCAGCCAAGAGAGAGAGGAATTTGTTGGGACTCAGCCAGTGTTTGAGCCTGAATCTGTGATTGTGTTTTCCCCTCCTAATGTTTCTGGGTCTGATTTGGATAGTGAGCCTGATGTGATCAATGAGGATGAGGTGCAAAATGGAGACACTTTGGACAATAATGTTACTGCAGACACTGATCAAGAGGGGTCAGGGGAAAGGCTAAGTTCTCATGAGAAAGTTTCTGTCAGAGCAAGGGAAGAAAGTTTACTCCCTTCTCCAGGCTCGAGTTTGCAAGATAGCTTCACACCTGTTGCAGTTAATGAGGAGATAGATAAGACCAGTCGCCGTCTGGAAATTAGCCAGAACCGTCGAGAGGCCCAATGTTTACACAGGTCAGAAAGAATTCAGCAGTTAAGACCAAAAACTGGGGGGGAGTAGAAACCAGGTTTTGGGACTCAAATTGGGCTCTTAGAGAATCTTCTTCAGATCAGGCCTCATTTGGAATCAAGCTCAAGTATCCTGGAAATTCCTGTTTCAAGTGGCCTCATCTCTAAGGATATATCTAGCTTTTCAAGTGGATTAGCAGTGGCTAGTCTGTTCATGGTTTTCTATTGAAGGCTTTTGGTTATTGACTGCATTTGGATTATTTCTGCAAGCTTTTTGGACATTGTTATTCCTATGTTTGGACACTGCTTATATTGCTTCTTTATTTGGCTTTTTGCTTTTGGACTTCTACCTATTTTATAATAGGCCTCGGGGGCACTGTTTTACAGTGGCTCTGGTCATTTCTGGAGGGCCGCACCCAGAAGGTGTTATTGGGGGACACCTGTTCAACACCACATCTTGACTTGTGGGGTTCCACAGGGCTCTATACTGTCCCCCATGCTGTTTAATATCTACATGAAGCCGCTGGGTGAGATCATCCGGAGTTTCGGGGTGCGGTGTCATCTGTACGCAGATGATGTCCAACTCTGTCACTCCTTTCCACCTGCTACTAAGGAGGCTGTCGAGGTCCTGAACCGGTGCCTGGCCGCTGTAACGGTCTGGATGAGGGCGAAAAAATTGAAATTGAATCCAGACAAGACAGAGGTACTCCTGGTCAGTCGCAAGGCCGAACAGGGTATAGGGTTACAGCCTGTGCTGGATGGGGTCGCACTCCCCTTGAAGGCGCAGGTTCGCAGCTTGGGTGTGATCCTGGATTCATCGTTGAGCCTGGATCCCCAGGTTTCAGCGGTGACCAGGGGAGCATTTGCACAGCTTAGGCTCGTGCGCCAGCTGCGCCCGTACCTCGGGAAGTCTGACTTGGCCACGGTAGTACACGCTCTGGTCACATCCCGCCTTGACTACTGCAACGCTCTCTACGTGGGGCTGCCCTTGAAGACGGCCCGGAAGCTCCAGCTAGTCCAGCGCGCGGCAGCCATGCTACTAACAGGAGCGGGACGCAGGGAGCATACAACGCCCTTGTTGTACCAGCTCCACTGGCTGCCGATTTGCTACCGGGCCCAATTCAAGGTGCTGGTGTTGGCCTACAAAGCCCTAAACGGTTCCGGCCCAAAATACCTGTCTGACCGCATCTCGGCCTATGAGCCCACGAGGACTTTGAGATCGTCTGGGGAGGCCCTTCTCTCGATCCCACCTGCCTCACAGGCACACCTGGCGGGGACGAGGGATAGGGCCTTCTCGGTGGTGGCCCCCCGGCTGTGGAACACCCTCCCTGTAGACATCAGACAGGCGCCCTCCCTTATGACATTCCGCAAGAGACTAAAGACGTGGTTGTTTGAGAAGGCGTTTGAGTAAGTGCTGCAACAATTGGCAATGACGATTGGAACGGAACATGGATAACGAGATTTGGATTGTGATTCAATGATGAGACGTCGCGAATGATTTAGTGTAATTGTATTATTGATAGTGATGTTGTTTAATGTTGTTGTGATATTGCTATGTTGTAAATTGTACCTGATTTTATATGTTGTACACCGCCGTGAGTCGCCCTAGGGCTGAGAACGGCGGTCTACAAGTGCAGTAAATAAATAAATAAATAATCATCTCTTTTATTGGCTCCAGTTATTCTTCAATAAAAAAGGACATTTCCTTCATTCAAGGTGTGGTGTGATTAATGATTAGAGGGCCCTGTTCCTGCTCTACGGTACAACAGAATGAAGAAAGTAGATTGTCCTAATTTCTAGCCCCAGCAGCTTGTTCCCAACAAAAATGCTCACCTATTGAAACTGATCCAGTGTAATTCCACTCGCAGAGTTGCTGGACACTTGTTGTTGACTACTGCTACAATGACGCCATCTAAGTAGGTTCTTATGCAGGAGATTTTATCTGCAAAATGTTGTAGAAACCATCACAGTGAGTTACAAAAGGTTCTAATAATGAATTCTGAGGGGAGGGTACCTGTTCACCACTCTGAACAGCTCAGCTGGGTGTGGTTCTGTAGAGGCAATGTGTGCAGAAAAGAAAGCTTTCTTTGCTGCATGTATTGCCACCTTATAGGAGCACAAGTGCCCTCTATACTGTGTCTTGTCACATAGATGTCGAGTTTTCAATCATCTGCTCTCTAAGAAAAATAGCATTTTTGTACAGAATTGATGTTTTTCTTTGAAGTAAGGTTGTTTTCTGAGCATGTGTATTTTGCTTTTTCCAAATTAAGTTTCCAAACCACCAAGAGACTAAGGGAACTGCACATATTTCAGTGTCTTTTTTGCAGAAAACAGGAAACTTGCAAAATGATGAGATAGAGATTTTAAAAGATTTTCATCTTGAAAGACTATGAGTTTAACTCTAGATCTTCATGATGCCAATAATGTTTACTGAGGATGGGCTGTCACCATTTTCAAGATGATTGTCTTGACGATCCTACAAAATGTCTTGAGTGTGGATGCTGCCAGTTTGAGATATTAATGTCAACAGCTTGTCTAAATAATATAACATGTCTGGTGGAAGTATACCTCAAATGCTGTAAGAGCACAAATGCAAGGATATTGACTTAATTCTCATATTTTTCTCAAATGCTTGGATGAAAATGACATTTACATTGGCCTTCTTTTTAGGTATAACTAGAACAACCTCCACTTTATTTCCCTTTTTTTCACTCTGGATTGGAATCCTCCTCTTTTTCGTTTCAAATTTTGAGAGGAACAATTTCTTCATCCCTTCTTTGTCCTCCATTCCCATGGGTTGCAATACCAGAAGAGAATATATCACCGTGGATTCATAATGCAAAATAAACTTCACGAAGCAAAAAAAAGATCTGCTCAATTTGCATAATGTATGCAGATCACTCCTTCCAGCTTTTCTTGGCACAGAATTTAGATCACCCGGGGGCAGGATTTTTTGTCTATTGTGTAGGGCAGACTATGTATGGCCCTGCCTATAGGAGTCATGAGACCCATCCATCCTGGCAAGTTCTTCTGTTAAACACCCCATTGTACTTTACCAAAAAAAGTCAGAACAAAAAAGATGCTCTTACCACCAGATGTTGGAAATGAAAAATGGCCAAGGTGATTGTAATTTATTATTTATTTATGGGACCACCATCTGTTGTTGGTGTAGGCTTTATGCATGCAGGGGGAACTCTTCCTCAGGCTGCTCTTTTAAAAGTTCTCCCCTATTATTACTTTGCATCTCTCTGATACCTGTACAGCCAATTTAGCAGCAACTATATAACTCAAGCAAGTGCTAGCATGCTCTTATTGACACATGCCCGTCCAAATCCAGTTCATGCCTGGACGTGTCTTTATTTTTCATTGTTGCAGAGATTAGAATTATCTTCTACCATCTGTAAAAACTAAAACTACTTTCTCCATGATTTATGATATTTCTGCATTAGGCTTCTCAAATGTGGCTGGTGGAGAACAGCAGGCATCAAGTGTCTGTTTTGTTGTTCATTTGTTCAGTCGTCTCCGACTCTTCATGACCTCATGGACCAACCCACGCCAGAGCTCCCTGTCGGCCGTCACCACCCCCAGCTCCTTCAAGGTCAGTCCAGTCACTTCAAGGATGCCATCCATCCATCTTGCCCTTGGTCGGCCCCTCTTCCTTTTACCTTCCACTTTCCCCAACATAATTGTCTTCTCTAGGCTTTGCTGTCTCCTCATGATGTGGCCAAAGTACTTCAACTTTGTCTCTAGTATCCTTCCCTCCAATGAGCAGTCAGGCTTTATTTCCTGGAGGATGGACTGGTTGGATCTTCTTGCAGTCCAAGGCACTCTCAGAACCTTCCTCCAACACCACAGTTCAAAAGCATCTATCTTCCTTCGCTCAGCCTTCCCTAAGGTCCAGCTCTCACATCCGTAGGTGACTACAGGGAATACCATGGCTTTGACTAGGCGGATCTTTGTTGCCAGTCTGATGTCTCTACTCTTTACTATTTTATCGAGACTGGACATTTCTCTCCTCCCAAGAAGGAAGCGTCTTCTGATTTCCTGGCCACAGTCTGCATCTGCAGTAATCTTTGCACCTAGAAATACAAAGTCTGTCACGGCCTCCACATGTTTTCTCCCTCTATTTTCCAGTTGTCAATCATTCTTGTTGCCATAATCTTGGTTTTTTTATGTTTAACTGCAACCCAGCTTTTGCGCTTTCTTTTTTCACCTTGATTAGAAGGCTCCTCAGCTCCTCCTCACTTTCGGCCATCAGAGTGGTGTCATCTGCATATCTGAGGTTGTTAAGTGTCTGTTAGGGGTGTGAAATTTGGCTAAACCCCATGCTGTTTTTGGTGTCCGGATTTCAGTGGCCACCCTGATCCCTTTTTGGGAGCCTACTAAATTTGGACAAACAAAATTCCATTTTTTAATCTGACAGCATAAAGATCCATTTTCGCACCAGGTAGATCTGGCCCATTAGCAGCAATGGGGGAACTTCCGAGGCTCCTCTTTCCATCATTTTTAGGGCATCCATCTTAAGAAACTATTTTTTTTTCTGGGATCATTTCTCCTCATATCCTTCAATAAGACTTGGGTTAAGGCATCAGACTTAAGAAATCACCCTTTCTGGAATCGTTTGCCCTCAATACCCGTTCAATGAGGCTGAGTTAAGGCACCCTTTTTAAACACTTATTTCAGTGGGAGCCACACCATCTGAAGAAGCGTTAGCCAATCTTTTAAAAAGATATAAATTGCCTTAATTTAATGGCAGCTTTAGAAATGACAAGATATCTCTACCTCACATTTGAAGCTGCCTCATGTGAAGCACACCATTGGTGGCAGTTTCTTAAGTGTGTAGAAAGTAAACACTTATTTGTATTGTCGAAGGCTTTCATGGCCGGAATCACTGGGTTGTTGTAGGGTTTTTTTCGGGGTATACGGCCATGTTCTAGAGGTATTCTCTCCTGATGTTTCGCCTGCATCTATGGCAAGCATCCTCAGTGGTAGTAAGCCTGACTATCTCATAGATGCAGGCGAAACGTCAGGAGAGAATGCCTCTAGAACATGGCCATATAGCCCGAAAAAACCCACAAGAACCTAGTAAACACTTATTTGTTGCTATTTGAGTCAAAAACAAGCCAAGCTATGCAGGGCTGTGAGCGACACTAAGAATTTAGATCACCAGCAGACTAGAGCATTATCTGTCTCTCTCAGAAACTTGCTCACAATAAAAAAAATGCGGGCCCAGCTTGGTTAAAAGGCACATTGTGGCTTTTTTCAGATATAATTGTCTCAACAGGCAAGATTTCCAGGAAAACCCAGTGCAGGCATGCAGATGCCTCTCCACGATCCATGTGTACTCAAATTAAACCAAAAGTAGCTGTGGTTGGCAGCCACGTGGTCTGTTGCAGCCAGAAAAAATGGTGGTGCAGGCCCGTAGCCAGGATTTTGTTTCAGGGGGGGGGGGTGAGTTTGTTTCGGGAGGGGGGCTGAGTATGAGTGAAAGAGGGTCTACCCTAGCAAACCTTTTGTATCGTTACCCCAATACCCCCATGCATATGGGATATATTGAGCATGGTGATCAGATCATGATATGAATAAACATAACAGTTTAAATAATGTACCAGTAAGGCCTTCTCGTGGACCACCATGAGAATTTCGGGGGGAGCTGAAGCACCCCAAGCCCCCCCCCTAGTTGCAGCCAGAAAAAATGGTGGTGACACCCATGTTGTTATGGCTAACCAAAACTGCCAAATCAGCCCGAGCCAGTTATGAACAAACCGTGAACAGCCCTAGTGTCTGTATATAAGGAATTATAACCTCTTCCATAGAGACCCAGCTGTGTTTTTGCAGAAGTTAATATTGTTTTGGTTAGTCTATGGGGGCACTTCTCTACTTCCTTCCTGTTCTGCACTAATCGCATAATAACTCTTTGGAGGAGCATGTGGTCTATCATATTACATAGTGGAGTTCTGCCTTTGGAACTCTTATACTATACTGTGCAATGCAGGATCTTGGCTAATTAATATTGCTTGATCAGAGCTAATAACAGACTCACAATTTCTCCAGAGACCAAGGAGTTGGAAGAGACCACAAGGACTGTTCATTCCAACGTTATTCTGTCATGCAGGAATATACAATCAAATGGCCATGCAAACTCCATTAAAGAATTTTGAGTCAAGAATACTCCATCACACTGCTGAACTTTGTTGCAGAGAACTCTGTCACTTGCTGGCTCTTTTGGTAGCTCTTGGAGATGATTATGATGATGGTGGTAGTGATGATGACCGTGGTGATGTTTTTTGGAGATTTTTTTTTGGTCGTGTCAGGAGCGACTTGAGAAACTGCAAGGTGCTTCTGGTGTGAGAGAATTGGCCGTCTGCAAGGACGTTGCCCAGGGGACACCCAGATGTTTTGATGTTTTACCATCCTTGTGGGAGGCTTCTCTTATGTCCCCGCATGAGGAGCTGGAGCTGACAGAGGGAGCTCATCTGCACTCGCACCAGATTTGAACCTGCGACCTGTCGGTCTTCAGTCCTGCTGGCACAGGGGTTTAACTGTGGTGATGGTGATTTATACTCCAGTTTTTTTCTGCCAAAGGAGACACAAATAATCTCATCAGTCAGACCAACCAGCAGAAAGAGTATGTGGAAGAATAATTGCACTAGCAAAAAAAGCATTGTGCATAACATAAGCTTCCATAGTGAGCCATCTTTGAATTATTTCTCTGCTGTAGGGCAGGAGGTGTCTGTTGTATTTTGTTAACCTCCTCCCTCCCTCAAAACAAAAATATGCCTTGCATTGGAGAAGGCCCAGTGATGAGAAAGAACTATTAATCCCAAGGATCCAGAAAAAAAGCAGAGCTGTTTTTAAGGTCAAGGGTTAGGGCTAAATTGTTATTAACTTTGTCTAGTTACATGAAAGAGGAGAATCTTTCTGTAGACAGTAGAAGTTTTCATAGTTAAGAGTGTTTCTGTGATAGTGGATGGGAAAGGAAATTTTTCCTCCTCTTGCAAATACCTAGGCAAAGTTGATAACATGTCAGTTATCACTGAATCATCCTTAACTATGAGGACTGTTACAAACACATTGTCCACTCATAAAAATATGACCTGAGAGGCAGAAAGCCAGTGTGGTGTAATGGTTTGAACACTGGGCTATGGCTGTATCTACACTATAGAATTAATGCAGTTTGACGCCACTTTAATTGTGATGGCTCAGTGTTATGGAATCATGGAAATTGTAGCTTGGTGAAGAATCAGAACTCTTTAGCAAAGAAGGCTCAATCTATATAAATAAAAATGTAATGTTCATTTGTGGTATTAACAGAACTCAAAAACCACTGGACGAATTGACACCAAATTTGGACACAAGACACCTAACAACCCAATGTATGTCCTTCACTCAAAAAAATTTGATTTTGTCATTTGGGAGTTGTAGTTGCTGGGATTTATAGTTCACCTACAATCAAAGAGCATTCTGAACTCCACCAATGATGGAATTGAACCAAACTTGGCACACAGACTCCCATGACCAACAGAAAATACTGGAAGGGTTTTGGTGGGCATTGATATTGAGTTTGGGAGTTGTAGTTCACCTACATCCAGAGAACACTGTGGACACAAACAATGATGGATCTGGACCAAACTCTACATGAATACTCAATATGAAATGCGAACACTGGTGGAGTTTGGGGAAAATAGAATCTTGACATTTGGGAGTTGCAGTTCCTGGGATTTATAGTTCACCTAGAATCACAGAGCATTCTGAACCCCACCAACAATAGAATTGGCCCAAACCTCCCACACAGAACCCTCATGACCACCAAAATGGGCCACAGCAACGCCTGGCAGGGGATGGCTAGTACATAGTAAAACTACAGTTCTCAAGATTCCATAGCATCAAACAATGGTAGTTAAAGTGATATCAAACTGCATACATTCTATAATCTAGAAATACCCTAAGACTATAGAGACCAGAGTTTGAGAGCCATAGAAACCCATTGGGTAACCTTGGCTGAGTCACAAACACTCAGCCCCAGAAAACCACATGACAGGTTTGCTTTGAAGTCATCACAAGCCTGAAATAACCTGAAGGAACACAAAGAGTTTGAGAGCCATAGAAACCCATTGGGTAACCTTGGCTGAGTCACAAACACTCAGCCCCAGAAAACCACATGACAGGTTTGCTTTGAAGTCATCACAAGCCTGAAATAACCTGAAGGAACACAACAGCTTTGTGTCTCCTGGATGATTATGCTAGAACACTGAAAATACTGTGTGCCTGTCCCTCTTATCTTCCAATAATGGGAAATTGGGGAATGGCTAACAAGACAATTCCAAGTGAAGTTTAAAAGTGCACTATGCTTGAAGACAAAAGGGCATGAGCTGACACAAATTAAAGGCCAGGCATTTAGGGATTTTGAAGAAAATTCTTCATGTTGACTGTAATTGATCTCTGAAATGGACAAAGGAGGTCAGTACACTAGAAGCAAATTTAATGAGAATTTAGAAGCAAGGGGAAAGTATTAGAGTGACGCCCTAGACATTGAAGAAACAGCAAATAAGTGTGATTTGACAAATGGGTAGGTAACAAAAAGGGTATGAGCTTAAAAGTATGGAGCTGTAACTATGATCCTGTGCGAGCTTGGAAAAGTAATATTAAAGTAGGTTGTTGTAGGTTTTTCGGCTATATGGCCATGTTCTAGAGGCATTGTCTCCTGACGTTTCGCCTGCATCTATGGCAAGCATCCTCAGAGGTAGTGAGGTCTGCAGGAAATCACTACCTCTGAGGATGCTTGCCAGAGATGCAGGCGAAACGTCAGGAGAGAATGCCTCTAGACAATGGCCATACAGTCCGAAACAACCTACAACAACCCAATGATTCCGGCCATGAAAACCTTCGACAGTACAATATTAAGCTAATTGTTTCCAGAATCTCCGGGCACACCTTCTACCAGAAGAACACTGTTGTTCTTGAGTGGAATGTATAAGTTCATAGCTATCTTCACCACAATGTGAAAAGTCTTATACTAAACTGCAGGGTCAGCTGGCTTGAGAGAGAAACTAGTCAGATGACACTCAGACACATCCAATTACTCCTCCCTTGCCATTTCCAAAAGAGATTTTAAAAGTGTGGAAACCTTTTATATCTTAACAGTCAAAAATGCAACTACATACAAAAGCAAATGTATGACACCAACAGAATATATAAACCCAATTTCCCTAGTTCCAACAGACCTCACAACCTCTGAGGATGCTTGCCATAGATGCAAACGAAATGTCAGGAGAGAATGCTTCTAGAACATGGCCATATAGCCCGAAAAAGCTACAACAGGATTATAGCCATTATTATTTAAATTCTTACTTTTAGGAATGGAAACTTGGGGGTATCAGTCCTTGTTTGGAGTGTTCAGTGCATAGTCCTTGTAATCTGTAGACTTCAAAGTTATGTGAATTCTCATGAGTGGGAATAAAGATCATGTTTGTTATATGAAAAGACGACTGCTTAGTAACCTATCTGATTAAAAAGCTGTCATAACCGTTTTCTCAATCACGTTATGTGACAATCTTGTCAATCATTCCTTTGCAGGTAAAAGGTTGCCAGGCAGCTTACAAAACAAGTATATGAACTCTCTTTATAGAGAAGAGTGATATGGGGAAACATTCTGGTGTGATATTGCTGATTCAAACATCTTTATGTTTGCTCTGGTGTAAATTTCATAGAGAATAATTGTTGTCACCTGAATCAAATTGCTTAGTCTGAAGTAGGCACACTGAATCAACTTTTGAATGGTGAATCAAACATAGGAAAATCTCACCAGCTCAAAAGGCTCTTGTTGAGGAAAAACAAAAGCTAACCAGTCCTGTGTTATTTTGCAATAATTGTATGTGCAGATCTTTTCTTCAAGATGTATCAGGTCAGATAGTCATTTGTCTATGTACAAGTCTGCTTCAGAAAATCCAATTCGATCTCTTCTTCCACAAATAAAGAAACAATTTGCAAGTAGACTGCCAAATTGGCAATGGTGTTCTGTTGGCCAATTAGCTACAATATCAGTCTTTTCCAGCTAAGGGCTATGGACCTGCTTCGATGCAGCCCTGGAAGCATCCCCAGAACCCTTTGGTCATCCACACAGCCAGTTCGTCCAAGGGGATATTTAGAGCTACTGTTGCCATTGTGTTGCCACTTGATGCAGTGGTTCTGTTGTAAATTCAGTTGAGTGGTGGTTCTAAATTATTTCTGCCACACAGACATGGCCAAAGAGAATTTAGAAGGGGAGTTGGATTTCATTTGGCCTAATACGACCTATGCTAAACAGCTCTTCAGAGCTTTTTGTGAGCAGTTGTCACTGGTAACAATGTTAACTAAGGATGAACTGAACTGATAATCTTTGACATCATTAACTTTCTGAATTACCTTTCTTTATCCTTCACAGATGCTTAGATGACCTTTGCCAGGCATGAAATTGAGTTTTTTTAATTAATTAATTAAAACTTTATTTATACCTAGCCCCATCTCTCCAAGGGGACTCAGAGCAGCTTGTAAATAACACAACAATAAAAAGTTGATAACAAAACAATACATCAATAACCAATGTATTGTCGAAGGCTTTCATTGTAATTTTTGAGTTTTTTTAATACTGGTAGCCAGATTTTGTTCATTTTCATGGTTTCCTCCTTTCTGTTGAAATTGTCCACATGCTTGTGGATTTCAATGGCTTCTCTGTGTAGTCTGACATCGTGGTTGTGAGAGTGGTCCAGCATTTCTGTGTTCTCAAATAAAATGCTGTGTCCAGGTTGGTTCATCAGGTGCTCTGCTATGGCTGATTTCTCTGGTTGAAGTAGTCTGCAGTGCCTTTCATGTTCCTTGATTCGTGTTTGGGTGCTGCATTTGGTGGTCCCTATGTAGACTTGTCCACAGCTGCATGGAATACGGTAGACTCCTGCAGAGGTGGAATACGGTAGACTCCTGCAGAGTCTACATATGGACCACAAAAACTCAAAAACTAAGCAAAACAACAGAGAGTAAACAACCAGGCACATCAAATTACCTCTCAAAGAAAGATTCCCCCAGGCACTTCCAAGCCATTAAATTCTAATCAAGGTGGTCAGTTGAAACATTCACACCTAGCTCCAGCAGACAAAAGTCCTTTGTCCCACCCTGGTCATTCCACAGATATATAAACCCATTTTCCTACTTCCAACAGACCTCACTACCTCTGAGGATGCTTGCCATAGATGCAGGCGAAACGTCAGGAGAAAATGCCTCTAGAACATGGCCATATAGCCGGGAAAACCTACAACACCCCATCAATAACCAGTTTGCACAGAATCAATACGAGTAACTAAACAATCCATAAATATGAAAAAAGGACTTCTTGGTAGACTTCAGGCAAACTAGAACAACTAAGATCACATACCCTCAAAATTTACCAGTTTGGCAGTGATTTTTGTAATTAATCCTCTGCTATCATTTTTTTCCAGCTGCTTTTGAAATGTTCCACTTTCTCTCTTCTCTAATCACTTTCCCCATTTGCCACAAATTGAGTTCAAAGTGCAAAACACTGACATGGGGAGAGGAGAAGGGGTATCTTGTGCTTCCCAATCGATATAGGCAAAGGACAATGGTTGCGGGCCCCTTCTACACTGCCATATAAAATCCAAATTGTCTGCTTTTAATATATATATATATATTTATTAGAACCTTTCAAATAGAATAAAAAGAGGGGGAACATATCAAAAGTAAGAGAATGTAGGAAAAAGGGGGAATAGTGGGGAGTGTATAAGTAGGTAAAAAAGAAGGGGTGGGTGGGTTTAATGGTATAGGTTGGTAAGGGTAGAAGGGGGGAAGGGGAATTTGGTGGGGTAGGATGTAGGTTCCGACTTCCAACCTTCTTCACTTTGGTTATTGGTATTCCTTGTTACATCAAGATTGTCTGCTTTGAACTGTATTATATGGCAGTGTAGACTCAGATAATCAAATTCAAAGCAGATAATGTGGATTATCCACTTTGATAATCTGAATTATATGGCAGTGTCTTGTGTGTTTTTTCCCATTAATAATTGTGACACCTCACAACCTCTGAGGATGCTTGCCATAGATGCAGGAGAAACGTCAGGAGAGAATGCCTCTAGACCATGGCCATATAGCCCAAAAAAACCTACAACAACCCAATTGTGTCATCTTGACCACCCTCAGATGTTACATGGTCACAAATGTTCTGGTTTTTATCTATCAGATATTGAAACCTAAGCTTTGGATTGGCCTATTAACTCTTGATTTATAGGATTACTTGCCTAGCATGATGTAGTTTTAATAGGATGCTGAACTAGACAGGGTTTTGGCCTTATCTAGGATAATTCTCTAGGTACACACTTTTATTGCCAATAGTGCTGTGCTTAACAGTTCTTATGCATGTTTACTGATCATTCTCATCAATTCCAGTAGAAAACCTGCTTTGGGAATCAATGGAGAAGCTAATTCCAGCAAATAATGGATGAGTATTTCGCTACTTGACTTAACTTAGTTAAAAAAGAAGGTGGGAGTGTTATTGTAAAAACTAACAGACTGGCTATTACTTATTCTTAACAACAAACAAGAAGGGCAATTTGAAGTGTGATGGAGGAAATGTAAAAGAAACAAAGAAAACTGAAGCATTGGCTACCTCACTACAAAGGAAAGACAAAAATAACATCAGATGGCATTTCAGTGTGTCCTGTGATGAGGCAGAAAAAACAGAAGGGAAGAAACATTCCTATGATAGCACCTTACAAAGAGAAACTCTATTCCCCACCGTTAACACTTTTTTTTTGTTTTTTTGGAGAGGTGCTTTTGATAAACTTGTAAAGATTTCCAAAGAACACAGTTTCCAAAGCCACAAATTCATCGTAGGTCTAAGGCTATCAAATAACAAAAGTAAAAAATCCAATGATGTTTTCCAGTTTCTGTACCATACTTTAGTAAACATTCATAAAGCAATAGAATAAAAGAGCTGTAGAGTTAGAAGGGACATCAACCTTCATGTAGTTCAGTGTTTCTCAACCTGGGGGTCGGGACTCCTGGAGGGGTCGTGAGGGGGTGTCAGAGGGGTCGCCAAAGACCATCAGATAACACAGTATTTTCTGTTGGTCATGGGGATTCCATGTGGGAAGTTTGAGACAATTCTATCGTTGGTGGAATTCAGAATGCTCTTTGATTGCAAATGAACTATAAATCCCAGCAACTACAACTCCCAAATGTCAAGGTCTATTTTCCACAAACTCCATCAGTGTTCGCATTTGGGCATATTGAGAATTTATGCCAAGTTTGATCCAGATCCATCATTGTTTGAGTCCACAGTGCTCTCTGGATGTAGATGAACTACAAGTCCAAAACTCAAGGTCAATGTCCACTAGACCTTTCCAGTATTTTCTGTTGGACATGGGCATTCTGTGTGCCAAGTTTGACCCAATTCCTTTGCTGGTAGAGTTCAGAATGCTCTTTGATTGTAGGTGGACTATAAAGCCCAGCAACTACAACTTCCAAATGCAAAATCAGTCCCTCCCCAACTCCACCAGCATTAAAATTTGGGTATATTGGATATTTGTGCCAAATTTGGCCCAGTGAATGAAAATACATCCTGCATACCAGATATTTACATTACGATTCATAACAGCAGCAAAATGACAGTTATGAATTACAACAAAAATAATTTTATGGTTGGGGGGGGGGGTCGCCATAACATGAGAAAGTGTATTAAGGGGTCATGGCATTAGGAAGGTTGAGAACCACTGGTGTAGTTCAACTGTGGGTGAAGGAATGTGTAGGAATCCATAACTATGGGATCCCTGACAGAGACTCATCCAACTTGTGCTTTAAAAACCTCCAATAAACAAGGGTCTACTACTATGTGCACTGTGTTCTTTGATGATGTTGTGGCTTCAATTTATGGTGTCACTATGTACAAAATATCTAAAAAACACATTAATATTAAAAGCTCTTCGAATGTCTTTTAGACTCTCTGATGTGGCTTCCTTAGGCCCCTTCCACACAGCTGTATAAAATCCACATTGAACTGGACTATATGGCAATGTGGACTCAGATAACCCAGTTTAAAGCAGATATTGTGGATTATCTGCCTTAATATTCTGGCTTATATGGCTGTGTGAGAAGGGCCCTTAATTTATGCATCAAACTGTGACTCCATCTTCCCCTTTTTTTCTGCTTCCTTCAACTTTACTGAATATATCATCATCTTTAATGAGTATGTTGTCTCATCATACATTCAAAGCATGCAAACAACCTATCAGTAATTTACAACTTTGGGACGACACCAGTGAAAATATTGCTATATAAGAGACCTTCTAACAGTCCAAAAATTGTGGCAGACCACAATTGTGGCCTATCTTGACTGATAAATAATAATAATAAAATACACTGATCAGCTACAGCATACTTTTTAGCTTATCCTGGAATTTTTGGTGAGTTTTTTAAATATGCTGTTTTGAGCTGGATGTGTGCTGCAGTGCACATTGAGGGTGTCCATTTTGTGGACATCCTGACCTCTGGACATTATGAACTACATTTAATGCCTGTGTGGAACTGCCCAAAGTTTGATGAATGATTTCTCAGTGTACAACTGTGCTGTTGCACGCTGGACCTGTGCATATGACTGTAGATAGGACATAAATTCTGTGTGCCCAGCGGGATGCTGGGGCTGCCTCAGATTAAAGGCCCTTGGACCTCCCCAAAACACAAAGTTCTGTAGAGGCTTAAAGTAAGTCCAACAAAGTTCTTTATTGATGAAAAACAAACAGGTACTTTAAAGCATTCTTAACAGTCTATTGGCTCTCGCAATCTAGTTCACTGGGAACAGGCACTATCTTCATAACTATATAATAACTAATGGGGAAATCCTTAACTTCCAATGTGGGCAGTCTGTACTTGCCTCTGTTGGCGTGGAGCCCCTATACCCGGTACCAACTGCGTCTGGCTTCCATGAGTGACCCTTACCAAGCAGAGCTTTGTAGACTTCCAGGGGAAAAGAAGGAATTCAGGTTGCTGTGATGGCTGGCTGAAGTACCTCAGCAAAGGAGCTGTAAGGCTGCAAAATCCACAGCCAAGCTGTTTGGCCTTTTCTCCCCGACCAAGCTGTAGGCTGTAGGCTGTATATCTCCCCGGCCAAGCCGTAGAAGACGAAGCTTTCTACAGGAGCTCTTCGTTTTATGTCCTGTGCGAAAGGCTTCTCTGTGAGAACTGACTCAAAAAGGCTCCTATTCCCTCCAAAACTCAAAAAGGGGTGGGACCAGGGAACCTAACGTTAATTGACAGGTGGCTTGCCCTATGATTGCAAACTATAACAGGAAGCCACTCTGCTGCAAAATCCCAAGCCTGGGATTGCAAACAAACATTTAAATGCAAAGCAAACAGAATTGGAGCTCCTGGTACAACTGTACCAGCACAACAACCGTGGTTCTTAACCTGTGGGCCACGGACCACCAGTAAGCCACAATGACGAAAATCTGTTCCCCAAGCCTCCTTCCTATTTATTTTAAAAATTTATTTCCACTCCTTTCACGCTGCCTGCCACTCCTTCCCTGTCACTGACCAGTCCCACCCCTTTGGTTAGACCACCTCAGCACTAGATTATTAAATATGGTATTCTGTGGATTTGCACAGATGGCAACTGTATCAGAAACTAGAGCTGATGTGGTCTATCGAATGCAATTTTCTGAATCAGCACCCGAAATAACCAAACCAAATCTAAAGTTGGCAAAAAACCGATTTGTAACTCTTTTGGTACTGATGTTGGGGACTGGTCCCTGGACAAAGTGGCCCCTCGTAAAATAAAAAAGTTTGGGAACCATTGGCATAGAAAGAGACATACTTTTTTTTGCTTCCGCAGAAATGCTGGAAAAGTTACATATCCACATACTCCTTGACAGCACAATGTGATTTATGTCTACTCAGAAGAAAGTACTATTGAAATAAATGGGAATTACTCCCAGACAGCAGATACTAAAATTGTAGCTTATATTGATAGTTAAAACAAGAAAAAAAATACAATATAAAAGCATGCATTTCAACCTTGAAATGACTCTATCTCAGGCTAACATGTTTGCTAGCAAAACCTTTAAGGTGCTGCCGGAATTAATTATTTTTTAAGGAAAAGCAAGATTACTAATAAAATGTCAGCCTCACGTTTTCCTTTGTTTTATTTTATTAAGCAGCATTTTTGATACAATCGCAGCTTCTTCCCTCAACAGAATAAGATGATAGGCTCACCCACCCCACTTTAAAAAAAAGAAAAGAAAAGAAATAGAAATAGAAATCCTACTGTATAAAAATTTAATGAAGCCAAAGACCTTGAAAGTGTCATCGGGAATGCAAGCCAAATGCCTCTTTCTTTGATAGAGTATGCAGAACAAACTGGCGAACAGTTAAAATCCAGTGGAACAGTAATAATGTGAGCTTGTAATTCCATTTCTCATCGTCCTGATTACTGTCTGATGTTTTTGTTTATCACTGAATCACATTCCGGTCCCTTCATTTGCAGCTCGTTGTGGGGAAACAACTCACGCTCTGTCATGAAAAGGCCAGGAAAATAAATTGAACAGTGTCTGCTCTTCTGCTACTTAAAGAAGCATTGAGTCCAACTTTTTCATCCTGTTGTTCTCACCCCCACCCCAACCCCCTGTTAATGCCATTATTTAAAGAACCAGAGGTCTAATCCTCCCTAAATTACATTAAAGCACCTGTTTTCTCCAATTATTCTTCAGGGCTTTTTTTAAAAAGGTGTTCAAACGTACATTCATTGTTTAAATTAATAAGCTTGTTCAGAATCTGTCTCATGGGAACAGAACATGTAATTAAGGTGTAGGATGCATGTGCTTGTATTAGCCACTGTTTGAAGAGTGGTGTTTTAGCGCACTGAACTGTAATGCATCTCTTTTGTCTGCAGAATAAGCGTTATGTATGGTACTTAACTGTTGCATGGTTAAATAGTTGGCAACTGAATAATGTGAGATGTTTTCAAAGACTTAATACCCTAAAAGCATGGTAGTCCACGCTCTGGTTACATCCCGCCTAGACTACTGCAACACTCTCTACGTGGGGTTGCCTTTGAAGACGGCCCGGAAGCTTCAATTAGTCCAATGTTCAGCAGCCATGATTGTAACAGGAGCGGAACGCAGGGAGCATACAACCCCCCCTGTTGCGCCAACTCCACTGGCTACCGATTTGCTACCGGGCTCAATTCAAAGTACTGGGATTGACCTTTAAAGCCCTAAATGGTTCCGGCCCAAGCTATCTATCCGACCGCATCTCGGCCTATGAACCCACCAGGACTTTGAGATCTTCCAGGGAGGCCCTGCTCTCGATCCCGCCAGCCTCACAAGCACGGCTGGCGGGGACGAGAGATAGGGCCTTCTCGGTGGTGGCTCCCCAGCTGTGGAATGCCCTTCCTACGGACATTAGATTAGCACCATCTCTAATGGTATTCCACAGGAAAGTGAAGACCTGGTTATTTGTGCAGGCGTTCAAATAGTTTAGTGCAATGATTGGTATTGACATAGGAATGGAACAATGGATGACGAATCTGGATCGTGATTTTTTAGTGATGAGACGCTAGTGAATGGTTATTATAGTAATTGTGTATTAACTGTGTATTAGATTAGGTTGTTGAATGCTAATCAAGGTGATCAGCTGAAACATTCACACCTAGCCCCTGCAGACAGTCTCACCCTGGTCTTCCACAGATATATAAACCCATTTTTTCTACTTCCAACAGACCTCACTACCTCTGAGGATGCTTGCCATAGATGCAGGCGAAACGTCAGGAGAAAAATTGCCTCCAGAACATGGCCATATAGCCCAGAAAAACCTACAACAACCCAGTGATTCCGGCCATGAAAGCCTTCAACAATACACTTGTTTTAATGTTTAAGTGTAGTTAAATTTTATGATTTAATTGATAGTTTTATGTTGCTGTTATTTTATGTTAGGTTTTCATGTTTGTGAGGTGCTGACTTTTGCCATGAATATGTTGGAAACCGCTTTGGGTCCCCGCAGGGGTGAGAAAAGCAGAATATATAAATGAAGTAAATAAAATAAAAATAATACTTGGATGGAAGACTGCTAATGAACACCAGATATGAGGATGGAAATAACAAAACCACCTCTGAGTACTCCTTGTCTAAGGAAACCCTATGAATATCATGGGATCACCGTAAGTCAAAGAAAACTTAGGACATGAAGCCTTTGCACAATTAGCTTCAAAAATACAATAACAATAAGTGATGAATAGAAAAGTCTGGTACTAATCAATATAGTAAAGTTACATGTACATGCAGAAAATCAGTTCTTTTCTTGCTGTTATTAACGGTGCATTATTAATTGGATGTTTACATTTTTTTTGCAGAGATAAAGCTCATATGCCCATTTCCAAAAGAAATCAGATCTGGCCATGGTTAGATTTAGATTGCAAGCCTGAGGACAAATTAACATTTTTTAAAGTTGCTCTGAGAGCCTTTGTGGCTGAAGAGTGGGAAATAACTACTCTAAATAAATAAATAAATAAATAAATAAATAGATGGCACATGCCTTGGTTTTTCGAGTATTTCAAATATATTTTTTCCATCCTGGATCTATGTTGCACATCTCCTTTCTACTGGATATCAACACTGTACAATTGAATGTTTACTTGTTTGCCAATTGTCCCGTTGTGCAAAAGATGAAGCACAATAGCTTCATCTTTTGCACTGCTCATCCTCATGCACTGTATTATTTATAGCTCACTAAAATAATCGTGAGACAGCAAAGCCTACAGAAGACAATTATGCTGGGGAAAGTGGAAGGTAAAAGGAAGAGGGGCTGACCAAGGGCAAGATGGATGGATGGCATCCTTGATGGTCTTGATGGATGGCATCCTGGACTGACCTTGAAGGAGCTGGGGGTGGTGACGGCCGACAGGGAGCTCTGGCGTGGGCTGGTCCATGAGGTCACGAAGAGTCGGAGATGACTGAACGAATGAACAACAACAACAAAATAATCAGCTAAAAATCAGAAAATAGCATTTAAAACACAATTTTAAAATCAGCACATTAAAACCAAAGCTATTAACAGCACAGCATCACTGAAAAGCACTCAAAAGTTTTAAAACAAAGCAGCAACTCCACACTCTCCATTAAAGGGTTCCCTGTATGCAATTACTCATTAAAAGCTCTTTGTCTGACAAACAAAGGAGACCAGGAAGGGAACCAAGCTAACCTCCCATGTGAAGAAAATTGAAAAGATGGGGGCAACCACTGAGAAGGTTCTGTCCTATGTCCTCACCAAACAAGCCTGCAGTGATGGCTGGACCAAGATCATTTTTTATAGTACGTGACCAGCACTTTGATTTGTATTTGGAAATGTCCCAGTAACCAGTGAATCTGTTTTAACAAGAGAGATGTATGCTCCTTGTAACTGGAAACTGGATGCACTTATTTGGGAACTGTAGTTCAAAACAAAGCTTTTCCAAATTGGATCAATTGTGAATAGACCTTTTCCTCAATTTTGCTTTCTAACACTGATTGCCACTGAAGATCCTCTGCCATGTTTCTGACACTGCCTATTTCACAACATTTATCAGAAACTGGGGTAACTACTCATCCCTTCCACCAACTTAAACTGATATTTAAACCATCAGTCTATATCCAACACTAAATGTGAATGTAGGTACTTACTTTGTAGCTGAGGGCCATGTAAAACGAGAAGATATGCATGATTTAAACAGTTGTACCACCCCTCCTTTCATCTTCCTCTTCTTCATTTTTTTTCTTTTGTGGAGAATTTATCTTTTTAGTCATGCCCAGTATCATTTTTCACAAATGAATGGCTTTCTCCTATTTATACACTGTGCTGTTTCTGGCTATCAAAATGAATAATGCTTTCAAAGACATTTTATATTAAAAAGAATGAAAAGAAAGACAGAGAAAGGGGCAGTTTCTCAAGAAAAGAATGGTGCGTATGTGTTTCAGTCAAAATTTGTCCTTTTTTTCTTAGATCATTCTGCCAGCTTACTTCCCATGAGAACATTGTCTGAAGATCCACATTTGTTGTTTGAACTCACCAGTGGCTTTCTTTCTTCATACAGATTAGAACAATGATGCTTTTGTGTTACTCATTGGTAACTCCATCATAAGTACCAAGTGATGTCTTAAATTATGTGACTTCATTGCTCTGCACTTGAGTCATGCAAAAAATGAACCCAATGGTAAGCCTGATGGTAAATTATGAAGTGTAGGTTCCCATCATGACATCCCCTAAAGCAGTCATTCTCAACCTGGAGTCCCCAGATGTTTTTGGCCTTCAGTTCCCAGAAATCCTAACAGCTGGTAAACTGGCTGGGATTTCTGGAAGTTGTAGACCAAAAACATCTGGGGACCCCAAATTGAGAACCACTGGCCTAAAGCCATACTTTCCAAGGGCTATCTAAAAGTATAGATTGCTTCATGGATCCATATCAATGAATTCATTCTAACAGTTTACAGTTTCATTAGGAATAGTGTTTTTGTTACCCAACAACTTTTACTTATCCCTTTAGAAATGTGAAGTTCCCCAAATATGTTACACAATAATAGGGGTGGCGCAGTGGGTTAAAACACTGAGCTGCTGAGCTTGTTGATTGAAAGGTCGTGAGCTTCCGCTGTCAGCCCTAGCTTCTGCCAACCTAGCAGTTCGAAAACATGCAAATGTGAGTAGATCAATAGGTACCGCTCCGGCGGGAAGGTAACGGCGCTCCATGCATTCATGCCGGCCACATGACCTTGGAGGTGTCTACGGACAACGCTGGCTCTTCGGCTTAGAAATGGAGATGAGCACCACACCCCAGAGTCAGACATGACTGGACTTAATGTCAGGGGACTACCTTTACCTACCTTTACCTATAGAATAGTATGATGTCACTGAAAAGAAGGATTTAAAAAAACAACCTTATTTGAAATGTGGTGATGGAGGAGAGATCTTGTGGTATTGCAGACTGCTAAAAAGATAAATCCATGGGTCCCATAGCAAATCAAGTCTGAATTCTCTCTAGAAGCAAAGATGATTAAACTGGGGCCGCAGCTTTTTGACAACATCATGAGAAAGGATGACTCACTAGAAAAGTCAATAATGCTTAGTAATGTGGAAGGAAAAGAGGAAAACTGCATTCCAGATGAATAGGCTCAATCATGAAATCCATGGCCCTGAGTCTACACAACGTGTTCAGTGATGTTGGTGATAACATGACTTGGAAATATCTAATTCATGAAGTCTCCATAAAATGTAGTTGATTTGATGATAGTTAACCTCATTCCACGACCTCATTCTGTATATAAGATAGCAAGAAGCTCAGGGAGTGATATAATGCTTCATTTTGCCTTTGCCTCCCTAAATAAATTTGGATCCAACTTCTGGAGCAATATCTCAACTGTAAGAGCAGTCCAACAACAGAGGCCATTACTTAGAAGGGGTGGTGGTCTTCTCTTCTCAAAGGATCATCAAAAGGAGCTGCTCATCTTTCAGGAATGCTGTAAATCTACATTTCTTGTACCAAATTTGCAAATATTTTATTTCTATGACTTTATATGCTCTCCAATATTCAAGACAGCCATATTGCTTGAAGTCTTCTTTCATTATTATTATTATTATTATTATTATTATTATTATTATTATACCCTGTTTTATTTTCCCAAAGGGAACTCAAAGTTGCTTGACATAAAAGCATTAGCACAGAATCTAAAATATACAGATATACAAAAATTAAAACAGAATTAAACTATAAACAGAAGTAAAAATTTCAATTTAAGTCCGTCAAAACATATTCAAAGATTAAAACCACAGCACCCCCTGACTAGATCTTAAACACCTTCATCTTTAAGTGCCTGTTGGAATAAAAAGGTTTTAGCCTGCCACTGGAAGGACAGCAGGAAGGGGGCCATTATGACTTTCCCGAGAAGAAGGGAGTTCCAGTCAGGGGTGATTTGAATGCAATATTCCTGCTTCTTGGCAGAATGGGGTTGGACTGGATGGCCCATGGAGTCTCTTCCAACTCTTTGATTCTATGATTCTATGATTCTAGGCTGGATGGCCATCTGTTGGGGTTGCTTTGTATGCAATTTTCCTGCTTCTGGCAAAATGGGGTTGGACAGGATGGCCCATGAGGTCTCTTCCAATTCTATGATTCCGTGATTCTATGAGAAGTGGATAAATACTAATGTTGGAGGAACGTTTGCATGGACTCCCGTAGTTGGCAGGTTTTTCACATATGTGACTTGACCACATGACCTCCAATTTCATTCCATCTGTTCCAGTTAGGTGGGATTATTTCTCCTGCAGCAAGACTATGATAAAAAAGAAGAAAATTATGCAGCTGTTCAGTAAAGAAACAGATACTATTTCCCCACATGAGAAGGCCATTCTATCTTTCTTGCTGTTGAAACTCATTAGGCTTCTTTTAAATGTTAGTGGATGCTTTCCTCCAAAATGTACTGAGTTCCCCTAAGGGCTTAATTTGGAAATCAGATCACCAACATTCAAGGAAGCCAAAAACTCATCCCTTGCCCTCAAAGTCACAGAGATAAGCAGAAAACAGGAGCTAGCGGGCTCTTCTCTGGGGTTATTCCAGGTCATCCTTGAGTTCCATCTTCTCTCATGTGTCTCCTTCGTGCTCTACTGACTTCAGTTACTATGAGATTTCATAGGAGATGCTTGGGAAGGAGGATCCCTTTTAGTGAAAGGTGATGGATAGAGAAAGGACTTTAAAGCTCTCTGTGACCATTCTGTGATACGTGTGAAAAAGATCTTGGAGTCCTCGTGGACAACAAGTTAAACTTGAGCCAACAATGTGATGTGGCGGCAAAAAAAGCCAATGGGATTTTGGCCTGCATCAATAGGAGCATAGTGTCTAGATCTAAGGAAGTAATGCTACCCCTCTATTCTGCTTTGGTTAGACCACATCTGGAATATTGTGTCCAATTCTGGGCACCACAATTCAAGAGAGATATTGACAAGCTGGAATGTGTCCAGAGGAGGGCGACTAAAATGATCAAGGGTCTGGAGAACAAGCCCTATGAGGAGCGGCTTAGGGAACTGGGCATGTTTAGCCTGAAGAAGAGAAGGCTGAGAGGAGATATGATAGCCATGTATAAATATGTGAGAGGAAGCCACAGGGAGGAGGGAGCAAGCTTGTTTTCTGCTTCCTTGGAGACTAGGACACGGAACAATGGCTTCAAACTACAAGAGAGGAGATTCCATCTGAACATTAGGAAGAACTTCCTGACTGTGAGAGCCGTTCAGCAGTGGAACTCTCTGCCCCGGAGTGTGGTGGAGGCTCCTTCTTTGGAAGCTTTTAAGCAGAGGCTGGATGGCCATCTGTCAGGGGTGATTTGAATGCAATATTCCTGCTTCTTGGCAGGGGGTTGGACTGGATGGCCCATGAGGTCTCTTCCAACTCTTTGATTCTATGATTCTATGATAGTGGAAACCGTGACTCCTATTGAGGAATGGTTTAGGAAGCTGGTTATGTTAAACCTGGAAAATAGAAGGTCACATAATTGTCATGTTTACATAGTTGAAGGGATGTCCTTTTGAAGCTGGAATAGGCTTGTTTTCTCAATTTCAGGCACCAGGGCTCAGAGCAATGGATTCAAATTGCAGGAAGTAATGCTACCCCTCTATTCCGCTTTGGTTAGACCATACCTGGAATATTGTGTCCAATTCTAG
>NW_026845477.1:11451740-11514291 GCF_025583915.1 Anolis sagrei ordinatus | reverse complement strand
AATATCTGTGTGTCCTCTATTGTAATTCTCTGTATGTAGTATTGGAAACATTTTCTGTGTAGTAGCAAAAATCTGATATTTCTGGCCCCTGGAGCCCCTTATTCTGTTGCCTGTCAGGGAGACAAAATGTTCCTTATAAAACTAATCTAGAGCATCCCATCCCCAGTGTTTGTTTGTGTGGGCTATTATGAGATGCTGTCCATGCGCATTCAATCCTAACTTAATTAAGTTGGCAAGCCTCTGCATTGCACTGTGGGGGCCTGTTATATTTCTGAACCTGCTGGGTATCAAATATTCGTCAACTGCCAGCATTAACTTTTGATCCACATGACAGACAATAAATCTCAACTCGCCACCCCACAGAGTTTGATTTTATAACCTCAATGTTGTTAAGGTGAACCCTGCATCTTAAAGTCACTCCTTCCCTTCCCCAACCTGTGCCTTTCTTCATCCTGTTTGATTGATCTGCCAATCTCTTTGGAAGGACTGAAGCATGTTCACAGCTATAAACATAAAATGAATTGCACACACTAGTTCATAGGATCAGGCAGGCATGCCAGAAGTGTAAGCTAGGAAGTCTTAGGTCAAGATCCGACATCACACTTACATAGTAACACATAGTGTAGACTCCTCCAACAGTAAAGCAATGAACCTCTCTTCCTTTTGGAAGGTCTTTAACCCTTAAAGGCCTTTAAAGAAATAGAGCTCATCATCTTTCAGGACAAATTATTACTCTTACAGTAAAAAAATCTTCCTAATGTTTATGTAAAATCTCCTTTCTTGCGATCTAAACCAATTGGCTCATTTTCCAGTTTGGTAGTTCCCATAATTTGGCCATCCAGATGTTTGGGACTTCAACTACAAGAAGCCTGGGCCAGCTTAGTCAATAGTTGGGATTTCTGGGAGCAGAAATCCAAAACATCTTGCAGACCCAAGTTTAGGAAACATTGTTCTAGTTTCTGGACTAACAGACAACATGGTTTCTGGCCAGACTCTGGAATCTAGTCAGTGGTTTTCTGCCCAAAATTGAGATGGGATAGAAATGCTTTTGGTCATATCTTGGTTTCATAGGGAAAGTTAAAAAAATGAATTATGAAACTATTCTGCAGCAGGCAGAGGATTAAAGGGAAAGATGGAGAAATGGAAATAACTGACAAAATTTCTCTTACAAAATTTCTTCATTTAGCTCCAGTTATCACTTTTGCTCCTTTTTCCAAGCAATAGATAATATTAGCTGAAGCAAAATAAACAATGGAATACTGAGAGCTCATACCTGCTCAGATGCTTTGTTCCTTTGTCACAATATTGTCAATTGTGACCAACACTGGTTCTCTGGGATTTCAGGCAGAACAATTTCCAAACCTATGTAGGATGCCAGAGATTGCATCTGGTGTGCAAAGCATATGCTCTACTATGAGCCAGAAAATGATATCCAAAGGCTTATGCTTCCTTATGTGATGGTCAGGAGTTGGAGCCAATTTTCTGCCTCTGAACCACTCCAGGAGCAGATGGGCTGGCGAAAATGCTAAAATCTATATTGAAAATAACACTGGAAATGCATAAAATCCACATCTGGGTTTGAAAATCTTGTGTCTTTTGACCTTAATTGTGAGATAAGAATTACATGCTTTCCCAAGTGTTATCGGGTTACCAGTCCAAGTGAAGCCCCCAGTGGCACAGTGGGTTAAACCCCTGTGCCAGCAGGACTGAAGACCGACAGGTTGCAGGTTCGAATCCGGGGAGAGGCGGATGAGCTCCCTCTATCAGCTCCAGCTCCTCATGCGGGGACATGAGAGAAGCCTCCCACAAGGATGATAAAACATCAAATCATCCAGGCATCCCCTGGGCAACGTCCTTGCAGACGGCCAATTCTCTCACACCAGAAGCGACTTGCAGTTTCTCAGGTCGCTCCTGACACGACCAAAAAAACAACACAATCCAGTCCAAATAATGTTATTCTGCATAGCCATTAGTTATTAATAATGGCAATTGCAGTCCAACAATATTGGAAAGGCTTCACAATATCCACCTTCATGTTTAACATTTCATTCGAGCACAATCTATTTAAAAGATGAATAGTCTCTCTGGATGATTTCCGCAAACTCAGTTAACTCATTTTTGGGGAGAAGTATAGCATCTGGGCCAAGGGCTGTGAAACAGCCATTTGGGCCTCATATGACCTGTGAGCTGCATATTCCTGACCCTGTCTCTATTGCCAGGCTCCAAAACTGTTGCCTTGTAAATTTGTCACAAATATTGAATTCTTGAAAGAAGCACATCCCAGAAACTAACCCCCAGAAAACATTTAATGCAAGTGCCTTCTATCATTGCCCCAGCAGACTTTTATACCAAGTCTGCAGTATAGGGTTCACTAGGTTTCCCCACTACCACCCCAAAGTTAGTGAATAATAGCACCTGTTTGCTTCAAGCTGCAAGAAAGTCTTGAAAACCCATGCTGCTTTTGAATGTGATTCACAATTCTGCATAAAATTTGTCCATGGTTGTTTTGTGCAGAAAAACACCTTTTTCTGATATGCTTATGCTAAATACATCTCCAGTGGTAGCATTGTCTGTAGAGCAAATAGTGGTTTTCTTTGCATGGCAAATAATGTTTCAACCCAGAAAAAGTGCAGAAAAAGTCCCAAACTGGAAATCATAGAACCATACCATCTGAAAGGAGCACAAAGGCCATTCAAAGATTCTTATAAGTTTAGGATTTTTCTTCTCAGGTTTCATCAATATTTGAAAACATACATTTTTGATCATTTCCCAAATACGTTTCAATATTATTTCTATCTCTACTGCAATAGTAGAGATAATCATGTTTAATATGTGATAACCAGAAGAGGCAAACATGTATTACACTTGCACCGTGCATTTTTCACACTGAAACTCTTTAATAAGCTAACTCAGGTTCCTCCCCTTCTGCAATTAATTTTTATGGGGTTGGATTTATAGCCACAGAACATATAAATGAAGCCATATATCAGGCCACCATGCTGTATTCCTGACAACAAAATCATTTGAGAGTAAAATATCAAATATCATTTTAAACACTTTTCAAAGTATATCAGGGGTGACTTTGAAGCAGGATGTGCAAACAAACTTCCCTCTTTCTGTGTTTGCAAACATATGTTAGCAATTGACAGAATGTGCAGAGATCTAGTTCGAATATAGCTTCAAGGTGCCTGGACTTCTCAAAGTGGATCTTGCTATTTTAATGTACATAAACAATTCTTAAAAACCCCATTTGCTGGTTCCGTTCCACCACAGTTAAGATTGATTCAGATCAAATCCGCCTTTGTCTTCACCTGAGACTAAGGGAGTGTGACTTGTCCAATCTCACCTGGTGAGTGTGGGGATTTGATCCTTGATCCCCAGAGTCATAGTCCACCTCTCAACCCACCACAACATGGTTGCTCTAAGTTATCGCTAGATGATTTGAAATATTTTTGGTCACATATACAGTACAGTTTCATTTAACCATCATCCATGAGGATTGGTAAATATTGGATAAATGTAGATTCTGGTTGTTGGAGAGTTATTATTAAAAATAAGTTTAACTAATATAATACCACAACTTGGCATCTGGTTGCTTCTGGAGTGAGACAATCAGCCATCTATGAAGATGTTGCCCAGGGGACGCCCAGATGTCTTGCAATCATGTGAGGAGGCCTCTCTTATGTCCCCCACGATAAAGAAATAAACCACATCTTGGCCATGGTGCTGCATGCCTTAGTCACATCCAGACTAGATTACTGTAACTCACTCTATGTGGAGCTGCCCCAGAAGAGTGTTCAGAAACTTCAAGTGGCCCAGCTGCCAGGTTGTTTACAGGAGCTGGATATAGAGAAAGAACTACCCCTTTCCTAAAACAACTATTTATTTATTTATTTATTTATTTATTTATTTATTTATTTATTTACTATACTTCTATACCGCCATTCTCAGCCCGAGGGCAACTCATGGCGGTTTACAAAACGGCACAATTCGATGCCACAACAGTACAAAAATAATTTAAACATTAAAAACATTTAACACAGGTAAAAAATTCATTACAATTAACATCAGAAACACAATAAAAACCATAAGTCCTCCACATTATATTACCAGTCATTATCCAGTCACGTTGTCCAACACTGGCTATCATTTTGTTTCTGGGTGCAGTTCAAGGTGCTGGCTTTAGCCTATAAAGTCCTAAATGGTTGCGGCCCAGCCTACTTATCAGACCACATCTCCTCCTCTGAGCCCACATGAGCACCGAGGTCTTCAGGAGAGGCTCTGCTCTCAGTCCCACCATCATCTCAGGTGCAATTGGTGGGAACAAGAGGAAGGGACTTTTCTGTAGTGGCCCCATGGCTCAGGAACTCCCTTCCTAAAGAGGTTACAACAGCTCCTTCCTGTGCATCCCAGGACTGGAAACACCTATGACCACTGCATCACACAAGGAGCACACAGTCCAGGAATATAAGCAAACAGGTTATTGTAAAAACACATAAAAAGCATATAAAATCTGGAATAAGAAAGGAAGATATATAATACAAAAAGATTTAGCAAAAGGTGAAAACCAAACAATAATCCAAATGTCTCATACAGTTCCAGAGATGACATCAAGAAACCGAGTAAAGGGCATAAGTTCGCAATCAAGAAGATATAACTAGTACAGTGGTTCTCAACCTTGCTAATGCCGTGACCCCTTAATGCCGTTCCATATGTTGTGGTGACCCCCAACCATAATATTGTTTTCGTTGCTACTTGATTCCTGTCATTTTAGTATTGTTATAAATCGTAATGTAAATATCCGATATGCAGTATATATTTTCATTCACTGGACTAAATTGAGCACAAATACTCAATATGTCCAAATGTGAATGCTAGTAGGGTTGGGGGAAGTGGGGGAGGATTGATTTTGTAATTTGGGAGTTGTAGTTGCTGGGATTTATAGTTCACCTATAATCAAAAAGCATTCTGAACTCCACCAGCGACCGAACTTGGCACAAAGAACTCCCATAACCAACAGAAAACTCTGGAAGGATTTGGTGGGTATTGACCTTGAGTTTGGGAGTTGTAGTTCACCTATATCCAGAGGAGCGCTGTGGATTCATGCAATGATGGATCTGGGCCAAACTTGGCACGAATACTCAGTATGCCCAAATGTGAACACTGGTGGGGTTGGGGGGATTGATTTTGTCATTTGGGGGTTGTAGTTGCTGGGATTTATAGTTCACCTACAAACAAAGAACATTCTGAACCCCACCGAATAGAATTGAGCTAAACTTCCCACACAGAATCCCATGACCAACAAAATACTGTGTTTTCTGATGGTCTTTGGCGACCCCCTTGACACCCCCTCCACCCCCCTCAGGGGTCCCAACCCCCAGGTTGAGAAACACTGAACTAGTAGAAACAAACAGGAACAAAGAAAACTTCCAGGATATATTAAATCCAAAAATCAAAGCTTGACTTGAACTAGGAACAAGAGTACTCAGGCTTAGTTTCTCACTCTAACGCAGCATTGCCTGAACTGATAAACAATTGGTTGTTTAATATACACACATGAAAACATTCAATTTCCTGTGAATTTCTTTCAAACTTTCCCACGTAATCTCTGTGAACAACACAATCTATTTTCAGCTCTGATTTGTAAACCAAGACTTTTGTTGATCTCTGTAGCTGCAGGTCACTCATTACTCACTTGATTCCTTATCTGCTGTTGCTACTTCTTAATTTTAGTTACTATTTTTGCAGATTGTTTGAGAGTTCTGGTTGTTGGAGTTCTGGTTAAATTAGAGTCAATTGCACTTGGCTTATGTCACCTGGTTGTTGTTAGTTTTAAACAAAAGGTTTGCTGAAACTTGTTGAATTCTCTCCATGGGTCCTTCCACACAATCACAAAATGTGACTGGAATGGCACACAAATGCAGTTTCCACCTGCATTTTGTCCACACTAGGCTAGCCTAAGCTGCCTCCACAGTGGGAGACACGTCACACAGCCCAGCCATGCTGAAGACACTTTGGTAGCTGGGCATGGGCAGTGCCTTCCTACCATCACTGCAGGCCTCTACATCTTGAATCTGCACCAGCCAGGATGTGATGGAGCTTTAGAACATTAAAATTACTCCCCTCCTCCAAAGCTCCACCACGTTCTGCCTGCCACGGATTCAAGAAGTACTGACCCTGAATTGACACTGTGGGATAGCTATGATGATGTGATCTTGGATCCTGTATGAGGGTCCAAAATGACAGTCCACAACACTGAAACACCAGGAAAACACAGGATCTTAATGAAATGTTTGGACCTTCCTAATGTCATGGCTAGCAGTTTGTCTGACCTGATTTGGCTGCTGCTGCAAGAGGTCTCCAGCCTAGGAGAACTGTTTTCAGTATTACAGCAATCTTGGAATGGGTTAGTCTGACCTCCTCCTTTAAAAAAGCACCATGGGCTTTTGGGTTTATCTGTGGAAGCTTGTTGGTCTACAGTGCCCTATATCCTAGGAAGTGATTCCAGATTATCTGCTTTGAACTGGATTATATGAGTCAACACTGCCATTAATCTGAGATAAAGAGATAATCCGGGATCAGATCCTGGGATATAGAACAGTGTAGGTCCAGCTTGAGATCTCTTGGTAAAAGGGGGCTTGGACTTCAGTTTGTACCCCTTGCTTGACTTTGGAACTCTGGCTTCAGTTTGTACTCTTGTATTCTGGCCCATTATTTTAGTGAATTCCTGGTATGTGACGATTGAACTATAATCTGACTATTGGGTTGTTGTAGGTTTTTCGGGCTATAAGCCATGTCTAGAGGCATTCTCCTCCTGACATTTCGCCTGCATCTATGGCAAGCATCTCAGAGGTACTCACAACCTCTGAGGATGCTGGCCATAGATGCAGGTGAAACATTAGGAGAGAATGCCTCTAGAACATGGCCATATAGCCCGAAAAACCTACAACAACCCAGTGATTCCGGCCATGAAAGCCTTCGACAATACAATCTTGACTATTGTTTATTCTTGCTCATGAACTGGCTCTGTAGTACTCAGCTTGTCTGCATGAATTGGACTTTTGACACTGACTTGTGTTCATCGTTACCTGGCTATATGCTGCAATTCCATTTTGTTGGGCAGACGTAGAATGGCTCAAGGCTTTAGTTTTCCTTGTGAATAAAAATATTGTCTTGGCTCACCTTATGTTTGTTTAATAAACCTCAGCCCTTGATTCCAGATGAGACCCAGCATGCAACACCTGGTGTTTTTTGAACATGGGATCAAGCCAGATTAATAGACTTACACTGGGTTCAATTCTATTAGCCTGTGTGCATTGTGTGATGCACCAGGTTAATGTAAGTGCTACACTGCTTTAAATGGCAGCGTAGAGGCAGCCCATATTGTTTCTGCCTCTGGTTCCATTTTTGTCACTGTAGTTGTGTAAGACCCAGAAGCACATCTACTTTGAGAAGTGGAGTATACCTGTGAATCCAGATTTCCATGCAAATGTATAATCTCAAATGGGATAAATAAGTCAGATGTGCAAACTCTGGATCCCAACCATTAAATAGCAACAAATTCAACTGATAAGAGATGTTAGAAAGCTGGACAGTTGAGAGATGTGCCAGCAACATTCCCTTCCCCTTAGAGAATCACTATTTCTTTGGGGCTGGCTTTGGGAAAAGAGATGTTCTTCCTTTGACAATCTGATCTAAGTTTCCCCTTTGCATGGCCCGCCCTTGGTGTGTCCATCTGGTATCTGCTCATTAGTTTTCATCATACCGAGTCCAACCTGACCTTTCCACTGCCATGCTTTGCTGAATCAGACCCAAAAGTTCTCTGCTGACTAATTCAATTAGTTTTCCTGTGACAGGAAGAGATGAGCAGACGATTGATTTTGCAAAGGTTAATATTTCATATTGCCTTGTCATCAGACCTGTTAATAACCCTCTCATGTTCCATTTGAACTATTTAAGTTGGTTCTTTTAGACTGCAAAATTAGATATTTAGAAAGCAGAACTGGTCTTTCTTGGATTGGGGGTGGGGGGAGGCCTGCGTTCAACTGAAATCATGTGCTATTTGGCAATGCTTAAAATATGGGTCTTTCTAACCCTCACAAAGGTCAAGAACTACCTTTATAATTGCATACTTTTATCGTTGTTTGCCTGCTTTCAAAATAAAGAGGCTTGATCAGAATTCAAGGGATCCAGTGATCATTATGTAAAGGTGCAGATGTGCTGAAATGGTGGGAGGTGGCTGACACATTCCAGCTCCTGACATTCAAAGGCAAATCAATACTTCTCGCAGAGCCCTTAAACATCTCAGGTAATTCTGCCAGACCCTATCATGGGCAAAATTCTAATCAGAAAAGGAAAAAGGACTTGGGATTTTTCCTTTTAGCATTACTAAGCTTAACCCCAAGCTAAGGACATGAAAATCTCTCCGTCACAATTTTGTTCTCTTTTTCCACATGCCAGGTATATTTTCCTCCCATTCAAATTAAATCAAATCATTTATTTCAGTCATAGACCAGCACAGGAAATAAAAGTCACAGTTTCATACAAACTTGGTACGTTTAGTACATTAAAAATATAAATACTGAAGCACAATAGGGGTGAGGGAATAGAAGGGGAAATAGGGTAAAATTATACAATTCACAGGTCTATCAGCAAATTATAGATTCAAGGATGATGATTACTGGATACCCATTCTTATTTTGCACTGGGTTGAAAGACTGTGGTCTGGATGTGATTAATTTGTCCTCATAGCAGAATAAAGTTGGAAGAAACAACAAAGGCCATCCAGTTCAATGCCTTTTTACCATGCAGGGATATACAACCAAAACACTCCTGACTAATAATGATAATAATAATAATAATAATAATAATAATAATAATAATAATGACTTGTCAACATCAAGAGAGGAATCTTCCCGGGAGACTCATTGTCCCCACTTCTTTTCATCATTGCCATGATCCCTCTGTCAACAACCTTACAAAAAAACAAACCTGGGCTATCAAATATCTAAGAAATCTCATAAAATTTTACATCTGCTGTACATGGATGACCTGAAGCTGTATGGGAAAACTGAAACTGAAATCTAGTTTCAGACGGTTTTCCTCCAAATGAAAGTTCGCACTTTAATGCACTACCTAAATGCCAAAGGCATGAACACCACTGCAATTCATCATGAAGTCATTTCAGTTTATGGAGAGGATGTAATGTCAAGAGAGCATGTGACATAATGGGTATGGAATATATTGTGAAGAAACTTTATAGAGAGGAGATTTCATCTGAACATATGGAAGAACTTCCTGACTGAGAGCCGTTCAGCAGTGGAACTCTCTTCCCTGGAGAGTGATGGAGGCTCCTTCTTTGGAAGCTTTGAAACAGAGTCTGGATGGCCATCTGTCAGGGGTGATTTGAATGCAATATTCCTGCTTCTTGGCAGGGGGTTGGACTGGATGGCCAGGTCTCTTCCAACTCTTTGATTCATGACACTGAATGCCCACACACCACTTATGCAACACAAGAGTTGTTGACTTCATTTGGATGGGATGTTTTAAGCCACTCCTCTCATAACCCCTATCTTGCACCCAGTGACTATCGTCTATTCATTAAATTGAAGGAACACCTGGGTAGAAAACACTTTTCCAATGACGATGAGGTGAAAATCAAAGTGATGAACTGGCTGAAAAAGATAGAGAGAAACTTCTACCACTAAGGTATCAAAACCTTGTCCCATGAATGACAAAATGTATTGAACTGAATGGTGATTATGTGGGAAAATGTTAAACCTATGCTACAATCCATGTAAGTTTTATCAAAATATATTCATTCTTTGTAATTAAAAAATATATACTTTCCGGATAACTCTTGTATATATGAAAATTGATTGATTTATCCTTCTGTATTCTTTACACTTTCCACTCCATCCTACTCACACTGCTGTTGAGATTTTACTCAGTCATATGAGCTTCTGTTAATACAATGCCAAGAAATAAAATAAGAATGTTTAAATTGCAAGCATTTGTCTCATTAATACATGAGACAAGCATTTCACACTTTTACACTTTTCCTCTGATTTCTACCATTTGCAAATTAAAAGAAGTACATTTTGAGAAAAACTTCAACCAAAAGAAAGTGCCAACAACTAAGTGCAAACTATGGGCTTAAAAACACACACAAACAAAACTTTCAAAATTACTACAATGGGAGCAGCTTCTTGGAATTTACTACTTCACTGCTAATGGGAAGGAGGCTGGGGAAGGACTTGTTTTCCTTTCATTGGCGTCTGGCATTGAACAGATCCCTATTGCATTAAATATTATGGAGTCTTCCAGGGTGAAGATAATACACTGAATGTATCCATTCGGGCTCGGTGTGCCATTAAACTAAATAGAATCATATTTCACACATGATTTCCACCTGGTTATTTCAAAACTGGGTCCAAGAAGGTAGTGAGTAAAAGTGGAAATAAAAACTTTGTGTATATGGTTCTACTGCCTATTTTTGTTCAGTCCTCTGACATTTCCCTATGATTTTAAATGCCTTATTAAGCCACCTTTAAGAATGTGCCACACTGATGTCCTGGGCCTATTAAAAGATGCTTCTGCCCTCCCTGTTTTTAATACAGACATTTGTATCCTGAGCGAAACAGAGAGAACCATTAAGCTGCTTGATAAATAACACATGGCAAAGTGTGCTTGCTAATAAGCAAAGTTTCTTAAGTGCTTTTAAGAACAGGCAGCCATTAGCTGGAGCAAGTAGTGCAAAAAATAACCCAGCAGTTTAGAGCTGTAGGGTGAGAATAGGCCAGGTTGGAAGGGCATTCTCCCAATCCATTGTCCCTTCAAAGCAAACAAGAACTGTCCAGAAGATCACCCCCAACATTCTAGATTAAAGTTATGGATATGCAACCTAGAGATATGGATCCAAAACTTCTTCTTATTCAATAAGTCTGTAATTACTATAAGAATACGCATAACTTAAGCCCACCTTAAAATCCAGCAGCCATAATAGGTGAAGAGGAACTGATGTTTCCAGCCTCCTCGAGGCTGTAATAATCAGAATCTGTAGGGTAGTGACGGACAAGCATCAAGGAACACTGGGTTGTTGTAGGTTTAGGAGGAAATGCCTCTAGAACATGGCCATATATCCCAGAAAAACCTACAACGCCCCAGTGATTCCGGCCATGAAAGCCTTCGACAATCAAGGAGCACTGTTTGTATCCACCATCTCTTCCAAAGAAACCAGAAATGTCCAGAAGATCACATCTATTTTTAAACCCTTTAAAGCTGGATCTACACTGCCCTATATCCCAGGAACTGATTTCACAATATCTTCTTATCCCAGATTATCTGACAGTATTGATTTATATAATCTAGTTGAAAGCAGATAATTTGGGATCAGATCCTGGGATATAGGGCAGTGTGGAAGGGGCTGGTCTCACGAAACCTTCTTATAGTGCTGAGGCAACAGGGATGTTGGAAGGGGAAATGATGACTACCCACAAAAGATTACTATGACCACATCAGCTCTAGGTTTTTTAATGTGTTTTTTTGTGGGCTAGCAGATAATGACTACTAGATGCAATATGTTCTGTATCAGACACTAAAGCTGAAGGGGTCTACCCAATGCAATTTTCTTAATCAGCATTCCAAATAACCAAACCGAATCTAAAGTTGACCAAAAACCGATTCGCAACTCTTTTGGTACTAATGTTGGAGAGTGGTCTCTGGTCAAAGTGGTTCCTGGTCAAAGTAGTCCTTGGTCAAGTGTTCCCTGGTCAAAGTGGCCCCTGGTCAAAAAAAGGTTGGGAACCACTGCTCTAAGACTAAAAGAGTGTGTTTAGAAAGTCCTTAAAAGCCTACTGTGTTTCTCTATGAAGTCCAAATATTAGAAGATGCGAGTTACGGATTGAGCATCCCTGATGTGAAATCCTTGGGACCAGAAGTGTTTGAATTTTTTAATACTGATTTAGAGATGGGATCCAAGTCTAAAAATGTATTTCATTTCTGTTTCATATACACTTTGAACAGATAGCCTGAACATATTTTTACACTTTATTTGTAAGAATTTTGTGCACAAAACAAGATTTATGTATGTTGCAACATAAAAAAATCAAAGTGTTAATATCTCAGCAACTGATATAGACAATTTTGGATGTTAGAGTATTTTAGATTTTGAAATTCTGGATAAGGGTTAGGGTTAGGGTGAATTCTTAATATCATTAAGAGAAAGGAGCAGCATAATTTGCCACTAATCATGTAACTATTTAGTATTTTCTTTTTTAGAATTTCTTTTTCCAGGGAGAATTTTGTGAAAATTTGTAAAGACAGTCACAAAGCTGTTAACATTCTGCCTGGGATGTTAGATCTGAACTGGATCATTTTCATGTTTAAATGTGAACCAAGCCTCTGATTTACTGTATTCAGTTACAAAATCTTAGAGATTTGTGATGAGGGGGAGCAGAGTAAGAGCAAGAGGTCATACCCCAAGGGTAGGAAGGCAATAGTATTCTAATGCATTAGCACTGGCATTTTCATACTTCTGATTTTGTTTAAAATGTAGGGATGCATTTAATGTGTTTACACCATAAAGCTTCCCATGCCCTTTCCAAAATGCTTCGTGCAGCATCACTTTATCTCTCCTGAACAGCATAAAATTTATAGCTTTCCTAAGCTGGCAAAGGTTTCCTTCTTCTCATTTCCTTTTGTACTTGCAATATTAACAAATCATTTAAGTGCAATTCCCATACAGCTCTGGTGCACTTTACAAAGTAATAGAACAATATAACACAGCAATACTGTCCCGGATAGCCTCACAAATTAGACCAAAATACAATCAGTCGGCTTTCCAGAGTCAATTGAAATGAGGACAGCAGACCTGTCTTTATTACTTTGGAGAGGTTAATGCTTGCAAAAGAGAGAAGTCATTTGCCATGTACCATTTCAAGAAATATTAGAATATGTTTGAGCACCTGTAATAGGAATACAAGGCAGTAAAGAATGCAAAGCTCTCCCTAGAAGCCAAGATGACTTAACTGAGACAATTGTGCTTTGGCCATACTATGAGATGACATGACTCAGTAGAGTCATGCTTGGAAAGGTAGAAGGCAGTAGGAATGAAGGAATACTGCATTCCAGAAAGAGAGACTCAATAAAGGAAGCCATTCTGTGAATCTGGAAGACCTGAGCAGAGCTATTGATGATGGATGAACTTGGAGGCTTCTCATTCCATAAGTCAAAGTCGACAACATGGCATTTAACAACAACAAAGTGCTTCCTTTGTTACTCTTCAGGGTCCTTAGAAGTAAAAAAACAAACAATTCAAATCTTTGCCCTCAAAGTGCACTTGTGCTATGCTTTTCACCTTCCCAAGCCATTTTGGAGCAGGAAGAACAAGAAGTGATTTCTGGCTGCTGTTTACCCACAGACCTTCTGGTCCCCTGAGAGAGGGAAGAGCTGTGAGGGCCTTTTTTTTATCATGCCTTAGATCCAAGAGATTTTTTTAAAACATTCTTGGTCATTTCTATTGAAGCTGTTTGTAATTTATAATGTAGATTTCAAGGTATGTATGTATGTTTAAAATCCAGTAGCTATGTGCCCAGTGTAATGTATTCTTGTGTGGAAAGAGTTAACTGAACCATGAAGGGAACAGCATTCCTAGAGAAGTCATACATCAAGTGTATAGAACAAATGGAAGCAGCGTCATGCGTCGTAAGTCATATGTCACTCTGGAATACAAGAGGTGTGGATTAGTACTGATAACAGTTAGTGTGTTGGCAATGTTAGATCCAATGGTGAAGAAGCAAGTTTACGATGTCCTGAGTGTAAAGTAGCTTCTAATGTATATAGCTGTAAAATAAAGTAGTTTATAGCATAAGGTGGCTGTGATTGATCTGTTTCTGCCTTGCTGTGCTGCCGATGGCACTGACAATTTCTGGTCACCTTCTGTTGTTTAAGAAGAACCTTTCTGGGCCTATAACATGGCAAAAGTTCCTCTAGAACAGGTGTTCTCAACCTCTGAGCCTACAGATGTCTTGGACTTGAGCTCCCACAATTCTTAAAAGCTGGAAAGATGGCTGGAATTTGGGGGTTGAAGTCCAAAACAGCACCAAAGGTTGGGAACCACTGCTCTATAATCCAAAGGGGCACTATGGAACAATTCTATATTACATAGACTGCATGGAGGTGCAGATTCTCCAAGGTCTCCTGATAGTCTGATGCAGTGGTTCTCAACCTTCCAAATGTGGCAACCCATTAATACAGTTTCTTATGTTGTGGTGACACCCAACTATAAAATTATTTTCGTTGCTATTTAACAACTGCAATTTTGCCACTGTTATTAATCGCAATGTAAATATCTGACATCCTGTATGCATTTTCATTCACTGCACCAAAATTGACACAAATACCTGATATGACCATATTTGAATACTGGTGGGGTTGGGTGGGGGGATTGATTTTGTCATTTGGGTGTTGTAGTTGCTTTAATTTATAATTAACCTACAATCAAAGAGCATTCTGAAGTCCACCAACGATGGAATTGAACCAAACTTGGCACACAGAACTCCTATGACTAACAGAAAATACTTAGAAGGATTTGGTGGGCATTGACCTTGAATTTTGAAATGTTAGTTCACCTACATCCAGAGAGAAGGAGGGCTTTTGGTAGGAGGATTTGCTCTCTGTTTCTAAAATTGAAAAGAAGAACAGGTGGGGAGATCTTCTGCCTTCCCTACCAAAAGGGTTCCTAAGATCATTAGAAAAATGTGTTTTCTGATGGTCTTTGGTGACCCCTCTGAGGCCCCACTTGTGATCCCTCCGCCAGGGTTCCTGACCCCCAGGTTGAGAAACACTAGTCTAATGTGATCCTTTTCTCCCCACAGTTGCTTGTCCCTGGTTTAGGCAACAATCCTTTGCAATATACTTACCCAAGAGCAATCTGAGTTAAACCCTAAAGGCTTTATCTTGAAATAAACTAGTAAAGACACCTGGCTGGATAGCATATAACTAGACTGCGAAAATAATATTTAAAATAACTGCCAGAAACATATCGGTCATTATGTAGCTTTACGTCTACCTAGCTAGGAGCAGAAGCACTAAGAAACTTCTGTACTGAATTGCAAAGATGTGTAATGGGACACTGCCGAGACCACCTGCTGTGAGTCAGGTCTGATAAACATCAGTGCAAATGTACATCAATATGGAATGCACAACACTGAAAATACACATCAGTGTATGGTGTGCATTGCTACAAATGAGACAGTTGTGTGCATTGTGAGCCTGTATGCTTCATATTTACACCAATTTCCATTGGACCCTCTGCCAGTTCTGCTACACAACATCAGTCTTCAGTTGGAGACAGATGTTACACAACTGCATTGTTATAATCCCATTTATGAAGACCTAAGGCCCCAATGGGATTCTTACCTTCGTTTTTGCAGAAATTCAAGGTATGGCAATAACCACAAGGTGAAGGGCACAGTTGCCTCTTGGTTAGGAAGGAAATCACTTCTGTTTGAAAGGTAGACATTTCCCCCCACTCTTGCTCCCCTCTCTCTCTCTCTGCGCTCATTCACTGTAGGTTCTACGCACAGAATCTAATGCATAGTTATCATCAGGGCACACCACTATGTTTGATGAGGGATAAATGCACATTCTCTCTGCCCAGTGCACATGCTGCCAGCAGCCTCTCTTTGAAGCTCTCATCTGTATGCATTACAGCGCAGAACTGAGGCAGTGTACTCTATGCTCCAGCCCACAGAGTGTCACAGTGGCAGCACCTAGGAAATCCATGAATATTGATGGATGGGAAGAAGGCATCCATGTGTATTTGCTCAATCTCTCCCCCTGCTTTTCCTTCCCTTCCTTCAATCACAGACCCATTTTTTTTTCAGAATGAAAGGGGAGAGGAAACCAGAAGGCACTTATCAGAGTCTGCAGACACCTTCCCTTCTCTAACCAAAGGCTGCACACTGATTTTTTGCCACAAAGTGCTCTAGTATTTGTTCATTTTACAACTCGTGCCCTTTCTCTGTCAGTATATATATTGGGGCACTGTCTTTTTAGCAAAGGATATATTTGCCTGACAATTCTGGCCAGTAGAGGCCATTCAAAATGTCATCAATGTGCTTTAAAGCTCCAGCCTCATTTAACTTTCATCACCTTCATGGAATCGTATAGTAGGAAGAGGCCAGAAAGGCCATCCAGTCCAACCCCATTCTGCTGACAGATAGTCATCCAGCCTCTGTTTAAAAACCTCCAGAGATGGAGACTCCACCACACTCTGAGGCAGTGTGTTCCAATGCTGAATAGCTCTAGGTTCTTGTAGGTTTTTTCGGGCTATAGGGCCATGTTCTAGAGGCATTTCTCCTGACGTTTCGCCTGCATCTATGGCAAGCATCCTCAGGTGAGCACCCTCACTACCTCTGAGGATGGTTGCCATAGATGCAGGCGAAACGTCAGGAGAAATGCCTCTAGAACATGGCCCTATAGCCCAAAAAAACCTACAAGAACCTAGTGATTCCAGCCATGAAAGCCTTCGACAATACACTGAATAGCTCTTCTCAGGAAATTTTCTGTAACTACTTCAACCAGAGAAATCAGCCACAGCAGAGCACCTGATGAACCAACCTGGACACAGCATTTTATTTGAGAACCCAGAAATGCTGGACCACTCTCACAACCACCATGCCAGACTACACAGAGAAGCCACTGAAATCCACAAGCATGTGGACAATTTCAACAGAAAGGAGGAAACCATGAAAATGAACAAAATCTGGCTACCAGTATTTAAAAAACTCAGCAACAGCACAACAACAGAGAGGAAACAAACAAGGACATCTAATCACCTCTCAACAAAAGTTTGCTCCAGGCACAGTCAGGCCATTGTATGCTAATCAAGGTGGTCAGTTGAAACATCCACACCTAGCTCCAGCAGACAAGAGTCCTTTGTCTCACCCTGGTCATTCCACAGATATATAAACCCATTGTCCTAATTCCAACAGACTTCACTACCTCTGAGGATGCTTGCCATAGATGCAGGCGAAACGTCAGGAGAGAATGCCTCTAGACCATGGCCATATAGCCTGAAAAAACCTACAACAACCCAATTTTCTGTAATGTTTAGATGAAATTTATTTTCCTTTAGTTTAAAGCCATCACTCTGTGTCCTAAACTCTGGAGCAGCAGGCTGGCTGCCTCCTCAATATGATGTCCTTTCAGATATTTAAACGTAGCTATCATGTCCCCTATTAATCTTCCTTTCTCCATTCCAAATATACCTGGCTTTCTGAGCTGACTCTGATGGAACTTGGCTTCCAGAGATTTGACCATTTTGGTTGCCCTCACGTGGATACAGTCAAGCTTGCCAATATCCTTCTTGAATTGTGGTGCCCAGATCTAGACACAGCATTCCAAGTGAATTCTGACCAAAGCAAAATAATTGTTAGGTGTTAGCAAAATAGGTGTTATTACTTCATTCAGTGTAAACACTATACTCCTATTCATTCAGCCTAGAATGGCATTGCTTCTTCGATGCAATATCACACTGTTGACACATGTTCAGTTTGCAGTCTGCTAAGAGTCTTACATTGCATTCATATATACTCTTGTCAAACTAGATGTCACTCTCACTGATCCTATAAAAGTGCATTTCATTTTTACTGCCTAGGTGCATTGCCTTACATTTCTTCCTGTGTTTAAGAGAAAACAAAAGGACAAAATCTTTGTTGTGCAATTTATATATTGCATTTGCTTCTATTTTGTATTTTGTCATGTTGCAAAATTACTGAACTGCAAAGAAAGAAGAGTTCTGCACTGGCTCCTCAGTGGATTCATGGAGCATTTGGGAAAGTGCATGTATTGTACATCAAATCCAATATTCAATTTATTATATTGGGTGTGTGCATGAACTTCAGATGTGATTGTGTTTGCAATATTCAATTCTAGCTGGGCTCATACAACCCAGAAAAAAAGATACACCTAGATTCGCCTTCACGTTGTTGTTGTTGTTGCATATTGTGCATTGTAGATGCAGGTTCACATGTGTATATGGTTGCACATTTACTTGCTTAAGATAGAAATCTATTAATTAGCACTAGGCAACTTCATGCTTATGTTTCTCCATAAGCATGAAGTTATGTTGACTCATGTTCAGTCTGTAGTCTGCCTTAATGTAGGGTCTTGACCGTTATCGCAGCTCATTCATGAGAGATAACTCCTGAATGAGCCTCTCTGTAAAACAGCTGATTTCAGGTGCAATTTGCATCCAAACTTGGTTTTGGAGAAAGCTCCAGCTGGTGGACTTTATCTGGCTCTAGGAAGGTTGAAGTTTGCTCAAAGATCTCTGTGAGAGGGAAGCACATGGTGACATGTAGCCATCGGTGGACCAATCTGCAATCTTTTCTGGGTCAGATTAAATTCACCAGCCAGAGTTTTCCCATTCCAAAAGAAGGTATGCCTACAAGTTGCATTTAATACCAACTATTATAGAGATAATAATAATAATAATAATAATAATAATAATAATAATAATAATCCTTTATTTATACCCCACTACCATCTCCCGGAAGACTCGGTGCAGCTTACAAAAGGCCGAGCCCAAATACATCATAAAACATAACAACAACAGAGCAACAATAAATAACTCATAACAAAGCAAAACAATAATAACACGACACATTTTAAAAACCTGTGGCAGGGCTAAATGTAAGGATTAAAATTTAAAAATGCTGGGCATGTCCGAGGGAAATAGGATCAATATTTTAGAGATAGGTGGGCGTGCAGACAGTACTAAGTCTCTCATAAATTGCATTTAGGACGTATTGCTTAGGATTCCTCATTCTGGGAAGGCACAATGGAGCATCCACATTTTCAAGCTCCTTCTAAAGACTACCAATGTTGGGGCCTGCCTGATGTCCTTGGGGAAGGAGTTCCAGAGTCATGGGGCCACCACCGAGAAGGCCCTATCCCCCATTCCCACCAATCGCGCTTGCGAAGCAGGTGGGATCATGAGCAGGGCCTCTCCAGATGAACGAAGAGATTGTGTGGGTTCATATACAGAAATGTGGTCACACAGGTAGATGGGTCCCAAACCGTTTAGAGCTTTTTAGGTAAGCACCTGCACCTTGATTTGGGCACGGAAAATAAATGGCAGCCAATGGAGCTCCTTAAACAGGAGGGTTGACCTCTCCTTGTAAGGAGCACCAGTTAACAGCCTGGCCGCCGCCCATTGAACCAATTGGAATTTCTGGGCCATTTTCAAGGGCAGCCCCATGTAGAGTGCATTACAGTAGTCCAATCTGGAGGTGACTAGGGCATGGACCACCCCAGCCAGATCCGTCTTCACGAGGTATGGTCGCAGTTGGCGCACGAGTCTCAATTGTGCAAAGGCTCTCCCAGCCACCGCCGACGCCTGAGCTTCAAACATAAGTGATGAATCCAGGAGGACACCCAAACTGCGGACCTGTGACTTCAGGGGGATAAGATAGTTACTGAATGAGGATTTGCTGAGGATTTTTGCCAAGGATACATTTCATGACAAAAGTGTATATAACTGTGAGATACAGTTATTTACCATATAGATAGAACCATCAATGTGAAAACGTAGGAGGACAGACCCTCACCCTAGGAAGAGCTTGGATTTGATGGAACTGACAGTGGCACATATGTCAGTTATGTGTATACGGGGTTAAGTTACAGTAGAACAATGAGATGAAAGCATTGTATGAAATAGCCCAGAGAGTCAAGCAGAAAATCAAGGATGTAAATCAGGGATGCATCAGGATGTAAACTACTGCTGTATCTAATGCATAATTATGTATCCTTAAATAGCCAAAGATCACCATTTGTAAATGATTGCTTCAGAGCTGTCAATATTCAATTCACTGAGACAGGTCTAACTTGAAGGATTGGGGCAGGGGAAGGAGGGTTCTATGAGGAAGCGCTAATGCTATCTAACAAGATTTGACATTTCCCTCTTCAGGGCAGAGTAGAGAGCAAATATCTTTCTGGATACGCATGTCTTGAGTTTCTTTCTCATATTAATTCCTCTTTCTTCCTTTTTTTCTTTTGTTGCTTCTTTGCATTTGAGGGGACACGAGGATCAAAGATCATTAGGATGACAAACGAACAATGGCAGCACCCTTCTGAAGGAAAGAAGGCAGCATCATTTATTTTGCAGTCGCAAGAGGGATCAAAGGGAAATCCTTCCTTGGGCGAGGCACTGTTGTCAAGATTATGGCAAAGAAAGGAAAATCATTAAAGGGGATTAACTGTAACGGTGGTTCCCCCACTCTCTCTGAGAAAGCTTCTGCTCTTCTTGGTAATACGATTACCGCATAGCTGAAGCTGTGCATAAATAGCATCTTAAAATAATCTACCCTGTTTTGGGGCAGAGAAGCTAGGGAGACCATCTCTCTGAATTTCTCCTGCTGGCTGAGATCCCATTGAGAACAGATGTAGCCTAACGCTCTGCAGGTATAACACCACAAAATTACAGAGTGAATTGAAGGTGGACAGATTAGTGGGGGGAAAGTGGTGCTGTGCTTCTGCATGATTCCAGATGTTCTGTGGACCATTGAAACAACTACAGGAAAGCTTGCTTCAGGTGGTCTGAGACCTCATTATTCAGGCTTACTGAAGGTACAGCTAAAGTGAATGCCTGGTAAGGTAGGTGGGACCTCCCCAAAAGGTTCATTTCTTAGGAACAGTGTTCAGTATAGTGGGCTGTTGATATTGACTGGGATTTGATTATGAGACCACCTTTTTGGTTATCAAAATCCATGGATTCTCAAGTACCATTATGCAATAGTATATGTTCTGTTGCCACTGGGCCTGTAATTGGTTGGCTTTAAAAATAGGATGTGTAACCTTTGCCCAGCGGGAAGCCAGGGGCCTAAGGAGAAGTTCTCAGGGGTTTCCACTACAAAGAATCTTCAGATGGCTTGAGAAGTACAACAAAGTCTTTTATTAATGAACAATCAAGCAGGAACTTCTCTTATCTTCAGCAAAGTAGAGCAAATAATTCCAAGCTTCTAGGGAACTGGTGAATTCCTAAACTTGCCCACGAAGGACAGGCAACTATCTTCAGTAACTTCTTCTTTAAAGGAAAAACCCCTTTTTAACTTCTCCCAGGCTGACTGAAATCCAACCCTCACTGGTCTGGGCTCCGCTACCGGGCCGAACTGCTTCTTGGACGCCGAGTGGACCTACCAGCAAGGCAGTGGATGTTCTCCAGCTGGAGTTCTTTAGTCTTTAGGGCTGTTTCCTGGAAATTCCCAAAGCTGTGGGAATGCTTCCCTGGAGTTCTTAGGAGACTCTTAAAGCTGTTCTCCTCTGGATTTCTTTCCCTTCTGTTTCTGTTGGAATTTCTGTGACCCTGGAAATTCTTAAAGCTTGAAGCCTTTGTACAGGGGAAGTTACACACATCCTATACAAAGGCTAACCTGGCTGAGACTGACTAACAAAATGGCCCCTTCCAAAGCCCCAAAAGGGGGCGGGACAGGGAACCTAATGATAATTGACAGGTGACCTGCCCTGTAACTGCAAACTTTAACAGGAAGGCACCCTTCTGCAAAATCCCAAGCCTTGGGCTGCAAACAACACTAAATGCAAAGCAAATAAAGTGGGAGCTTCTGGTACAGCTGTACCTGCACAGTATACTATATAAAATATTTTGCTTTTGGGTTTTTTAAATATTTTCAATCAGTGGATACAGAGGTCTGATTGCAGTATATTAGCACTGGCTAAAAGAAAACTGTTGTGGGATCCTATATTGGGTTAAAGGCAGCATACAAAGAAAGAAAGAAAAATAAATGAGGAAAATTCTACTGATACCACAGATTGCCAAAAAGACAAAGAAAGGGGTCTGAGAGCTCATCTCCATTTCTAAGCTGAAGAGCCAGCATTGTCAGTGGACACCTCCTAGGTCATGTGGCCGGCATGACTGCATGGACCACTGCTGCCTTTGCACCGGAGTGGTACCTATTAATCTACTCACCTTTGGATGTTTTCCAAACTATTAGGTTGGCAGATGCTGGGGCTAACAGTGGGAGCTCACCCTGCTCCCTGGATTCGAACTGGCAAGCTTTCGATCAGCAAGTTCAACAGCTCAGTGGTTTAACCCACTGTGCCACCAGGGGCTCATCTCTAGTTATTTAATGATATCAATTGAGGGAAAATTTGGGGATTAAAGCTATGGACTTTCATATGAGCCGTGGATAAGTTGAGGATTGTTCCAAAGACACAATTGCCATCATTGACTGCTGCCACCACCGCCATTTCCCCACCCAGGCATTCAAAAAAGCCAGATATGGCACCACAGCAGAGAAAGTAGAGGGGATTTGTGCTTCTTTTCAGTTCTCCTGGATGGACTAAACTTTTACCATTCACTATTCTACTCAGAGAGTAACAACAACAACAACAACAACAACAACAACAACAACAACAACAATTTTATTTCTTACCTGCCTCTCCTTGTGGTTTGAGGCAGGTTACATAATAATTAAAACACATAAACATATTAAAATGTATTTCTATGAAAGATACATACTAAAACACATTTCTATTAAATGTTTATTAAAGTATACAAAAGAGAGATTAAACAAAGGACACACATTTAAAATTCATATTTTAGAACTGTCTGGATAAGCCTGCTGGAATACAGTGTTCACATTGATCCATAGATAAGTTAACTCAGAGTTTTGGAAGCTGAAATTTTGATGAAAAATTCTAGACTGATGCCTGAGTATATAGGATCAGTTCATATAGGACTACTGCTCGTAAATCCCTTTCTGTTTCATAAAAGTATTGTTCCCCCCCCCAAACTGCTATGTTGGGGGGGGGGGATACTCTGTCTGCCACTGCAAGAAAGAGCAGTAAGATCTTTTTACCAATATCTCCTCCCAACTCAATTTTGCAACATTTACAATGTCCAAGATTGAATATCACTCTGAAGCAATGCTTGACCTTTCTGTGTTGACAAGCCAATAAGAAAACATTATAGTCAATGTAAACGTAAAGTTGGCAATAAAATGCCAAACCAGATCAAACAAAATCATTAGCACAGCAAAGGGACTGATGCTTCATGAGCAGACCCATTCATATTATAGAATTATAGGACTATTATTCCACTTTAACTCTCATTACACCATCCAGTGGAAAGATGAGATTTGTCATTTGGTGGGGCATTGGATGAAAATCCTAAATACCACCCTGAATTAAATATCTCACTCTTAGGATTCCATACGAAGGAACTATGCCACTTAAAGTGGAATAATAGCCCTACAATTCTGTAGTGAGAATGGGCTCAAAACCAACAAAACAATTGCTGGTGGGAAATGGATATCCAAAAAGTCATCATGTAATTATTTGGTGGAAACCTAGTCATTACTTATCCAGAAAGGCAAGTGCAAGTGTCTTCAGTTCCAATTGAGGAAGATTCTCAGAGGCCACATTTCAACCTCGTGAGGAACTAAGACCAGAGGAAGATGAGGAGAGTCACTACATTTCTTCTCAATGTAGACCTTTCCCCATCAACCATGCTCAACCTAACTTGAGCTGATTTAGCTGAAATCCAGAGCTCTTTTACTTTTGAACAGTCTCTTGCTCTCTGATATTAATCAGAAATAATAACAAGAAAATATTTCTGGCTCACAAGAGAGAATGACCAAGGGCATCATTTGGCCCAAAAGTTAAAAGGTCTCCACCCCCAACCTTTTTCTTCTAGGCCAGAAACTGTTGAAAGCATAAAGAAATCTTCTGATGATCACCTATATTAATACAGGGAAAATGGATGGGGTAGGAATCTGCCAGCAAAGAAATCTGGTTGCCCATAAGTGAAGTAATTTTACTTTCACTCTTCCTGTTTAGGCAGGTTTTCAGCTAAAAGTGGATACTGTGTGGTGGTGGAAGGTTCAAGAACTGAGAAATGGATCCATGGTCAGGTTTTGGAGAGATCTTTAGTCAACCATTCTCAAGGGCTGAAAAACTGAGGTTCAAAGATCACCTCTAGACCTTGATATACATATTCTTCATCATTTGTTTAAATGAAGCTGGTCAAATGCAACAGGTTGGGGAAAGAGGAATATTCTGCTCTGGGTGCTGTCCATATGTCAAACTCATACAAATTCAGAGAAGTCAGAAAATTTACTTCTGCTTTTGAAAAATAGAATTTTTTAAGTACTGGCTCTTGAATAGTCAAGAGCCAGTATGATGTAATGGACTAGGATGCTGAGAAACTAGGGTTCAAGTCCTGATACAATCATGGAAATCCATTGGCTGACTTGACTAAGCCACAGATTAAGGTATGTGATAAGTTCATCTTAGGGTTGCCATAAGTCAGAAATCACTATAAGACATACAAAAACAGCAGAGAAACAGGTATAATTGAGAGGAAATGAGAGCATTGTCCATCAAAATAAGAATGCCAACCTCCCCATAGAATTTTTCTTTAATCTCCAATTTTCTAGTATTGCGGAGAGGCAATAATAATAGGATTGTTGAAGGTTTTTTCGGGCTATATGGCCATGGTCTAGAATGCCTCTAGACCATGGCCATATAGCCCAAAAAACCTACAACAACCCAGTGATTCCAGCCATGAAAGCCTTCCACAATACAGAAACAATAATAATTCATAATTTCAACTCTTCTATTGACTGTGCTTGCATTCCATTTGTAACTTTGTCTGCCTTTATATTGGATACTTAAACTATTTCTAAATGCTCAACTGAAACTCCATGATTCTATAAGGCTAGAAATCTGGAAGTTTTCACAGGAGCCCAGAATTCTTATAAGTGGGAAAAAGATCTCATTTCTGCTCCCTTCCCCATAGCTACAACTTTGTGCACAGTTATAGCAAAGAGTGTGTATGGGGAGTGGAGTGGATTTCAACATGTTGAAATGAAAGATTTCCAAATCCTAGCTATTTCTACTTCCAGCACAAATAATTCAACAATTTTACTGCAAATAGTCCAGGGAGTTTGGAGGGGTGAAGAGGTACAAAAAAAAACACAACCTTAGAGGCTGTGTATAGCCTCAGGAACACACACTGTCTGTTCTTGGTGTGTATGTTGAAATAATAGGTATGGGAATTGCTCTTCTTATCCTAAGACCTTGGAGAGCTCCTTCCAATCAAAGTAACTCACAGTGGGTTAGTTGAGACAATGGCTTTAGTCAGTATAAGAGAATTTCATCAATTTTTTGCAGAGAAAATAATATTTCCTAGTTCACTTTGCCGAAGGAGGCAGGAGTTCATTGCTATTCCTCAGGCTACATGCACTGAAGCATTTCTCCCTACAACAGCAGACATCTACAGAGAGCTTTGGAAGCAGAACAGATGTTGAATGCTGGTTGTCAGAATCTGATGGTGAGTTTTAATTGCCCCTTTCCACCTCTTTGAAAAAGGCATGTTGGAAGCTCAGCAAAAGAGCTCCCTGACTTTTTGTTCCTCAGTGATCTCTGAACTCCATGTCCTGCCAACAAGAAGAGCATTTAAATGCCTTTCCCTCTGATACAGTCATGCTGTGTGTGAATGTGTGTATGAATGAGAAAGAATAACAAGCAGAACCTAGTAAATGAATTAGCAGGACATTTCAGCTCAGCCTCCTTCAATTGCAGTTACACTATATTCGCTTACTCTAAATATACTTTTTGTGATTGAACACCATCTTCTGGGATCCAAAAGAAATTTGTTGGAAGTACTGATTGCTTTTAAATCAGAGAGAGAGATATTGAGAAAGAGATGGGGGAAGAGGTAATTATGGAGGAAGACAAGAATTGCCTGGCTTTATTGTGAATGCTACGATTTGTTGGCCACATTCACAAGAAAATTGCACAGCCTACAAGGCTTTTACAAGACTCCTGATCCTTACTGGAGAAGTTACGAGGTGATGGGCGCTGACACTTTGTCAAACAGCAGTAGCACATCTGCAGGTTTAATAACTAGAAGTGTTCTGACCACCTGCTGTTCACAGCCAATTTGTCATTTCTATGACTTTTCCTTTCATGTCAGCTAAAGAGAACAGGGAAGGAAAGATTGGCTTTATGGACTTAAGGAGCATTTCTCTATTTATCTGGCTTCCTGGATGAATAGAAAGATTCCAGCTTATACATTAATTTGGGCAACAAATCTATCTCTTTGGGTAACAGAGGAGTGGGTGCATGGCTATGTCACATGCATATGTATAGAGGGTAATGTCTGATATCATATCTATTCATGGAGGATTGGTTCAGTACACTCCCTTTCAAAAGAGAAGGATCATGTATTAATACACATAGGTTTGGAGCCCTGAGGAGCAAGTGCGATATAGTGCTTTGACTGTTGGACTATGACTTTGGAAATCAGGGTTTAAATCCATACTCTGCCATGGAATCCCACTGAATGACTTTGGGCAAGTCACATTCTCTCAGCTCCAGTAGAAGCCAAGGGCAAGCCCCAGGATAGATTCACCTTAGGGATGCCCATAAGTTGGAAATGATGTGAAGGCATAAACAACAACAGCTCTGAGACCAAATTAAAAAACTGCATACATGAAACACTACATGAGGATTGTAGTTTTACAAGCTCTTTACCCTTCTCTGCCAAAGAGTGCTGATCCCTCAACTGCAACTCCCTTGATGCATATTGTAGCTAATAACAGCAAATCCCTGCAAGAGATAGACATGATGCATCTTTGCCATTTTGTTTACCATAAATGCAAGTCCACTTACAAGACTGCAGTACCCCCAAGTTTCTGGCAGTGTTTTATTGATTTCTTTGAAAATAGTTTTGAACATTTAGAGCTTCCCTTGTCTGATATGGTGTAGTGATTTTAGTTAGGACTGTGGATAAGGGGTTCTGTGCCCGGTGAGCATCTGGTAAACAAGATCAGCCAGGACAGAGAACAAGTGCTCCAGATGGAAGGCGAAGCTACAGAGGTTTACTATGATTTCCCCAAAATGGATGCAAGTACAAGCAGCACACTTTCAAAGGTTCAAGCACAAATTCAGATAAACATATATGACATTTTATGCAGTTCTGAGAGTTATTCAGACTTCCCGCTTTCTCCCGTGATCAATTGAAAAGAGAAGCTGGCTAGAATTCATGCCAGAATTGCCTGGGGGTTCCCCTGACTTCACAGCCTGAAGGAGGAGATTCCCATGGTGGGAAGGAGAACAGCTGCTGGTTGGGCAGATTGAAGACCCAATCCATTGCAGAGATGTCCATTGGGAGAGCACAAACCTGGAAGAAGTGATGATGCAGATGACCCCCTCATTAACTTAAGTGTTCTGCTCCACTGAGACAAAAGGTATAAGACTCAAAAGACAAAGGTGGCAGTTTTAGATAATCAGAGGCTTGTGACAAGGACCTGACACAGAATCTCTGTTAATTCAGCTGCTCACCATCTCATAGACAAAGGACAGTCCATAGTCATACACAGCAAACAGTTCAACAAGGGCAAAGCGTACAAAGAATCCAGAGGGTTTTGTAAGGGTCAAGTCAGTCTCAATTGTTCAGTCACCAAACCCAAAATTCCATCCAAAAGCTCACCAACAGAGATCCACAAACATTGATCCCAGCAAACTACCAGCTCCAGCTTTTTATTCCACTTTCCCAAGTGATCTCACTTGTTGACCCTCCTCAGAGCCAACTGATTAGATCTCAGTTGGATGGCATCAGTTCTTAATTTCAGCTTGCTGTAATGCTTAACTCCTAGTTTACTTCCTGGAATTCCTGATCCTGCCCTAATTCTGTGTCCATATTTCCCTGGGGCTCCTGGTCCTGCTATGCAGGAGTAGATTCCTCAGTGCTGGGCTAAACAGGCTGCTGCTCTTTGATTCCCCTGACTCAGATGCTGGGAAAAACAGCCCTTCATCTTCCTCATCACTGGCCCTGGTAGTTTGGCTGTTCATTCAAAAAGTTAATTCATGTTTGCTTAGTCTCCTTTTGGGTAAGGGTGGCATACTCTCAACTTCAGTTGAATGGACAAACATCCTGAGCTCATCTTGGTGACAAAGGGGATAATCACTCTTGCATACATCCACAAAGGTTTTGCTATTATCTGACTTGGAAAATAGTTGGAAGGACCCTGGGCATGTCTTCTGTTCCAAAGGGATTACACAAACTGAGGATACAAGAAGGTAGCTGCCTTTAAAATACATTTTGATACATTTTATACATTTAGGAATTGATATATAAATGTTACAAGTTACACATAAAACATCACATTGATACATTTACTAAAGGGTTATATTTGATAGTGTTTAGGGTACAGTTGCTGCTAGGTACATGCTGGAGCCTCTATTGGTTGTGAGATTGCTCAAATTTGGAGCTGCAGAAAATGTTTTTAAAATAAAGAAAAAACATATCTTTCTCGGAGTCTCTTAAATGTGCATAAACTAGCGGGGAGGTTGGTGTAATGGATAGACAAGAGGAAACATCACTTTCAGTATTGATTTTGGGGCTATTTTTTTTTCTTTTGGGGAAGTGAGAAAGTTGGATTTCACATGCACTGCAGTTTGCAAAGTTTTTGAACCACTTTGTATCAGTGGTGAGCATTTCCAAAACAAAATAAATGAGGAAGATGTGAACCTGGGGTGAGGAACCTGAAGGGCCATCTATGGTTGATGGGTTGCAGTTTGCCAACTATTTCCTAATAAGTCAAGCAACAGGTTTCCTACCAAACTTCTTGCTGCTACTTGCTAGTCTGCCTATGGGCACAGTGTAATGGTTGGGGGTTAGAAAGTTCTCAAATTATTTAATTCCATTAGTCAACAGTTTACATCTGTTTGTGTTAGCTGGGGACATCCTTCATCATCACAAGGTTGAACAAGATGACACCAAGTTCAATGAGCCTGTTGTAGTGTAAGGCAATAGTTTCATTGAAAACAATATTGGCAGGTAAAATGTATATTAAACTGAAGATTGCTTGCAAATTCAGCAAACCCATATATAATGCTTTAAACACTATTTATAAGCTGTTGTAAGAAGAACAAGAAAGGACTGAATCACCTTCATAGAATCATAGAATCAAAGAGTTGGAAGAGACCTCATGGGCCATCCAGTCCAACCCCCTGCCAAGAAGCAGGGATATTGCATTCAAATCACCCCTGACAGATGGCCATCCAGCCTCTGTTTAAAAGCTTCCAAAGAAGGAGCCTCCACCACACTCCGGGGCAGAGAGTTCCACTGCTGAACAGCTCTCACAGTCAGAAAGTTTTTCCTAATGTTCAGATGGAATTTCCTTCTTTTAGTTTGAAGCCATTGTTCCAGATCCTAGTCTCCAAGGAAGCAGAAAACAAGCTTGCTCCCTCCTCCCTGTGGCTTCCTCTCACATATTTATACATGGCTATCATATCTCCTCTCAGCCTTCTCTTCTTCAGGCTAAACATGCCCAGCTCCTTAAGCCACTCCTCATAGGCCTTGTTCTCCAGACCCTTGATCATTTTAGTCACTCTCCTCTGGACACATTCCAGCTTGTCAATATCTCTCTTGAATTGTGGTGCCCAGAATTGGACACAATATTCCAGGTGTTGTCTAACCAAAGCAGAATAGAGGGGTAGCATTACTTCCCTGGACCTAGACACTATGCTCCTATTAATGCAGGCCAAAATCCCATTGGCTTTTTTTTCAATATAGATGATCACATGTTTGTAGTGTTTTTAAAAACAACAATAAAATTTTGGATCCTGGATCTAATGCAGCAGACTCCAGACTTAATAATAACAATAAAACCCAAAATGTGGATAATGAACCAAACATATAAAGGTAGATTGTGTGACTTGATATATTATTTTATCTCTCCATTATCTTAAGAAATAGCTCACTAGGGCTAAGAAAAACTAAATTAAATTCTTTGTGACTGGGCAGATTATGACAAAGTGCTGCAAGACTAAAAGTTCAGCTTCCATTATTCTTCACCATTCCACTTATACAATACTAGTGGGACCTGCAATAAAATGTTCCAGCACATTTTCCTACCTTACAGGAGGGCTTCTGTTCAATATCCAGCCAGACATTATTTTCACCCAGAGCTTTCCACCCTGCAGTTTTGCCACCTGCCTCATTTTCTAAACAGCTGAAGCCACAATGCAGTTTTATTTCTTGGTCGGAGGTGCATTGTTTGTATAATTGTTGAAGAAAACATGGATTAAATGTTCCTATTTCCAACTCATACAGTATGTTTCTCTTCTAAGTTTAAAAATAACTTCTCTCTCTTTCACATCTGCTTTCTTCTTCTCTTCCATATTTAATGGCTACAGATATTCTACTTACCCTTCTCCCATTCTTCAATATCCTTGTTCCCTTCCTCCTTGTAGGCCACACCTAAGGTACTCAGCCCACTTGTCCCTAGTTCCCCTTACCCTCACTCCTGTCCTCATTCTTCCCTCCACCATAGCAAGAATTCCTGAAAAAACATTTTGTCTTTTGTGTCTTTCATTTTGTCTCATCCACATTCTACTTCTTTTTCCCTTGACCAAAGCTGTTGGATAATCTTCTCCTTCTGTCTTTTTCATTCTCTCTTACACTTCCATCCCACCTCACATCTTCTAGTTGCATTCTTCTTTCTCATCTTTCCTTTGTCTCAATCACTCTCTTTTTCTGTGCTTCTTTTCCCCCACAAACTCAAATATGTCTAAAGAAGGGCAACCAAGATGGTCAAAATTCTGAAAACCATGTCCTATGAGAAACCACTTAGGGAACTGGGTATGTTTTGCTCAGAAAAAAAGAAGGTAAAGATGAGACATGACTGCAGTAATTATTAAATATCTGAAAAGATTCTGGTCTCAGAAGTAACAGCTTGCTTTCTGCTGTTCCAGAGATCAGAACGTGAAGCAAATTCAAATTGCAAAAAACAGAGTCCACCTAAATATTAGGGCTGGGCAGTTTCGTTCGTTAATTTCGTAATTCGTCATTGATTCGTATTTAAATTAGCTTACGATCCGATATTGAGCCATGCATGAGCAACTAAAAATCGAAACGAATTTTTCAATTTATTTCGTAATTGTTTCGTAATTGGTTCGAAATTGTTTCGAAATCATTTCGAAATCGTTTTGAAATTGTTTCGTTATTATTTCTGTATGTCTGGTGCAAGTTTTATAGTTGTTGTTTGTTTTATCAGTGATAAAAAAATAAATTATCACACCAACAATCAACAACAGAGGGAGAGGGAAGCTTCAGAAGTTCCCCCTGTCCCATTTGGAGGTTTTTTTTAGCGTATTGCGCAATCGTGTCCGCCATTAACGAATCAATTCGAAATTTACGAAATTTCGTAAATAACGAAAAAAATTAAAGAAAAATTCGGAATTCTTTTAAAAAATGAAACGTAATGGACCCCCTAAAAACGAAACGAGTTTAGAAACAAATTTTTGCGTTGTTACCCAGGCCTACTAAATATTAAGACAAACTTCCTGGTGGTAAGAGCTGTTTGACAATAGAACACACTGCCTTAGAATGTGGTGGAGACTTCTTCTTTGTTGACTTCTAAACAGAGGCTGGATGGCCATCTGTTGGGGGTGCTTTGATTGTGCATTCCTGCATGGCTGAAGGGGGTTGGACTGGATGGGCCTGTGGGTCTCTTCCAACACTATGATTCCCATTTCTCATCTCCATCCTTTCCCATTCCCTCTCCAGTCCCTTTTTTTCTCACACAATTTTTCATCTTCTACCCCTCTTATGTATACTCATAATATCCTCCCCTTTTCCTTTTTTTCTTGTTTTTTTTTTCTGGGACCCAAACAATAAGCAAACAGATACATACATTTTATAGCATCCAATTGGTAAAACACAATGTCCTTAGCAACCAGCCTGTTTGAATAAAATAAAAACTCGTTATATTGTTACAAACACTATAAGGGAGATTTTAAGATCTCCCTTCTTTCCTTCTTTAATCCAGAAATTTATTAGTTATATAGTTTGGTTGGTATGATCAAATTATGCCAACTTAAAACAAGACCTTGTATGTAAGAGGAGTGTGACTGTTCTGCTGATTTGGTTGAAGGTGGGGGAAATAGTTCATAATGTATTGTCGAAGGCTTTAATGGCCTCTACCTCTGAGGATGCTTGCCATAGATGCAGGTGAAATGTCAGGAGAAATGCCTCTAGAACATGGCCCTATAGCCCGAAAAAACCCACAAGAACCTAATAGTTCAAAATGTTTGCAATGTCTCAGGATCCATGCAATCTTATTTCAAAGACAAGACAGATCTAAGGGTGCATTTACACTGTAGAATTAATGCAGTTTTACACAATTTGAATTGTCATGGCTCAATTCTATATAGTCCTGGGATCTGCAGTTTGGCAGAGAATGCTAAAGGCCTTGGAGAAGTATAGCTCCTATGCTCCCTTAGCATTAAGTGCTGGTGGTGCCACACTGAATTATTGATACACCCAGATGGTCCAGATGATCACAACAGCAGATATGGAAAAGAACTTGACTTGTAATGTCAGTTCAAACAAATCCAGGGAAAAAATATGGCCAAAGCCTTTCTAAACTTATTAAATGTGACACATCTGTCACAGTGTTACTTACAAAAATATGGAGCCACAAGTGTCATAGTCTAAAGCTTTGCTTAAATCACCCAATGACAGTTTTAAAATATAGCAGAATTATTGTCATTTTAGCAATACCAACTTAAACAATTAAGGAAATCAGCCATAGAAGAGCACCAGATGAACCAACCTGGACACAGCATTTTATCTGAGAACACAGAAATGCTGGACCACTCTTACAACCACCATGTCAGACTACGCAGAGAAGCCATTGAAATACACAAGCATGTGGACAATTTCAACAGAAAGGAGGAAACCATGAAAATGAACAAAATCTGGCTACCAGTATTAAAAAGCTCTAAAATTACAACAGCGCAACAACAGAATTCAAAACGATCTTGACAGATTAGAGAGATGGGCCAAAACTAACAAAATGAAGTTCAACAGTGACAAATGCAAGATACTCCACTATGGCAGGAAAAATGAAATGCAAAGATACAGAATGGGGGACAATGCCTGGCTCGAGAGCAGTACGTGTGAAAAAGATCTTGGAGTCCTCGTGGACAAAAAGTTAAACATGAGCCAACAATGTGATGTGGCGGCAAAAAAAGCCAATGGGATTTTGGCCTGCATCAATAGGAGCATAGTGTCTAGATCTAGGGAAGTAATGCTACCCCTCTATTCTGCCTTGGTTAGACCACACCTGGAATATTGTGTCCAATTCTGGGCACCACAATTCAAGAGAGATATTGACAAGCTGGAATGTGTCCAGAGGAGAGCGACTAAAATGATCAAGGGTCTGGAGAACAAGCCCTATGAGGAGCGGCTTAAGGAGCTGGGCATGTTTAGCCTGAAGAAGAGAAGGCTGAGAGGAGATATGATAGCCATGTATAAATATGTGAGAGGAAGCCACAGGGAGGAGGGAGCAAGCTTGTTTTCTGCTTCCTGGAGACTAGGACGCGGAACAATGGCTTCAAACTACAAGAAAGGAGATTCCATCTGAACATGAGGAAGAACTTCCTGACTGTGAGAGCCGTTCAGCAGTGGAACTCTCTGCCCCGGAGTGTGGTGGAGGCTCCTTCTTTGGAAGCTTTTAAGCAGAGGCTGGATGGCCATTCTGTCAGGGGTGATTTGAATGCAATATTCCTGCTTCTTGGCAGGGGGTTGGACTGGATGGCCCATGAGGTCTCTTCCAACTCTTTGATTCTATGATTCTATGGAGAACAAACAAGGACATCTAATCACCTCTCAACAAAAGTTTGCTCTAGTCACTGTCAGGCCATTATATGCGAATCAAGGTGGTCAGTTGAAACATTCACACCTAGCTCCAGCAGACAAGAGTCCTTTGTCCCACCCTGGTCATTCCACAGATATATAAACCCTTTTTCCTAGTTCCAACAGACCTCACTACCTCTGGAGGATGCTTGCCATAGATGCAGGCGAAACGTCAGGAGAGAATGCCTCTAGAACATGGCCATATAGCCCGAAAAAACCTACAACAACCCAGGCACTTCCAAGCCATTAAATGCTAATCAAGGTGGTCAGTTGAAACATTCACACCTAGCTCCAGCAGACAAAAGTCCTTTGTCCTACCCTGATCATTCCACAGATATATAAACCCATTTTCTACTTCCAACAGACCTCACTACCTCTGAGGATGCTTGCCATAGATGCAGGTGAAACGTCAGGAGAGAATGCCTCTAGACCATGGCCATATAGCCCGAAAAAACCTACAACAACCCAATTAAGGAGCTGGAAGGGAAGAATTATTTTCCTGAGAAGTAATTGTTTTAGCATATAAAGAGTCTGCTGCCATCAAAATTCTGTACTAAAGGACTTGCACTGGAATTGATCTTTTGTTTTGTCTTGTAAGCACCTCTACTCTACGTTTGTCTTACTCTATGAATTCCTTATCTATCTTTCTTTACCATGAATTTGTGTTCTCAATAAACATCTTAATAGTGACATGGCTCTACCTGCTTCTTTGCTCTCTTCTCCGTAATTTGTCAGTTTAATCCCACTGAAGGGAATGTGAATTGCTTCTCTTGATCACTCCTTAGAGGTAATTTATTTACATTTTAACAGTGTTCCAGAAGAAAGAAAAGAGGAAAAGACCAACTCAGCCCCTCAGTAGGATAGGTCATCCTTTCACATTCCCATCAAATGTGCCTCTTCAAGGGTTGCATGAGGAGAAGGGCCACCTCTATTTATTTGTCGTGTCAGGGCAACCAGTCAATTGTATTACATTTCTAACAGAAAAAAAACAAACAAACAGACAAAACACAAAATTTGCAAGTTTGGTAGTTGATTAAATGTCCTTTGACCAGTATCTGGCCACTTGGAGTGCCTCTGGTGTTGCCGCAAGAAGGTCCTCCCTTGTGCATGTGGCAGGGCTCAGGGTTCATTGCAGCAGGTGGTCAGTGATTTGCTCTTCTCCACACTCGCAAGTCATTCCACTTTGTGGCCCCATTTCTTAAGGTTGGCTCTGCATCTCGTGGTGCCAGAGCGCAGTCTGTTCAGCGCCTTCCAAGTCACCCAGTCTTCTGTGTGCCCAGGGGGAGTCTCTCATTTGGTATCAGCCATTGGTTGAGGTTCTGGGTTTGAGCCTGCCACTTTTGGACTCTCGCTTGCTGAGGTGTTCCAGCGAGTGTCTCTGTAGATCTTAGAAAACTATTTCTAGATTTAAGTCGTTGATGTGCTGGCTGATACCCAAACAGGGGATGAGCTGGAGATGTCTCTGCCTTGGTCCTTTCACTATTGGCTGCTACTTCCCGGCAGATGTCAGGTGGTGCAATACCGGCTAAACAGTGTAATTTCTCCAGTGGTGTAGGGCGCAGACACCCCGTGATAATGCGGCATGTCTCATTAAGAGCCACATCTACTGTTTTAGTGTGGTGAGATGTCTTCCACACTGGGCATGCATACTCAGCAGCAGAGTAGCATAGCGCAAGGGCAGATGTCTTCACTGTGTCTGGTTGTGATCCCCAGGTTGTGCCAGTCAGCTTTCGTATGATATTGTTTCTAGCACCCACTTTTTGCTTGATGTTCAGGCAGTGCTTCTTGTGGGTAAGAGCACAATCCAGAGTGATGCCCAGGTATTTGGGTGCGTTGCAATACTTCAGTGGGATTCCTTCCCAGGTGATCCTCAGAGCTCGGGATGCTTGTCTCTTCTTGAGATGAAAAGCACATGTCTGTGTTTTAGATGGGTTAAGGATCAGCTGGTTTTCCCTGAGTTAACAGGTTCTAATCAGCACCCTCCATTGCATTTAGAAACAGAGCTAGTTTTGTATTCTCTTTAACTTCTGCAGATCAACTGTCAAAAGTAAACGCATATATGACTTCAGAGTGAAGGCTAATGGCCAGTTGATGTCCCTGCATGGGCTCAATAACATGGAAAACTTAAGGGACAGACTAATTCAAGTAGGAGGGAATTTCTAAATCTCTTTTTCAATGAGGATCGTGTGCTCTTGAATGCATGAATCTCACAAAGAGTCCATGAGGTTTGTAGTGATCGGAAACAAATTTAGCAGCAGTACAAAATTGAAAATAATACTTAGCTCAACTACCTAAGCAAGCCTTTAATGGACACAGGACCTACAAAGCCTTCATTTTCTTAATTGACTTTAACTAACTTATTTGTAAGTGAAGCAAGTTCGTTTGGTTGATTCTGAGCCTTGGAGCCTTAGTGAGTTACTTCTTTTTGTGAACAAGTGCTGAGAAAAAAAATGAGGACTAGTTACAAGATCTCAATTTTAAACCAAAAAAGTTTAACGAGAATGAAGCTTAATGAAGTTATAAATGAAAAAAGGGCACAGTGGTTTCAAAAAGATTACTTTGTTGCTGGCAAATATGTCTTGAGATTATTGAATTTTGCTAAATAAAGAACCCAGACCTCCATGGGAATGTGGATTGCTTATTCTTAAGAAGATAAGATTAAGAAGAAGCAGATGGTGCTTTTTGACCTTCAGAGTCAACATTGGGATCAAATTGTTAAATACACAGGAAAGCAAAATTGCAGAAGGGGGCAGAATCAAACCTCCATTGGTTTCTATATCTTATTTGGGATTTATCAAAGATAAGACAATGTTCTTCTCTAGAAGATTTACAGAAGTTGCTAAAAGAAACCAAATCTTGAGAATTGAGGACATGCTAAAATTGAAACAAGTTGAAAGAAGATTGCATAATGGAAATTACAAACCTTAAAGATTCAAGAACCACTAAATCAGTTGCTTGGGGTGCTAAAACAAAGTACTAATAAAATGGAAATTTTGCAAAATAAAACTAAAACTGTAAGCAAAGAGCAAGATATGAATAATTAGACATTCTCAAAATGTATGGGCATATTCACAGGTTTTATGTTAACTTGTTATGTGATTTCAGCATCTGCAAGAACCTTGATTTTGGAGCCCGGCATATTTAGTTTCCCAAAAGACCAAAAGAGACACAAATAGGTTGAAAGCAAAATCAGAGCTCAATGGTCAGAGATGATGTCAGTGGAGAAAGCACTCCAAAGTGCTGATATGCCAGAATTATATTTTGACAGCTATTCAAGACTCCCACAAGACTGATTGGCACAGTAAGGGTCCAGCTAGTATCCACTCCCCGGTAGGTCAGGGATTCCCTCCAACGATTGATCTTTGTTATGGCAGGAAACTTTAATAAACTGTCATTGGGTTGTTTTGAAGAGTTTGTTCATTTATTGACCCACCCCTGAGACAGGCACCAGTGGAAAGAAACGTGGTTTGGCAATTGATAATGGGTTTAATGTTCTTGCTCCAGTTTATCCAATTATTGTATTCAAGATAAACAATGGCTGCTTTAGGGTGATGTCCACCTCAATCGGTGTCATAAGGATGGTTCTGGCTTCAGGCTTTGAAGAGGAAATCTTCCCAGATCATATCAGGTGTAAACAGGAAAAAGAATCCAGGGGCTTCTGATGCAAGTCCATTATGTGTTTTTCCCCATGCCTCCCAGTTCATTCAGAAAGGATTATGATAATTTGAGAGGTTGTTTCCTCGAGTCCAGGGTTTCTTGGGCAGCATTCCAAGACAATACATGTGCCGACGCGCTTGGGAGCTATTTTTCTTAATGAAAGAGGGATGGACGTGGCATCTTTCCCCCAAGGGATTGCTTCTTGCCCTCCTATAGGAAACTGGAACTCTCAAAAACCCTAAACGCTGTAAATAACTCAAAATAAGTTTTATTGATCACAAAGAGTTATTTCTTTAAAGCAATGAGCTGGAAACTTCAGAGGGGTGAAGGAAAATATACGTTACAGTTTCAATTAGTCCTGGGTCCAAGGTGTTTGAAGCTGAGAAGCCTCACCAAGTTTCCTCTTTCTTCAATGGCTGTGAATGCCGGAGCAAACCACAACCCCAGTTCAGATGGCCTATGTTTTGAAGACTCAGGATCTTCCTTTGGTGCCAAAAGAACCGGTTTGAAGGCGCTTGAGACTTCCAACGTCGTTCAGGTTGGTCTGAACATGAAGCACAAGTCTCAAGGGTAAAAAACCTCAGAACTGGTGCTAAGAGGTAACTTAAATCAGGGTCTTTTAGAGTCAAGTCTCTTACTCACGTCCATATGGTAGGAACTCTGATGGCAGAATGAAAAGAAAGGAAGCACTCCCCTCCTGCAGGAAGAGGTGGAGCCAAACAGTACTGACAGCTATAAGTAACCAATCCATACAACTAAGCAGGGTAAAAGGGGAGGATTAAGCATGATACAACAGTTTAAATCTTGCAACTAACAGTTCTACACATAGGTGGTGCCACTCTCACAGTCACAATACATGAAGGTTTACTACAGTATGAAGGCACACATGCTCACTGTATAGTCTCAATGAAAACTTCATAATTCATATCATTCACATTTTGGGGTCAGATTTTTTTGATAACATAATAAAATTTAGATCAATTTGAATTGATGGATGTAATTGCTTTTAAAACAAAGAAGAGTGTTGAGTATTTTGCACGTTGCTAAGAAGAATCCACATTATATTCTGTCTCAAAATGATTTTGTTAAGATAGGGAGTGGAATTGAGAAGGGCATGACAGGATGGAATAGAGCAAATGTGACAATGTTAGGGGAAATGTCTCTGATAAGAAGGAATGTTTTGCCCAGAATGATGCCTCTTTTTCAGACAGCATTTGTTCTGACAACCGATTTACTGCTTAAACAGTGGCAAGGGGATATGTTCAAGTTTGTAAGATAGGAGAAAACCCCAAGGGTTAGATATGAAGTGAAGAACAAGTTAAAAGATACATCTGAAAATCAGGTCAGAATTTTGGTTGTAATATTCAGATGTATTAGAGAAAAATATAAGGTCCCTTTTTGTTTACCATATGAAAAATAACCAACAATTTATTTATTTATTTACTGCTTTTATATTCCGCCCTTCTCACCCCGCAGGGGACTCAGGGCGGATTACAGGGTACACATATATGGCAAACATTCAATGCCAATTTTTGACATACAAACATATACAGACATACACAGAGGCTATTTAACTTTTTCTGGCCGCCAGGGGAGCTGTCGCTTTCATCGTCCACCTGAGACACTGATGAAGCACTTCTGCATTCCCCGTATGCTTCCCCGCTGGAATGCTTTGCTGGAGTCTTCTTTATGGCCTCATGAATCAGTTACTTTAGCCTCCCCACACTTTTTAAGGTGGTACCTTATTTTCCTACTTGACAGATGCAACTGTCTTTTGGGTTGCAAAGGTCGACAACAGGCTACACACAATTGGTTGGAAACCCACTCCAACCCGGGCTGGCTTCGAACTCATGACCTTTTGGTCAGAGTGATCTTAATGCAGCTGACACTCAGCCAGCTGCACCACAATCTGCTTTGCTCTCCAGTTCGTTTTCAGGAAATGGAACGAAATTTTATACAGGGAAAATTAAATGTATTATGTTGTTTTATGTATACAATAACATTATTATGTATTGACATTATTATAATAAAAGGAAGGGAGCATATTGAGCTTTGGAGACATACCTCACTTTTTAATATTTATTTACTTAATTTGTATACCGCCCCTCTCAGCCCGAAGGCGACTTGAGGCGGTTTACATTTGGCAATCAATGCTCTAGAAGATAAAAATATAATCAAAACAATTACATATAAAATAACCATGTAAAACAATAACAATTAACAATTGAAAACATAAATACAAATCTCAGCGTCTCATCGTTAAAATCATTTTTCATCGCCTTGTCTTGTCATTCCATGAATCTCAATCAATCAGTTATACTGCATCTGCAAATCCCTGCTCGAATAGCCAGGATTTAACTCTCTTTCAAAATGTCAGGAGGAAGGGGCCAATCTAATGTCCCTAGGGAGGGTGTTCCATAGCTGAGGGGCCACTGCTGAGAAGGCCCTGTCTCTCATTCCCGCCAATCGGATCTGCGAAGAAGGCAGAACCGAGAGCAGGGCCTCTCCGGAAGATCTTTCCCCCTCCAAATTTATTTTGAAAGGGACTGCAAGAGGAAATGGAGGCATTTGGTTCTTGGGATGGTTCTGGGGGTGAAGTGGGAGTATTTTTCCAGATTTTTATATATTTGAGCAGTTCCAGTGTGATTTTTAGAGGACTTGGGTGCTGCTGGGGACTAAGGAGGCCACTGAAGTGGGTTCCAAGGATCAAATGAAGTCTCCAATCTACATTTTGCTCCCCTTTTATTTAGGGAGTGTAGAGAAGTGATTATTATAACTGTGTTTTAAACTGTGTTTATGCTTTACATTGTAGCCATGACCTAGCTGAGAGAGATAGGTTGCCATGGTGACAGGCCAGAGGAGGTGGGCGGAGCTTAAGTAGGAAAGGTTTGAAAACGACAGTTTAAAATCAGTCAGGCGGATGAGACCCTGAAGGACAGAGTCAAAGGGGACTCTGGGATAATAGTTCAGTCAGGGGAATGAAACCCTGAGGGGCAGAGTCAGTTGAGGCTCTGTGGTGTAGTGTAAATTCAGCCAGTTCTTAGGATTTGTGAATATTATTCCAGCTAGGAAGCTGGAGGTGAAACCTCGTTAGATTGCTTGAGTAAAGGAAGAATCTAACAAGAAAGAGGTTTAGGGATCCCAGTGGTGAATGGCTGGAGATCGCTAGTTTGATCCTGTGTAGGACAAACAGTTGTAAATACTCACAATAGGGAACTGAAATATTAAAGCACCTCATTGTAGAAGAAGTCAAAGAATTGTAACATCACCTGAATGTATCTCAACTAAGCCATATTTGTAACCATCAAGCTTGTGCCAAGTTCAACAGTTAATATTGCAACAGTTACGCTCCGACAATAAATCTGTTCTCTTTGTGTTTTAAAACCTGCCTCATCCATTGATTTCAACGTTTTGCACAATCCACACTACCAAAGGTGGCCTCACAACCCAGATAAGAAGAAACAGAGATTATATTACCAATATCTCTTTATATTAGGGTGGCAGCTTAACCTAGAAGTCTCAAATTCTCATTACATTTGTGTGGTGATCCTATTTAGTTGGGATTTCACGCCATTATTTTATTTTTGGAGACTACTTCACATATTTTGGTGGCAGCAAGTGAACGGCTTCGAATTGTGGTAACGAGCGGTAAGACAGGAGCAGAATTAGAGAGATGGGCCAAAACTAACAAAATGAAGTTCAACAGGGACAAATGCAAGATACTCCACTTTGGCAGGAAAAACGAAATGCAAAGATACAGAATGGGGGATGCCTGGCTCGAGAGCAGTACGTGTGAAAAAGATCTTGGAGTCCTCGTGGACAACAAGTTAAACATGAGCCAATAATGTGATGTGGTGGCAAAAAAAGCCAATGGGATTTTGGCCTGCATCAATAGGAGCCTAGTGTCTAGATCTAGGGAAGTCATGCTACCCCTCTATTCCGCTTTGGTTAGACCACACCTGGAATATTGTGTCCAATTCTGGGCACTACAATTGAAGAGAGATATTGACAAGCTGGAGTGTGTCCAGAGGAGGGTGACTAAAATGATCAAGGGTCTGGAGAACAAGCCCTATGAGGAGCGGCTTAAAGAGCTGGGCATGTTTAACCTGAAGAAGAGAAGGCTGAGAGGAGACATGATAATAGGGCTGGGCGGTTTCGTTTCGTTAATTCGTAATTCGTTAATAATTCGTTAATTTTTTCAATTACAAAACGATAACGAACCATTCTGGAGCAATTATAAAAAAAACGAATTTTCAAAAACGTTTTGTAAATGCTTCGTATTTCGATATTGTATTCGTTTCGTTATTGTTTTGAGGTCGTTTCGTTATTATTTCTGCATGTCTGGGCCAGTTTTATGGTTTAATTAGTGAAAAAAAATTATAATATCACACCAACAGTCAACAACAGAGGGAGAGGGAAGCTTCAGAAGGTTTTGGAGGTTTTTAGCGTATTTCGCGGTCGCGTCCGCCATTAACGAATCGATTCGTTATTGTTTCGGAAATCGATTCATTAATTTTTTACCATTTACGAAATTTCGTAAATATCAAACTTTTTAAAAGGAAAATTTTGTAATTATTTTAAATATCGAAACAAAAAAACCCCCCAAATACAAATCGATTTTAGAAACAAATTTTTCCGTTGTTACCCAGGCCTAATGATAGCCATGTATAAATATGTGAGAGGAAGCCACAGGGGAGGAGGGAGCAAGCTTGTTTTCTGCTTCCTTGGAGACTAGGACGCGGAACAATGGCTTCAAACTACAAGAGAGGAGATTCCATCTGAACACAAGGAAGAACATCCTGACTGTGAGAGCCGTTCAGCAGTGGAACTCACTGCTCTGGAGTGTGGTGGAGCCTCCTTCTTTGGAAGCTTTTAAACAGAGGCTGGATGGCTATCTGTCAGGGGTGATTTGAATACAACATTCCTGCTTCTTGGCAGAATGGGGTTGGACTAGATGGCCCATGAGTCTCTTCCAACTCTTTGATTCTATGATTCTATGATTACTTACCTTTAGTATTGTCCTTTAAATTCCGTGCTTAGATACCATGAATTGAATAGCTATTACTGGATTCTGTATATCACTCCCATCTAACTGACATAAGTGAAAAAATAGGAGACAAAATATCAGGATTTTTATGCAAATATCAGTTTTCAATCATTGTTTGTGTGTGAAAAAGAAAACTTGCAATGATACAGAAAGTACAGCTGTCATTATGTGGACACTTCCCTCAGATCTATGGCCTTTAGAAGACAATTAAAGGATAGCTATGCTAGCGGACACAGTAATTAAATGCAGTAATACCTGGAATGGAAGGATATATACTGGCAGAGCAAGACCTGAAGATTTTAGCTCCTTTGCCTTTTCAGTCTTGATGTATCGTTGCAAAAGCCAAAAGTCATGTGGTGCAGTTGCACATTTTGCCAGGGAATTAATCCAAAGAAGAAAGAGAAAATGAATCAAAGAGAACTGGATGAATACAAAATTCTGTATTTCTCCCAAAGGGATTAGAAAACGAGACAACTGCTACTGAAACATAAAGATTTCATTCACTTATTTTCTAATTTATTTCTCATTTTTCTTTCTTGGTGCCACAAAAGAGCACCTAGAGCTGCATTGGTGGACAACGGAAATGCAAGTCAAAATACTTTTAGTGACATTGTCTTCTCTGTAATTAATCTAAACAAGACCTGCTACAGCTGGATGGGCCTTCACAGCTATCAGTGGCAGCCATTCTAATATACTGAATGCTAGGTTCTGCTGAAATTACTTCCTGAGCCCTTTCATGAAAATTTACTTACTCGTATCATTGGACAGGCAGAAGAAAATTAGATTCAGTTCAAATGTTGCTTTGAATGAGTTGTTCCAAGGTATGTGGATTAAATTCAGAAGGAGCTCAATTCCTATATTAATTAAAAGCATCACATACAACTCTGGTAGAATGTATTGTCGAAGGCTTTCATGGCCAGAATCACTGGGTTGTTGTAGGTTTTTTCGGGCTATATGGCCATGGTCTAGAGGCATTCTCTCCTGACGTTTCGCCTGCATCTATGGCAAGCATCCTCAGAGGTAGTGAGGTCTGTTGGAACTAGGAAAAAGGGTTTATATATCTGTGGAATGACCAGAGTGGGACAAGTTGGAGCTTGATGTGAATGTTTCAACTGACCACCTTGATTAGCATATAATGGCCTGACAGTGCCTGGAGCAAACATTTGTTGAGAGGTGATTAGATGTCCTTGTTTGTTTCCTCTCTGTTGTTGTGCTGTTGTAATTTTAGAGTTTTGTTAATACTGGTAGCCAGATCTTGTTCATTTTCATGGTTTCCTCCTTTCTGTTGAAATTGTCCACGTGCTTGTGGATTTCAATGGCTTCTCTGTGTAGTCTGACATGGTGGTTGTGAGAGTGGTCCAGCATTTCTGTGTTCTCAAATAATATGCTGTGTCCAGGTTGGTTTATCAGGTGCTCTGCTATGGCTGACTTCTCTGGTTGATTTTAAACTATGGTAGACTTTAAAGCTCCTGATAAACAGCCTTCATAAAATTGTAGAATCATAGAACTGGAAGAGATTGAAGTGTCATCCAGTCCAACACCCTGCCATGCAGGAATTCATAATCAAAGCATTGGTGGGAATGAGAGACTCCAGATAAAGCCTCTGTTTAAATATCTGCAAATAAGACTCCACCACACTCCTAGGCAAGAGTACAATCCACCATGAACAACTCTTGTTATCAGGAAACTTTCCTAACATTTACAAGAAATTTATTTTCCTCTGGTTTAAATGCATCACCCTGTGTTCTAATCTATGGATTAGCAGAAAACAAGCTTACTCATACTTCCATGAGACATTTTTCCCAATATTGAAACATGGTTATCATCTTAAACATTTCTTTTCCAAGCTAAATGTACCCGGTTCCCTAAACTACTCCTCATAGGGTATAGATTCCAGACCTACTAGAACTTTTACTATTTTGGTCACACCCTCTTGTCACATTTCATCATGCCAATGTCTTTGAATTGTGGTGCCTGGAAGTGAATACAATATTCTAAGTTAGGTCTGACCAAAGCAAAATAGAGTGGCAATACTACATCTTTTGATCTAGACACTTAGACTCCTATTGTCGGAACCCAGACACCTTTAAAGAGCCAGACACAGGGGTAAACTCAAAACAACAGTTTATTAAGGCAACAAAAGGACTCAGAAACACTTACTTCAGTGCCTCTGGACAAAACTTAAAGTCTGTAGCAGTTTGCAGCTCAAAAACTTAACTTGGAAAATAATCCGGATTAAACTGACATATAATCTGGGATAAACAAAAGTTCAAGCAAAACGCCCCAAAATCACACAGTTCAAAGTAGGCAAACAAACAATGAGGTGTGAAGAAAAGCCGTTGTCCAAAAGCAGTCCAAGATCAAAGAAATTCCAGAAGAAGTATTCAGAGTCCAAAAGGCAGCATCGTCGTCAAAACAATCCAAGGTCAAAGAGAAGGGGAAATCCGCACTTACGAGAATCCAAGCCCGTCGATACACAGAGGAAACAGCAACCTGCAGTTCCAGGACCCAAGCCCAACAAGAGAAATGGCAGCGACAGAAGCCAAGGCACAAATCCAACACTTTGCCTACTGCAAAGTTCCAAATTTTCAGTGCCTTCATTTATCCTACAACTCATCATCCGTTGATGAGCTGCCTTCCGCCCTTTCCTCATCACTGTCAGCTGTTTTACCCATTACAGCTGAGTGCCACCACCCATCTCTCCAACTCTTTCACCTCTTGTCAAGACTTAGGTCGTCTCCCCATGATTCCCTGGTATCACCACACTGCCAATCCCCAGAGAACCCTTCAAAAGTATCACTGGATGTGGGTTGCATGCACACATTCCTGACTTCTTGTACTTGAGTCCAATCCAATGATTTCCCTTTGTCCTCACTACTCCCAGACCCATTACTTCCAGTAAAGCCCATAAAATCCTCCTCCTCAGTTGGAGCAGTAAGTATGTCACGAATCTGTTTCCTCTGACACTCCTCATCTGACTCTTGCTCACGAGTAGTCCTTTTTACACCTCTACTCCCATCTCCCTCCTCCTCCATTTCACTTTCTGAGAAGCCTTCAAAAGAGTCTTCATCTGTAGGTGACATGAATATTTCCCTTATTCTCTTTTTTTTTGCTCTTCATCCAACACCTGAGCACCTCTCCCCCCCCCCCCCGCTACTCCTACTATCAGTTGTAACATTGCCAGTAGACTCAACTGCAACACCTATTGATGCATCCTAGAATTTCATGGAATTCTTTAACTGCCACATTGCAGTGTTGACTCATGATCATCTTGTGGTCAACCAAGTCTAACATGAATCAACACCATGCTTATGATTGTCGTGCCCCTCCTTGATTGCTTATAATAGTTGTGCCCCAGCCTTGGAACACCTTTTGATCCAGACACCATGCAGGGATGAGAGAATCCATTAAGTAAAGTTTATTAAGAAAAAATATGAAAGATCAGAAAAAGAACAATAAAAAGATCAATCAAAAATCCAAAAGACAAATCCAGATACTCTAAAGTTGCTGAGTATAGGTGACAATCAGTTTCATGAATCAAACCACAGGAATTCAAAAACTTGGAACCTCACTTTGTGGCGATACAATGGAAAACATTCAGAAATTAGCACACCAGGGAGACAGTGAGATTCATTCTCCCTTCTAACAGGTTTCTTCAAGCATTTCACATGTTAAGCATGAAACATCTCATCAGCTGGCACATTTATTTAAACTTTATCTTTCCAATGCTCCAGCCTTGAATTCAGAGTCTATTTTTATTTGTCTTCCTTTTCTCACCTTCAAGTTCACTGAATTGTTTTTTTTTTCCCTTCTCTTCATCACTAGTCTGTTTTTTCTTAGCAACACAGTTACGGTTAAATTTCCATGGAAACATCGGGAACGGTTTGGATGGAGGTGAAGGCTACATTCTCTCCTGTGAGATAAAAGGTTACACAGTTCACGTCTCTCCTGAACGACTTGATCCAAGTCTTCTCGCACTCTATAGCAGACTGTCTTTTAAACCTCGTCAAAGATTCACATCCATTCATAAACATTGTGTGTTATTGACAGTGTGGGGAGTGTGCCTCAAACAAAGCAGGTAAATTTTTTGAAAGTGAACCAAAGGAAACTATATTGATCCTGAAAAATGTATTATGTTGTTTTATGTATACAATAACATTATTATGTATTTACATTATTATAATAAAATGAAGGAAGTATATTGAGCTTTGGAGATATACCTTACTTTTTATTTATTTATTTACTTACTTTATTTGTATGAATAGCAAAATTATATTTTACTGTAATCCATTAAAATGTCACATGGAAATTGCCCTATGTCAGTGGTTCTCAATCTGTGGTTCCCCAGGTGTTTTGACCTACAACTTCCAGAAATCCCAGCCATTTTACCAACTGTTAGGATTTCTGGGAGTTGAAGGCCAAAACATCTGGGGACCCACAGGTTGAGAACTACTGCTCTACGTGTTTATGTGTAGGATGATCTCATGGGTAAATTGAGAGAAGGTTTTGGAGCCAAATTACAGATTTTAATGGAATGAACCATTCATAAGTTGAAAGACATTTCAATGAGCCTTAAGAGCCAATTGCCCATGTTGCCAACACTACAATTTATTGTCGAAGGCTTTCATGGCTGGAATCTCTAGGTTCTTGTGGGTTTTTTTCGGGCTATAGCGCCATGTTCTAGAGGCATTTCTCCTGACGTTTCGCCTGCATCTATGGCAAACATCCTCAGAGGTAGTGAGGTCTGTTGGAATTAGGACAATGGGTTTATATATCTGTGGAATGGCTGGGGTGGGGCAAAGAGCTCTTCTCTGCTGGAGCTAGGTGTGAATGTTTCAACTGACCACCTTCATTAGCATTTGAAGGCCTGGCTGAGCCTGGGAAAATCCCCTGTTGAGAGGTGTTAAGATGTGCCTGGTTGTTTCCTCTCTGCTGTTTTGCTGTTGTCATTTTAGAGTTTTTTAATACTGGTAGCCAGATTTTGTTCATTTTCATGGTCTCTTCCTTTCTGTTGAAATTGTCCACATGCTTGTGGATTTCAATGGCTTCTCTGTGTAGTCTGACATGGTGGTTGTTGGTGTGGTCCAGCATTTCTGTGTTCTCAAATAATATGCTGTGTCCAGGCTGGTTCATCAGGTATTAAAAAACCAGTATTAAAAAACTCTAAAATTACAACAGCAAAACAGCAGAGAGGAAACAACCAGGCACATCTTAACACCTCTCAACAAAAGATTTTCCCAGGCTCAGCCAGGCCTTCAAATGCTAATGAAGGTGGTCAGTTGAAACATTCACACCTAGCTCCAGCAGGGAAGAGCTCTTTGCCCCACCCCAGCCATTCCACAGAAATATAAACCCAATTCTCCTAATCCCAACAGACCTCACTACCTCTGAGGATGCTTGCCATACATGCAGGCGAAACGTCAGGAGAAATGCCTCTAGAACATGGCCCTATAGCCCGAAAAAAACCCACAAGAACCTAACACTACAATTTTTCACCTATGCATTAAAAAAAGCAGAAGCAACATGATAACAGAGAAAGTAGAGGGAGTTTCTGCATCTTTTAAATTTTCCTGGAAGGAATTGAAAACTATTGCCTTTCACCACTTTTCTAAAAGAGTTAAGGTAATACTAATATTGATCAATGGACAAGTTGACCCAACTTTTTAACAATTGTCTTAGATTTATACATAAGTATATACTGTACATTAACAGAGGTTGCATATCTCTTATGTTAAATAAGGACCAGGCATTGTCGAAGGCTTTCATGGCCAGAATCACTGGGTTGTTTTAGGTTTTTTCGGGCTATATGGCCATGGTCTAGAGGCATTCTCTCCTGACATTTCGCCTGCATCTATGGCAAGCATCCTCACTACCTCTGAGGATGCTTGCCATAAATGCAGGTGAAACATCAGGAGAGAATGCCTCTAGACCATGGCCATATAGCCCAAAAAAACCTACAATAACCCAAGGACCAGGTATGTTTTGAATTTCTATGGAAGGGGGAGTTTTGAGTATTTGTCTATACATAATGTTCCACCTATAAGATTAGCACTCTTGGAGATGGAACCCAAGTCTAAACATAAAATCCATTGATGTTTCAGACACACCTTCTACTCACAGCCTGAAGGTAATTTTATAGGAAATACTTTGACTAATAATGAGGATTATGCAATGTTTGTGTACATGGAACAATCAGAAAGCAAAGGTATCACTTAGGATTTTGAATTTCCAGATAGGAGACAAGGTTTCTTTGAATCTGTCAAACCATATCTCAGGAAAGGGGCTGAAAGCGCATAATACAACAGATAGCTTAAGTGGAATGGATCTCCGTGTGGTCATTGTGCAGAAACCATGATAGAATCGTGTCTTTATTGCCTTGCCTGAAATAAATGCATGCAAAACAATATGAAATTCCATCAAGTATCTTCCTCGGTATGGATGCTAAACAAAGGTCAGAGACAGATTGGAGATTCAGTGCAAGCTAGCAGTGAACACAGGCAGTTTTTGCATGTTGCCAAACTTGACATGGTGATGATATTAGATGAGAATTGTGACTTCTGTAGAATACCAGCCATGTAGTCAAACCACGTTCACAGCATCAAAGCCCTGATTTTTTTAAATTTTAAATTTTAATTTTTATCAACAGTAGCTTATGGTGTCATCTGTGTATTTTAAACACTTGATGTTCCTTTCTCCAATGTTCATACTTCCTTTCTCTCAATCTAATTCTGCTTTATCTTTGATTTGTTCATCATACAGCCTCTTGTCTTGTTGGTTGCCCTCCTCAGATAGGTGGATGCCATCTGCCCAAAAGAAATTTTTCCTGTGATATGTGATTTCCTTATAGTGAATATATATACTCTGCTGCTGAGTATGCATGCCCTGTGTGGAACACATCTCACCACGCTAAAACAGTGGATGTGGCTCTTAATGAGACATGCCACATTATCACTGGGTTTCTGCGCCACTGGAGAAATTACACTGTCTAGCCAGTATTGCACCACCTGACATCCGTCAGGAAGTAGCAGCCAATAGTGAAAGGACCAAGGCAGTGACATCTCCAGCTCATCCCTTGTTTGGGTATCAGCCAGCACGTCAATGACTTAAATCAAGACATCGTTTCTAAGATCTACAGAGACACTAGCTGGAACACCCCAGCAAATGAGAATCCAAAAGTGGCAGGCTCAAACTCAGAACCTCAATCAATGGCTGATACCAAATGAGAGACTCCCCCGTGGGCACACAGAAAACTGGGCAACTTGGAAGGTGCTGAACAGACTGTGATCTGGCACCACGAGATGCAGAGCCAACCTTAAGAAATGGGGCTACAAAGTGGAATCCATGACATGCGAGTATGAAGAAGAGCAAACTACAGAACACCTGCTGCAATGCAACCTATTGTGTTTGGTATATTGTTTTATTGTTTTGTTGTTTTGATATTGCTTTAACTGTTTTGATTTGCTTTAAGTTGTGTATGTTATGTTTTGTTTTGCTGCCTTGGTCTTTGTAAGCCGCATCAAGTCCTTCGGGAGATGCTAGTGGGGTACAAATAAAGATAATAATAATAATAATAATAATAATAATAATAATAACCTGAGCCCTGCTACATGCACAATGGAGGACCTCCTTGCGGCAACACCAGAGGCACGCCAAGTGGCCAGCTACTGGTCAAAGGGCATTTAATCAATTATCAAGCTTGCAAATTCTGTGTTTCTTCTGTTTGTTTGTTTTTGTTAAAAATGTAATACAAATGTCTGGTTGCTGATGACACGATAAATAAAATAGTAAATATAGAACCTCATACCTTGGTTCATCACTTTTTAAGTTTCCTGATTCACCCTTCCAGCTTACTCATATCCCCTCCTGGCCACTTTTTGGATGAGGACAGACACACCAGATGCATTCAAGGTAAGCCTCCCAAATGCTCCGCTTATAAGATTAGCACTCTGCATGGGTGCAGAGTGAACCATCACTTCCCACGGTGGAATTTCCCTGCTCTGTTAGCTGTGGGAAAGGGAGGTCAGGCCAGGCTATGTCCTCCCTGCTTCCTTTATTTACATTTTCCCAGGTGATGTATGAGCACCACCATTGAGTGTTGTAGACCCCAGAGAACTAGGATCCAGCAAATAGCTCTCCTCTCCTAGCTGGCAGGGAGGGGAATTCTAATTCTGAAAGAGCAATCTATAGCATTTTATGATCTATACAATCAAAAATCTTGGTATGCGCTATAAAGCACAGGCTCCTTTAAACTTTTTAAACTATGTGCTTTCAAACAGAATGATCTAATTGTGTGTGTGTGGGGGGGGGGGAGAGGTTTCTGCATGAAATCCTATTTACAAAAGTTAAAAAAAATAGACAATTATGTTTGTAAACTCATAGTTAAAATAGCTGAAAACACATTTAAAACACAATTAAAAGATTTTAGAGACCTGAAGGTACAACATGCCACATTCAAAACATGCTTCTGGCTCACAATTTTGGTACCAAAATCATTTCTAAATAAAATTGTCTTTAGGTGCATATACACTGCAGAACGAATATATTTTGACACCACTCTAATTGCTGTAGTTGGATACTATGGAACCATGAGAACTGTAGTTTTATAAGGTTTTAGCATTCCCTGCCAAATAATATAGATGCATCACCAAACTACAAATCCCAGGATTGTAGCGCATTAAGCTATGACAGTTAAAGTGGTATCAAACTGCTTTCATTCTGCAGTGTAGATGCACCCCTTGACTACCAGCACAGAGAGAATCATTTCTTGCTGAAATGATTCTATTATCACCAAATACCCATCTTGAGCACTCAAACTCACACAGTTGATTTTTGCAAATGTGTCACCCCTTTAGATGTACTTGACATCTCTTGCCAAGATGTGTTTGAAAATATTTGAGGGCCATCTTATTATCCCATTGRAGTGCTTCCCCACATACATATGTACATCTTAGACTGGGGGGGGGGGGGTAGAAGTTACATTTTGTGTCTATGACTCATTTTAGGGAACTTRGTCAAAAAAGTGACTGTTCCAAGCTCCAGCAGTTCCATAGGAGATGCGAAAACAGTTTTTCATTGATCCTCTTTTCATGTATTAATAAACCCACAGCCAATAAATAATCCAGGAGCCCCCAAATGCACCGAAAGGCAACTACTTTCTAGTGCCACAAAATCACATTCATAACATATCCATCTTAGCAATCAAACCCACTCAAGAAAGGCTCTATTAACCTGATAATTTTACTGTCTTTGATTTGTGGCATCTATTGTAAGGTGGCTCAGTTGTTTACAGCCTAATAATTTTGCCAGGTTGTGAAATAAGCTATCAGATATTTTGTGATACACGATGGCTTCTTTTTTTTATTTGTCAATAAAAAGCAGTGAATGGAACCACAAAACTTCATTGTCGAGCATGTCTCTGGGGTTCAGCTTTCCATGCTCTCTTTCTGTGTGTGCTTGTGTCTTCAGTACTTCCGTTGCAGGAACTCAGCCATGTTGTTGTTCATTCGTTCAGTCATCTCCGATTCTTCGTGACCTCATGGACCAGCCCACGCCAGAGCTCCCTGTCGGCCGTCACCACCCCCAGCTCCTTCAAGGTCAGTCCAGTCCCTTCAAGGATGCCATCCATCCACCTTGCCCTTGGTCGGCCCCTCTTCCTTTTGCCTTCCACTTTCCCCAGCATCATTCCCTTCTCCAGGCTTTGCTGTCTCCTCATGATGTGGCCAAAGTACTTCAACTTTGTCTCTAGTATCCTTCCCTCCAGTGAGCAGTCGGGCTTTATTTCCTGGAGGATGGACTGGTTGGATCTTCTCGCAGTCCAAGGCACTCTCAGAATTTTCCTCCAACACCACAGCTCAAAAGCATCTATCTTCCTTCGCTCAGCCTTCCCTATGGTCCAGCTCTCACATCCGTAGGTTACTACAGGGAATACCATGGCTCTGACTATGCGGATCTTTGTTGCCAGTGTGAGGTCTCTACTCTTTACTATTTTATCGAGATTGGCCATAGTATTGTCTATATGTGCTCAGAACTTGAGACAGAACTCCAGTTACATTATAGATATCAAAACGAAGTGTTCCCCATTTTTGGTTATAGACCTGCAAGCACATTTCTTTACTTTCTTCTATAGTAGTGGTTCCCAACCTTTTTTTTTTTTTTTTTTGACCAGGGACCACTTGAACAGGGACTGCTTAACCAGGAACCACTCTCCAACATTAGTACCAAAAAGGTTATGAATCAGTTTTTTTGACAACTTCAGATTTGATTTGTTTATTTGGGGTGTTGATTCAGAAAATTGCATTGGATAGACCACATCAGTTCCAGTTTCTGATACAGAACATATGCCATAGTCAGCGACAGGGAAAGAGTAGCAGGTGCAAAAGGAGCAGATTTTTGTCCTCGCAGCCCTCTGGTAATCCACGGCCCACAGGTTAAGAACCACTGTTCTATAGAGACTGGTTTCCATAAATCCCTAATGAAAATAGTAAAATATTGCACTGGAGCATTATGGCATCCTATATTGAAGTTATTCACTCCTAGCTCTATAAGTTTTCTTAGTTTTTGAGCAGTGAGGAGAGATGAATAAGAAATAAAATTATTATATTAGTATACTAGTATCCTTTCATTTCTATATTGTTATCATTGAATGAATGTGGCTTTCTAGATTTGTCTGGCTGGTTGCAAGAAAATAATAATAAAAATCCCTGTGCAATGAGTTTTGATTTCCAATTCATTATAACTTAATCTATAAATCAATGTTCCTAAACATTCTTTTAAATTAAAATGATTCCAAAGGTATTGATAGTGGTGCATTCTGAAAATTGTAACTTAGAAAGTTGATCTGAAGTTTTCTTCTCATTTGCAAGGTGAATAAAACAATGGAGAAATGTCTTTGCCATTAGTCAAAGATATCTTCCTCTTTATTCTGTTTTATTCCATCTGTAAATAGCATATCAACTGTCAGCCCTACATACTTAGAAACCCTAAACCCCAAGAGGACCTCCTTACATGAGTAAATTAATAATTTAGTGAGTGATGGATTACATGACAGAGAAGAAGATAAAATACCCCAAGGAGATGATGAAAGCAAAAGTTCTGAGAATCCAGCTTGGCATGGGCAGAGTAAGGGAAAAAATAGGCCAACTAGTTCTTATGTTTCAAAAAGAAAATAAGAATTTGACATTGCATTCCTTCAGTGACTGATCCCAAACACCCATTGCCCAACAGGAATTTTCCTCATGAAAGAATCACTGAGTCTCAGTGGGACTTGAATTCCCACAATCCTGCCCTAAGGTTCTTGAATCCTAAGTCATTTACAGTACTCAAAGAGGTAACCTACAAAGGTCTCAGGGCAGTTCCAAACAGCACTTTAATGCGAGTACGATCAGGTTTTAAAAATGCATTTGGACACACACTGAAGTCCGCGCACACCCCAGAAAGGGCATGCTTTTCTGGCGAAGATGTCCAGATGCCCTGCTGGGCTTTCCGGTAGGGCACTGGGACACAACCCTTCTACCCCCACCCCAAAAGCCTTAAAAAGGAAAATAACTTACCTGGCCGCCATTCCCCCTTCTCCTGTGCTCTCCTGGTATGTACAAATGATGTGCCAGGAGAAGGGGGGAGGAGAAGCAGTTATTCTCCTTCCCCCTTCTCCTGGCACATCATTTGTACATACCAGGAGAGCACAGGAGAATGGGGAATGGTGGCCAGGTAAGTTATTTTCCTTTTTTAAGGCTTTTCTGGGGGGATTGGGGAGGGTGTTAGAGCCCTCTCAGATATTCTGGGCTCATGGAATATGGAAAATGTAAGAGGACTGTGCAGACCACCCACTCAGTAGTCCCAGGACACCACCCACAGCTGGAAAGACCCAGGTCTTTCAAGAAGACCCAGGTCTTTCCATCTGACAAATTACCTCAGAACAAAATAGGGTTTTGTCCTGAAAGCATTTGTTTTCACGTGGGATGTCATTTGCACGTCCCACATGAAAACATGGAAGTGCATGCATTTTGGGTGCTGTCTGGATGCACTCTCAGAAAAAAACATATTTATTTATTATTTATTTATTTCAAGCATCTGTACCCCATTCTTCTCACCCCTAGAGGGGGACTCAGGGTGGCTTCACAACAGGCAACCATTAGATGCCAAATGCAAAATTATAAGATAAACAGTTACAGTGAAAAACATCAATTAAAACAATTATAAATATACATTTAAAATATTTAGGAACAAACGTTATAATGACAAAACCTCATTACCTGCTGGGCTAGAACCATAGGTCCTTAATTGTCTATGCCATCCCATGTGCTGGGCTAGTAGAATTCTCTCTTGGTGGATCTTCCTGACAACGAAAAGATATCAGGATTGAGAGAAGATCCACGCATAAACACTGTTTATGGATTCTCCTGAACACTGAATGTGAGCTGTATATGTATTTTTATTCATTTATTCAATATAGTGTTTATTAAACAATTATAACACATTCTATTATTGATGAATGATATCACAGAGGTTACTCCATGTAATACCAACCTTGTAACAGCACCAGAGTCCACTTCTTGTTGTCACAAGTCTCCAAGGCTCATGTTTTGGCTCTGAAATCTTGAAGCTGGTCATAGTCATACAATCATAGTCGGAAAAGACCACATGGGTTATCTAGTCCAACTTCATCCTACTGTGCAGGAATACACAATCAAAGCATTCCCAATCTATAGCAATTCAACCTCTATTTGAAAACATTTGGACAAGGAGACTCCAGATTCACAGGTAGCATATTCCACTGATGAACAACACTTACTTTTAGGAAATTCTTCCCAATGTTTATGTGGAATCTCTTTTCCCATAATCCTGATCTTTTAGCAAGTATAATGATCCTTGTCATTCTCTAGGACATTTTCCCCCAACCCAGTTCTGGAAGAAAGAAAAACAATATCTCTGAAGTAACAGAGCATAGCAAAGTAAGGTAGGAGAAGGTTCAAATAACTTCATTGGTAGGGTTGTTGTAGGTTTTTTCGGGCTATATGGCCATGTTCTAGAGGCATTCTCTCCTGACATTTCGCCTGCATTTGTGCAAGCATCCTCCGAGGTAGTGAGGTCTGTTGGAACTAGGAAAATGGGTTTATATATGTGTGGAAAGACCAGGGTGGGACAAGGAACTCTTGTCTGCTGGAGCTAGGTGTGAATGTTTCAATTGACCACCTTGATTAGCATTTGACAGCCTGGCAGTGCCTGGAGCAATCTTTTGTTGAGAGGTTATTAGATGTCCCTGATTGTTTTCCCTCTGCTGTTTTGCTGTTTTAATTTTAGAGTTTTTGAATACCTTTAGCCAGATTTTGTTCATTTTCATGGTTTCCTCCTTTCTGTTGAAATTGTCCACATGCTTGTGGATTTCAATGGCTTCTCAGTGGTGGTTGTGAGAGTGGTCCAGCATTTCTGTGTTCTCAAATAATATGCTGTGTCCAGGTTGGTTCATCAGGTGCTCTGCTATGGCTGACTTCTGTAAAAATCAAAGCTCTCTTCTCATAGAATCATAGAATCAAAGAGTTGGAAGAGACCTCATGGGCCATCCAGTCCAACCCCCTGCCAAGAAGCAGGAATATTGCATTCAAATCACCCCTAACAGATGGCCATCCAGCCTGTTTAAAAGCTTCCAAAGAAGGAGCCTCCACCACACTCCGGGGCAGAGAGTTCCACTGCTGAACGGCTCTCACAGTCAGGAAGTTCTTCCTCATGTTCAGATGGAATCTCCTCTCTTGTAGTTTGAAGCCATTGTTCCATGTCCTAGTCTCCAAGGAAGCAGAAAACAAGCTTGCTCCTTCCTCCCTGTGGCTTCCTCTCACATATTTATACATGGCTATCATATCTCCTCTCAGCCTTCTCTTCTTCAGGCTAAACATGCCCAGCTCTTAAGCTCCTCATAGGGCTTGTTCTCCAGACCCTTGATCATTTTAGTCATCCTCCTCTGGACACATTCCAGCTTGTCAATATCTCTCTTGAATTGTGGTGCCCAGAATTGGACACAATATTCCAGGTGTGGGCTAACCAAAGCGGAATAGAGGGGTAGCATTACTTCCCTAGTTAAATATGAATGAATGAGACTGAGCTTTGTGTACATAAAAACAGTGGTCCTTTCACATATTTTCTGTTGTAGCAACCTGACTGGAGATGGCATAACTTTAGATGTGGCACCAAAGCAAATGTCACTCCAGCACCAAGGAAAAATGAGGAGTGATAGGAAAATGCACACATTACTTTCAATGACTGCTGTTCAGTATGTCAGGATTGGACTCTGCAGGAGCTCAGACCACAAGACTCATCTATGCAATTAAAGTAATTACATAATTACATAATATACCCCTTCTCTCCCAAACATGGGTCAACATATCTACATGTTGATGTGAGTACTATGCCTTAACTTACAAAAAAAACGAACCTTCTCCTTTTCTAAGGAGAGTAGTGAAAGGTGAGACCTTAGTTCATCTTAAGTGAACTTCAAAAAAGAATAACCCTCTCTCCCCCACCACTGCCTTTTTGAAGGTTTGGGAAGAGAAATGGCAGTGTTGGCCTGAGGCAGAACTGGTGCTTTCTCTTCTCTGCACAACGACCCTTGACTTATTCACAGGTCATATAAAAAATCCATAATTTTGGCCCTAAAACCTGCCCTTGACTTACAAATGAGCATATAGGATAATTATCACATCAAGAATACTGACTTTGGATTTTAAATAGAGCATTCAGGGTTTGATTGATTTCATCTGACTTTGCATATGGTTATGATTTTAAACTGCCAGATTTTAATTGTTTTGACTGGTTTTAAACTAGCTATGGGTTAGCTTAATTGCTTAACAGGTTTCAAAAATGGGGGAAACGTCAGGGGAAAGGGGCCAGGGCTTTGCTAGATTTCTAGTCTAACATTTCCTTATTTTTTAAAATAAAATAGTTAAATTATTTCCATGTGTTAAATTCTTAGAAAGTTTTCAGAGAAGACTGGCCAGAATGATAAACTGTCTGAAAACCAAACCCTATGAGGCAGGGGTGACAAACTCATTTTCACCGAGGGTCCCATCGGCCTTATGGTTTCCTTCAAAGGGCTATTTTAATTATTATTATATTATTATTATTATTAACTTTATTTGTACTCTGCTAGCATCTCCTGAAGGACTCAATGCGGCTTACAAAGGCCAAGGCCTCAAAACATAGCATAAACAATACACAACTAAAAACAAATCAAAACAATTAAACCAATATTAAAACAACAACACAATAAAAGCAATACTCAAAACACAGTAAAAACTGGGGCCGGGCCAAAGTAATGGGTACAGATTAAAAGTGCTGATGTGACCGGTGGTATGTCGGATTTCAGGGCAAGTGCAGTTTGCCAACAATCTTAAGTTCTACTAAAGTGCTTCTGGGACTTGTTGTTGGAGTTTTCCTATTCTGGAAAGGCACATCGGAACAGCCAGGTGTTCAAGTTCTTCCTGAAGACTGCCCACGTCTAATATCTTTGGGGAGGGTGTTCCAGAGTCGGGGGGCCACCACAGAAAAGGCCCTGTCTCGCGTCCCCACCAGATGTGCCTGCAATGCAGGCGGAATTGCGAGCAGGGCCTCTCCAGATGAACGAAGCGATGCATGTAACTATGCTGCCCTGACATTAAAACCCTCACAAGCCACATAAAATGATGTGGTGGATTGGATTTAGCCCACAGGTCTTGCATCTAACACATGGGTTATGAGGAATGGCTCAGTGGGTTGAGTATGTTTAATATGGAAAAAAGAAGATAGAGAAGTGATATGACAACCATACCCATCAAATAGAGTGTGCTTATTTTCATCTGCTTCAATGACCTCAACATTTCAAGAAAAAAGACTCAGTGCACAGATCAGGAAGGATATCTTTACTCTAAAATTGTTTGAGAATGAAACTGACTGCCTCGGAGAATGGTGGACTTCATTGGAGGTCTATATACAGAGGTTGGTTGGCCGTCTCTCAAGATATCTGTAATTGTGCATTCCTGTGTGGCAGAGTGTCAGACTAGATAGTGTTTGGGGTCCTTCCAAATTTATGATTTTATACTCATATAGCACTTTGGTATCTCTTGATATAAGAGACTGTGTCATTTTGATTTTGTAATGGTTGTCTTTTTCTGTCAACATGAATCCTTTTACATACAACCTTCTCCTGCCATCTGGTCTCAAAGATCAACTGTCAGAATGGTTTCCTGGCTAAAACTATTTTGATAACAGCCAAGCAAGGGGTAGAAGCATCTAGCTTGGCCCTTAGCAATTAGTATGAAACCTCAGGGATACATGCAGGTTTGTTTCATCCAGAGATCTATTCATTCAACACATAATAGATTTTCATGCAGTTTCAGCTCATAGATGTGCCCTTTGTAGAGCAGGATTGTTATTCACAGTTCCAGGTACTGTAGAGCAGGATTGTTATTCACAGTTCCAGGTACTTATATTCTTGCACTTTTGCTCTGCTGTGGTTTATAAAAACCATAACATTATTGCATATGCAAATTGACATAATAAGAGCAATACCCAAAATCCCTGCCATGCAAATTATGTTTCTTTGGAATATATGTAAGATGTCAGTGAAATGTATACCTATAAGTGTTCTACAGATACAAAGGTTAGATTCCAGGCTAAACAGCATAAGTATGAAAGTGGTAGCAAGAAATAAACATATTGGCTCAGTAGAAAGCTAATCAATATCATCTTAGAAGTGTTAATTGAGGTCTATGAAGATTTGTACATGTGTATATGAATTAGTGCATTTCCTGGGGGCCTGATCACAATCTGATTGGGGGATGTGAACATTTCAAGAGACAGGAATGGCCAAAGGATCCCTTGTTGAAAACTTTGTTCCGGTTCTGAAATTCATATCTCTTGTACTTTGAGAAACTGTGTAAAGAACATCAACTTCAGACTAGGCTTGTGTAATCTGGGTAAACTGTGATCCATTTTGGTGTGCCAGCTTTTGGTGGGGCCCCCAATCCATTTTTGGGAGCCTCCAGAATTCGGGAAGACATGTATCTGTTTTTGCTCTGGGGTGCTTTTTTTTTTTTGTCGTGTCAGGAGAGACTTGAGAAACCGCAAGTCGCTTCTGGTGTGAGAGAATTGGCCATCTGCAAGGACGTTGCCCAGGGGACGCCTGGATGATTTTGATGTTTTTATCATCCTTGTGGGAGGCTCCCCTCATGTCCCCGCAATTGGGAGCTGGAGTTGATAGAGGGAGCTCATCCGCCTCTCCCCGGATTCGAACCTGTGACCTGTCGGTCTTCAGTTCTGCCGGCACAGGGGTTTAACCCATTGCACCACCGCGGGCTCCCTCTGGGGTGGGAAGCCCCCCCCACCACCATAATGAAAATAGATTTTTTTCTCTGGGGTGCTGAAAAATCTATTTTCATTATGGTGGTTGGGGGTGGGGGCTTCCCAGGCTTCCCTTCCCATCATTTTAGGCATTTACTCTAGAGGAGAGGTGCTGCAGTTAAGCGAGAATGCTTTCTCTCCCAAACTTGCATGCCACACCCACTCTTTCCAATGCATTTAAAAGAGACAGGTTCTTAAAGCTGTTTCTATTCTAGAGGAGAGGCACTTGGTTGAAGTCAGGCATACACTTTAAAGAGGATTCTTATTTGTTTCTACTCTAGAGGAGAGGTTCTCAGCTGCAGCAGGCGTGCACGCTTTAAGGAAGCTTCTTGTTCTTAAAGCTGCCTACTCTAGAGGAGAGCAGACATGCACTCATTCCAAGGCTGTTATGGACTACTCTTCTGCTTCTGAGGAGGAAGTAGAACAAGAAGCTGAAGAAGTAGCACTTGGGGATTTGGGGCCAAGTGTTGAGAAAAAATGTGAAGGTGGGGAATCATAGAATCATAGAGTTGGAAGAGACCTCATGGGCCATCCAGTCCAACCCCCTGCCAAGAAGCAGGAATATTGCATTCAAAGGCCTTCTACAAGTCCCTACATTTCAAGAATGGTGAAAGTCAAAAGAGGAAACAAGGAGTTCAGCTAGAATCACAGCAAAAATGCTGAGCAATCAGACCTCGCCTTAGGAACATCTGTGCTGGGAACTCAGAGCTGCAAATTAGCAGTGAAGCCAGAAATCAGCACTGGCAGCAACTGACCTACTTGGTGGGTTTGTGTTCTGGTCTCCGTGCTACAGCTCCAGCATTGGCTTTGCAGCAGACTTCTTGCCAAGGACTCTTGTTCCTGTTTACCGTATTCCTTTTGCCAAAGACTCTTGCTACTGTCTGCTGTGAATACTTGTTGCCAAAGACTTTTGTTTCACATCTGCATTGCTTTAGGACTTTGCCTTCTGTTTTCTTTACTTCTGTTTGCATCACTACTATTATTTTGCTGGAGTAAAGCTATTTTAGTTACTTCTACATGTGTGTAAGGCTGTTTCTAGAGCAAAATAGGACAAAGGCATTTTAAGGAGGCTTCCCACTTCCAGGTAAGGAGGAGCAATGATCTCCTGGAAGAGGAGAGGTAGCTGGTAGTAGTTTTCAGGGAATGAGGGTTTTCTTTTTGTTTGCTGGGGGATTAATGTATCATCATCATCATCATCATCATCACCATCACCATCACCATCACCATCAGAAATAATGTAGTAATGTAATCATCTGCTCTTTCTGGAAGCACAGTGGATAAAACCCTTAAGTCCTCACAGAAGAAACATCTGTGCAAAAGAAGTGGAATTTGATTTCCCCTTTCCTCCCCTGTGGCTTAGATTTGGAACTTCATATGGATCTGTTGGTTGAGATATAATCAAAACAGGGCTTCTCTTTTTACATGATTATTGTTTCCAATACTTGCTTCTAGCTCTATAAATTGTCAGCTGAAGCTTTGAGTATATCATTATTTATTGCCTCTTTGAGTTTGTATCTGTTTTCAAATTTCAGCTATCAGAGTTGTGACTTGACTTGGCAATTACTAAGCATTTCAGATTACAGGAGTAAATATGCAGATTTTCAAAGTTTTTTTTCCCTGGGGGAATGATAATATGCCTTATCAGGTATGCATTTTTGGAAACAGCAAACCAGTGTGAAGCTTTCTCATCCCAAGTCACACTACAGAATTTGCCCACCCAGATCATGATTGTTTAATGTGATTGGATCAGTTGTCTAATCAGGCAGAGATCTCCAGCAACATAGGGTGGATGTACACTCTAGAATTAATGCAGTGTGACACCACTTTAACTGCCATAGCTCTAATGCTATGAATTTGTAGTATGCTGAGGCACTAACATCCTTTGGCTGAGAAGGGTAAAAATCTTGTCAAACTATAACTCCCATGATTCCATAGCATTGATCCATGGTGGCTGAAGTGGTTTCAAACTGCATTAATTATACAGTGTGCATGCACTCTCAGTCTATTGTACTTGAGATGCCAGGACCTGAAATTGAAATGGTTGATGAGGAAGGCACGTCTTCTCCCACTGAGTTGGTTCCTGCAAGGGTAAAATATTCCATAACCTACTCATGCAAAATGAAAGCTATCTTCCCTCTTGAGGTCAAAAGAATAGGAAATAAAGAAGAATTAATGTAAGGAGGTAAAAAAAATGCCTGTTTTTCATCCTCAAAAAGAATGGTGGTCTCAATGTACTGTAATGCCCCACTGAAAAAAAGTATTTCTTCTTATTTCAACAAAGTCACATGGTGGGGGAAGTTTTATTTAGAAATTGGTGGCCTAATTCCTGCTGCAGAAACATAGCCTTCAGCATCTCACAAGTTGCCTACAGCAGAAAGGACAGCAGAAAAATAATTTGTGTTTTGTCTCATAGAACTACCACATATGTGACTTTTCTTGAGTAATTAGACTAAGCCAATCCCAAAGTTCTCCTACAAGACCAAGACTTCAGTGGGTTTTTCCCCAATAGAGATGGAGATACATCTGAAGGAGATGGGACAACCACATAACCTTTGCTTGCTTTAGATCTTATCTGACACCCTCAGTTGGCAGTGGAAGCATGTGTGTGCTAATATTTGAGATCCAAGACATCGCCTCATGTTGCTTTCATGTCTCATACATGAATGAAAAGAAGAGCTTTTGCACAATTAAAACTTGTGCGCCAGTTGTGCCCGTACCTTGGGAAGTCGGATCTGGCCACAGTG
>NW_026845477.1:11405873-11451640 GCF_025583915.1 Anolis sagrei ordinatus | reverse complement strand
GGAGCAGGGCCTTCTCGGTGGTGGCCCCTCACCTGTGGAATTCACTCCCCGGGGAAATTAGGTCATCAATATCCCTCCTCTCTTTTAGAAGGAAATTAAAAACATGGATATGGGACCAGGCTTTTGGATAATCTGGCAGATAGGCAAAGGACAATTGACAACTAGAATTGATAGGATTTTGCAATGTAGAATGAATTTATGACTCTGAGCTGGCAAACGTTGAGCACTAGATTGGTTTTTATTGATTATGATGTATAATTGATTGTTTTAATTGTTTTAATTGCTGTTTATATATGTTTTATCTTATTGTTTGTGTTGGCATCGAATTGTGCCTTTTGTAAGCCGCCCTGAGTCCCCCCTTGGGGGTTGAGAAGGGCGGGGTAGAAGTGCGCGAAATAAATAAATAAATAAATAAATAGCCAATATTCTACATCAACTGCTTATTTGATATATCTCCTCCTGACCCTCTTGACTTCATCCCACAAAGCTTCATTGGCTCTAATACTCTGGAAGCTCCCTCAACTATTACTAAATATGAAAATTGGAATTGAGATAGGTTTCTATTTATTTTCTAGGGTCCCTGAGGCAATGCAGATTCACTGAATACACTTCAAAACATTTAAAAATATTGAAAAACCAATTAAAACAATCCATACCTTAAAATAGTTGCAAAATAGTTTTCAAACAACCAGAGTGGACACCTTTTAGTTTAAGTCCCCTAGGCCATGCAGAAGAGGCAGTGTTCACTAAATGCTAGAAATATGGAAGAGATGAAGTCAAACTGCATATCTACACTGGCATTATAATGCAGTTTGGAACTGGTTTGAAGGGCACTGGTTTCACTATGGGAGTGAATAGATTGACAAATCTGGTGCTAGTTTGCAAGGCCATTACATTCACCATGAAACCTGGCCTCAGAGTGCTCTTTGGGTCACCTGCAAGGGTAAAATATTCCATAACCTACTCATGCAAAATGAGTAGGTTACACACACAGACACACAATTTTTGGGAGAGGTGCACATCAGTGGTCTAGAGGCATACTGGGTGGAAAAAAGGGAAAGTGACAGGTAAGAGCAAAAGTAATAATTTCTTCCTACCAGAGGACCAATCAACCCCCTGCCGCCTAGCCATTCCCTTGGGAGGCTATTTGGAAGGCCCTGTTCTGGGTTCTATAATGTGCTTCAACAGGGACAAGTGTCTACTATATGTCTACACTGGTATCATCTGAGGCACATGATTTGGCTAAATTCTTAGTTTCCTGCATTTTTTGTTTTAATGTGCTGGATATCCTTAAATGTGTGCTGGAGTATACCTTGGCACATTGTGTTTGTGGTGACACCAGGGCAGCCAAGCATGGACACCAGGGCAACCAGGGTTGGACTGGGAAATGTCCTTGAATCCAGGTGATTATTCACACCTGTTTTACACCAATAGTTACAAAAAACCCCTTTCAATTGGAGGACCAAATCACTATATCACAAATCACAAATATCCCAACTTCTTTTTGCCAATACTCAAGCATTAGGAGAGGCATTTCAACATTTACAGTGGGATGAGGGGAATCTTATGCAAAAGCTAGGAAACAATCCAATGATATTGTCGAAGGCTTTCATGGCTGGAATCACTAGGTTCTTGTGGGTTTTTTCGGGCTATAGAGCCATGTTCTAGAGGCATTTCTCCTGACGTTTCGCCTGCATCTATGGCAAGCATCCTCAGAGGTAGTGAGGTCACTACCTCTGAGGATGCTTGCCATAGATGCAGGCGAAACGTCAGGAGAAATGCCTCTAGAACATGGCTCTATAGCCCGAAAAAACCCACAAGAACCTAATCCAATGATGATGCCATGGAAAAAGGAGGATGGCCACTTTAAGAAAATCTATATCTCTCATTTGGTAGAAGGGCCTGAGATACTGCAACCCAGTTCTAACAAAATAGCAAAATGTGGGCTATAGTGAGGGCAGAATGAAGATTTTGCTCGACCCCCAATTTCCCTGGAATGCAGCTTTGCTAATTAGCTTGCCAGGGCCATCATGCCGGTAGATAGCCTTTGCACTGCTGAAGGCAGCGTTATTGTCTGGTTCATGATTTGACTCACGCCCTTGTCCCGTTACGTTAATCGTCTGCTGTTGATAGCCATTTAACTAAATGCGTCTAAGGGAATAGGGTGAATAACCGTAATGGGGGAGACAGGGATTATTGCCATTATATCCATAAAGAACGCAGGAGGTTTTTGCATGTTCTAAACAGGTGAGCCTACTCTCGCCTTCGAAGGTCAGAGTGAAAGCCTGACCTCTATAACGTTTCTGGTCTCGCCAGTGTAAATTACAAGGAAATAAAATATTGCCCAGTAGGGCAATTGCTGTGCTGTTATTATTGTTCCATTACCTGAAAACTGGCAGAAAATACTTTGAAAGGGAAGAGTAGGGTGAAAGGGAAACAATTGGCCTGCTTCAAATTGTACTTTAACTGTTTCAAATTCTTATTGCAAAACTCTTTTTTTTTCAGATAGTATTTTTGTTACTTAGATCAGAATGGTTTAGGAGCCAGCAATTGAATCCTCCCTTCAACAAGGGCAGAAGAGGTCAACATTTATGCTGCTTCATTCTGGAAGTTATGATTACAAAGTATATGATTCCTCTAGTTGGGGTCTGAACCCAACTTCACCCTTGCAAAAGAAGGTGTAAGAGCAAGGAGGAATGGATGTACCTGGGTAAATGCAGGTCTGGTCTCTGAAAAAGCAGATTGAGTAGGGAATAGAATCTGCAGGGCAACAGCAAGAGGCCTCTTTTAGTCTCATCAAGCATGGGCCTGAATTCTGTTTTTAATCTCAAGTGAAGAAGACCCACGGAATCAAGGGGACTGCTGTATCTGTTGACTCATTTTTCAGTGGTTGAATCACTTCAAGTACTTTGAGTTCCTGGTCTTATCTAATTCCCCATCCCTTTTTTCTCAAAGTGTTAGAAAGCATAGTAGTACATCACCTACTGGTAGTGGAGAAATCAACTGTTAAAGAACCTCTGAGAAGTGTTCATTCAACTCTGCTCAAAAAGCCTCACATAATAGCAGGCATGTAGCCAGGGGGGGGGCTTTGGGGCTTCAGCCCCCCCCCCCGAAATTCTCATGGTGGTCCGAGAAAAGGCCTTACTGTGCATTATTTAAACTGTTATGTTTATTCATATCATGATCTGATCACCATACTCAATACATCCCATATGCATGGGGGTGTTGGGGTAATGATACAAAAGGTTTCACTCAGATTCAGCCCCCCCCCCAACCCAGCCCCCCCCCGAAACCCCCCCTAAAAAATTTTTCCCCCCCCCCCCCCCCGAAACGAAATCCTGGCTACGGGCCTGCATAATAGATACCAAGACTATCACACAGAACATTCTTCCTAATGTTAAGCTGCAATATTCTTTCTTATAATCTGAATCTATTGTTTCATCTTCTATCTATTGTTTCATCTTCTATCCTCTGACCACGGAACAACAGACTGGTTCAAGATTGGGAAAGGCGTACAGCAAGGCTGCATACTCTCACCCAACCTTTTTAACTTGTATGCAGAACACATCATGCGATGTGCGGGGCTTGATGAATGCAAAGCTGGGGTGAAAATTGCTGGAAGAAACATTAACAACCTCAGATATGCAGATGACACCACTCTGATGGCCGAAAGCGAGGAGGAGCTGAGGAGCCTTCTAATCAAGGTGAAAGAAGAAAGCGCAAAAGCTGGGTTGCAGCTAAACATAAAAAAAAACCAAGATTATGGCAACAAGAATGATTGACAACTGGAAATAGAGGGAGAAAATGTGGAGGCCGTGACAGACTTTGTATTTCTAGGTGCAAAGATTACTGCAGATGCAGACTGTGGCCAGGAAATCAGAAGACGCTTACTTCTTGGGAGGAGAGCAATGTCCAATCTCGATAAAATAGTAAAGAGTAGAGACATCACACTGGCAACAAAGATCCGCATAGTCAAAGCCATGGTATTCCCTGTAGTAACCTACGGATGTGAGAGCTGGGCCTTAGGGAAGGCTGAGCGAAGGAAGATAGATGCTTTTGAACTGTGGTGTTGGAGGAAAGTTCTGAGAGTGCCTTGGACTGTGAGAAGATCCAACCAGTCCATCTCCAGGAAATAAAGCCCGACTGCTCATTGGAGGGAAGGATACTAGAGACAAAGTTGAAGTACTTTGGCCACATCATGAGGAGACAAGCAAAGCTTAGAGAAGACAATTATGCTGGGGAAAGTGGAAGGTAAAAGGAAGAGGGGCCGACCAAGGGCAAGATGGATGGATGGCATCCTTGAAGTGACTGGACTGACCTTGAAGGAGCTGGGGGTGGTGACAGCTGACAGGGAGCCCTGGCGTGGGCTGGTCCATGAGGTCACGAAGAGTCGGAGACGACTGAACGAATGAACAACAACAACATCCTCTGGAGTAGCAGAAAATACATTGCCCCATTTTCTACATGACAACCCTTCAGATATTCTATTCTGTTTTGGTCAGACCTCACCTAGAAAACTGTGTCCAATTCTGGACACCATAGTTCAAGAGAAATATTGACAAGCTGGAAGGTGTCCAAGGGAGAACATATGAAATGGTCAAAGGTCTGGAGACCATGAATCTCTCTGAGGAGTGTCTGAGCTGGTATGTTTAGTCTGCAGAAGAGAAAGTTGAGAGGAGACATGATAGCCATGTATAAATATGTGAAAGGATGCCATAAAGAAGGAGCAGGCTTGTTTTCTGCTGCTCTGGGAACTAGGACTTAGAGCAATAGGTTCAATTACAAGAAAAAAGATTACACTTGAATATTGGGAAGAACTTTCTGACCTTGAGAGCTGTTCAGCAGTGGAATCACCACCTTGGAATGTAGTGGAAGTCTCCTTCTTTAGAGGCTTTTAAACAGGGGCTGGATGGCCATCTGCCAGGGGCACTTTGATTGTGGTTTTCCTGCATGGCAGGGGGCTGGACTAGGTGGCCCCTGTGATCTCTTTCTACTCTATTATTCTATGATTTTATGATTGATGGCCTCTCAACTTTCTCTTCCCCAAGTTAAAAATACTCAACTCCCTAGACCAGCGCTTCTCAACCTGGGGGTCGGGACCCCCAGCGGGGTCGCCGAGCCATTTTCTGGGGGTCGCGAAGGCTCCTCGGTTGGCCCCGCCCCTTCTGCCTCCCCAAAATGGCTGCCGGCCATTGGTTGGCTCCTCCTCCTCCTCTTCCCACAAGGCTGCAGGGAGTCAGGAGGAGGAGCTTGGAGGCAAAGGCGCGCGCGGGAGAAAGCACGCCGCCCGGCTATTGCCTCTGCCGAGCTCAGAAGGCTTCTACTCGAGTGAGAAGGGCTTCTTTCAGCCCCACGCCTTCCTGCCAGGACTCTCACCTCCCAGGACAACAACCCAGCTGGGTGAGAGAAAGGAGAAGTCAGTGCCAAGAGAGCTCCGAGAGGAGGAGAGGAAGGGGCGCATGGTTGCTGTGCGGAGAGGGCGCCACGTGCCTGTGCTGGGCTCTCTCAAGAGCTCTTTCTGGGCGCTTGCCTTCCTCCTCTCCCACCACAGCCTAGTTTCCCACTTCCTACCCCAGTCTTAACTATCCCCAGTCCCTCTCCCACTTTTCCAGCTCCCTTTGCATCCCAGCCTTTCCCAGCTTCCAGCCTGTCTTCCCCATTTTCCTATCTTGCTGCTTGTCCCACTCAAGTCTTTCCCAGACCCCTTTCTCACTCTCCGTTCTAATCTTTCCAGCCTTCCAGCCAACATTCTGCCGAGGGGAGAGGGATTGGAGGTTTTTGGGACCCAGGACTCCCGTGGAGCTGCCTGCCTGCCTGCCTTCCTGCTCTCCTTCCTCCTCGAAGCCAGCAGCAGAGCAGCTGCCTGGGGGAGATTGCAACATGAGCAAGACTGGGGTGCAAAAGGGATTTTGCACCCAGACTTGCTCATTTTGCAATCTTCAGGGAGCTGCTCTGCTGCTGGCTCTGAAGAGGAAGGGGAGCAGGAAGGCAGCTGCACTGGGAGCTCTGGGTCCCAAAAACCCCCAGACTTTCTCCCTTTGGCAGAATGTTGGCTGATTTGAAGTGGAAGAAGGGAGAGGGAGAAGCAGGACATGCCTGCTGGGTAATGTAGTCTCTTTCCCTCCAAGGCAGCTCCTGTTCCTTCAGGAGGCTGGCCCCTGCTCAGATTCTGTGTGTCCTGAAGGAGGGAGAGAGGAGGAGGAGGAAGGGTTGCCCCCACTAACTTCCCAAGGGCAGAAGCAACCTGTGAGGCAAAGTGGAGATCTGGCTTGGCTCCTCCTTTCTCTCTCTGTCTCTGCAAACATCCTTTTCCCAGAGAAAAACAGCCTTGAAGGTGAGCAGAGGGAAGAGCCATCCAGTCACACTTCCTGCCACTTAGAAGCACACGATCAAAGCACCCCCGACAGATGGCTCTGCATAAAAAAGCCCAGAGTGGAAAGGAGACTCCACCATGCTCCAAGGCAGCATATTCCATTACTAAACAGCTTGGTTCCCCTCTTTTCTCTCCTGTCTTTTGAGGAAAAGTTGGAGCCCCTTTGTGTCTCTTTAGGGTTCGCAGAGGGAGAGACTGGGCTGGTGGAGGTGGGGATTGCCATGCTCTATTTATTATTATTGTTATTACATGTATTATTTTACTTTGTTATTATTACATTATTTTATTCTATTGTTGTTATTACATTTATTATTCTACCTTATTATTATTATTATTATTATTTACATTTATTGTTTTAATCTATTATTGTTGTTATTACATTTATTATTCTACCCTTACTATTATTGTTATTACATTTATTATTTTAATCTATCATTGTTATTATTACATGTATTATTTTACTCTATTTATTATTACTGGAAGGATATGTACTGGTAATCACATTTACATTGAAGAAGGTTAGAATAATGATTTAATCAGAGTTAGACAGTTTTAAATTACAGTTTTATGTAAATATTCAAATACATTTAAACTGCTGATGCCTCAATTAATGTAATTTTATTTTTATTTTTGAAATTTGCCAGTAACTGCTGCATTTCGCAATCTTGGCTTATATAATAAATGTAATAATAACAACAATAATAGATTAAAACAATAAATGTAATAATAATAATAAGGTAGAATACTAATGTTATAATAATAACAATAGAATAAAATAATGTAATAAGTTTTCCGAGTTTTTAATGGTAAAATTAGGTGCCTCTGCTTATATTTGGGTCAGCTTATACTCGAGTATATATAGTACATTACATTTCATAACAGTAGCAAAATTACTGTTATGAAGTAGCAACGAAAATATGGTTGGGGGTCACCACAACATGAGGAACTTAATTTAGGGGTCACAGCATTAGAAAGGTTGAGAACCACTGCCCTAGACCATTTCTAGTAGAACTCTAATAGAATTTTTTACCATTTTGATCACCCTTCTCTGGACGTATTCCACTTCATCAATGTACTTAAAATGTTCAAACTAGAACTAGAATAGTATTTCTAGCGACCAAAACAGAACGGATTATCTTCCACTGATAGAGAACTCTAAGTGCCTCATCAAGCGACATATCCTTGGATTCTTTAGGAAGGATACACAACAGATAAAGTGCTATGAAACTGATATAATTATCTAGTGTAGGCAACAGTTCACATTTGCTTTGCCAGGTCCAGCACTGACTAAAAGCTTAAATGGCTAAATTCCTCAATGAATTGCTAATGGAGATCCAAAATGTCTGTCTATCACATGTGATCCAAGAGGAATTGCTTATCTCCATAATTGTCAAGTGATGGTTATGCAGAAGAGTCACTCAAGACTCACAAAGAAGTCCCTATTAACTTTTCTTTTCCACCTCCTAGCCATTCGACCCTTGGATGGGGAAAGTGCATTCAGACCTTAAAATCTTGACATAATTATAGTGTGTCTATATATTTCCAAAAGTGCCTCTTACTTTTTTTTGTCTCTGTGTCACCTGATTTTGCCCTCTCCACTCAATATGAAGAGCTGTGTTTAAAGATCTCTGCTTTTTACTTTCCACTTTTTATTTATGCCCAAGCTATACATGAAACAGCCATTTGTATTCAGAGTATGACAGTGCTCTGACTATGCCTGTAATTCACAGCCTGAAATATTATATTTCCTCTGTAATTGTACTTCGATACATATCAATTAAAGGGAAGTTAAAGGAGAGAGTTGTTCCATTGTGAGCCATCTGTTTGACAATCTCTCTTCCCGAATCTCATGTCTAACAGGACAGACCCCCTCCCTCCCATAGTAGTCCTATGTCCAGGTCTTTCTTCCTTTCCTGCCCTCTATTATGTATCACAAGAATAACATCAAATTATGATGTGGTATTGTTGTGGCTGAGCTATTTTCTGATGATGAGGATGATGGGATTCAGATTCCTGCTGGGATTCAGCTTCCTGGTTCTTTGTCTGTGCCTCAAATCTCTGGGCCTGCTTCTGAGGCTCCCACAGAAAGTGCAGTGTCAACACACCCGTTCCCACCACCAGAAAGGAATTTTAATGAAGGAGATAGCGAGTAGGTGCCTTCCCATGCTGATACCGAAAGTGTAGATAGTGACTTGACCCGGCAAGCTCGTCTTGATCTCCGGGTCAGGCGGAGTTCTTGTCTGGCCAGCAGATGAGAAGCCAGCTCGGTGAAAGGTCGTCACAATGCTTTTATGATGATGAGAGCCTAATGTTTTCATGTTAGAAAGGTATTTAGGCCTCTTGCAAACTCTGAGAAAGCGTCAGTTCAACGTAGCTTACTAGCCTGAAAGCTTCATGGAATAACCTTAGCCTGGAAAGCAGCAAACTTGGGATTTCTTGCATTGTGATTCATGGGGCAATTGTTTCATTGCTTGTACCTGGGACTCTGGTTTGAACTTTGCCAATAGGATTATGTCTCCTGTTTTTACCTGAAGATCTTTGGAACTATATCCTGCTTTTAACCTTAATTTTTGGAATTTTGCGATGCTTATTCTTTATTTTGACTTGGATTTTCTCCTCAATAAACTATAAAACTACAGCCCTTGTGTGGTGGTGTTTGAAAGCAAGGTGAAGCTTACTCTGAGTTGCAACAGGTATTACATGAGTGAGAAGACACAAGACATGGACAGCATTCTCACTGCTCCTTTGTTTCACTCTCTCCGTTGTTTCATTACTTCCTTTCAGAGTCTTAGTAAACCACAAATTTAGAGAAAAGTCTATTTGATTGGATTTCAGTTCCCACTAATCAGAAAGAGCAGGGGTCCTCAAACCTTTTAAGCAGAGGGCCAGTTCACGGTCCCTCACTGGTGGAGGGCCGGGCTGTAGTTTGGAAAAAAAATAGACAAATTCCTATGCACACTACACATATTTGTAGTACAAAGTAAACCATGAAAGAACAATACAATATTTAAAATGAAGAACAATTTTAACCAACATAAACTTACCAGTATTTCAATGGGAAGTGTGGGTCTGCTTTTAGCTGATAAGATGCTCAAGTTAATTAGGATGGTTGCTGTTGTGTGACTTAGGGTAATCCTAAATCTAACTTTTGGGGCAAATCAGAATGTAATGGTAAAACTAAGGGGAAAAAACTAATTTGTCATCCTACTTTGTAGTCATTAGGCTTGTGCACAGATTCATTTTGGATGTTTGCCTTTGGCTTGTTCAACTTATTTGGATGCCTGTAATGGCAAGGGCTCTGTCATCATGATTTTTTTTCAACCAAAATGTTTCAACTGACCACCTTGATTAGCATATAATGGCCTGACAGTGCCTGGAGAGGAAACAAACAAGGACATCTAATCACCTCTCAACAAAAGTTTGCTCTAGGCACTGTCAGGCCATTATATGCTAATCAAGGTGGTCCGTTGAAACATTCACACCTAGCTCCAGCAGAAAAGAGTCCTTTGTCCCACACTGGTCATTCCACAGAACTTTTTCCTAGTTCCAACAGACCTCACTACCCCTGAGGATGCTTGCCATAGATGCAGGCGAAACATCAGGAGAGAATGCCTCTAGAACATGGCCATATAGCCCGAAAAAACCTACAACAGCCAACCAGTTGTATAACTGCTATGCAACGGCAGCCTCTTGTGATAACGCTGCCTATGCAGAAAACACAAAATTTGGTGCGGTATGGAGGCTATATCTATCTATCTATCTATCTATCTATCTATCTATCTATCTATCTATCTATCCATCTATCTATCTATCTATCTCTATCATCTCTATATCTATCTATCTCTATATCTACATCTTTGTTTTTACAAAAAAAACCTTACAAACATGTACTTAAATGCTAAAAATAAGGAAATCATTGTCATCCTCTTCACCATCAAATATTCACACAGATTTTCATAATCTTCCTCAGTAAATAGCAAGCTTTTGTAGTCTTTTATTCTATTGTACAAAGATGAAACCGGCAAATATTTGCATCCCAAGTAATGTGAGAATTGTATACTGTTATCTGAGTCTTACATAAAGCCTTGTGTTGTGTCTATCTTTTTGTGCATGATATACTGCTATACATCTCAGGTTATCCTTTGTGGGTTTTGCGTTCAATAGAAAGTAAAATGGGAGGAAACGTGCTGGAAAGCTGATAAATGTGTGATTTACAAAATGGGAGGGGGAGAGAAACATCTACATGTGTGATCAATGTACACAAATGATAGCTGGTGGCTGGGATTAGTGTCCCTTTGTGTCTTGCACAACTGTTAAGATCTCTCAGGGAAGCTAAATTCTTATAGCACTTTAAATCCATGGTAATTTTGGACTATGAGTATAAAAGACATCTAAAACAGTATGTGAGAGAAAGCATGAGGGAGGTGTTGAGTACATGGATGGGGTGACACCCACATTTTGGGGTCAGCATTGAAAGAATCAGCTATACTTGACATTCAGTTTTCATACTTTGACTTATAGATCTAGATTACTCAGAGTTGCTTTAAAGCAGATTTTCCAGCACTAAAAATCCATTCTGCACTAACAAACAAATGATAAAAAGATGGGTTGTTGTAGGTTTTTTCGGGCTATATGGCCATGGTCTAGAGGCATTCTCTCCTGACATTTCCCCTGCATCTATGGCAAGCATCCTCAGAGGTAGTGAGGTCTGTTGGAACTAGGAAAAGGGGTTTATATATCTGTGGAATGACCAGGGTGGGACAAAGGACTCTTGTCTGCTGGAGCTATGTGTTAATGTTTTAACTGACCACCTTGATTAGCATATAATGGCCTGACAGTGCCTGGAGCAAACTTTTGTTGAGAGGTGATTAGATGTCCTTGTTTGTTTCCTCTCTGTTGTTGTGCTGTTGCAATTTTAGAGTATTTAATACTGGTAGCCAGATTTTGTTCATTTTCATGGTTTCAACATAAAAAGATGTTGAACATAAAAAGTAATTTGTGGATTGTAGAACTCAGAGTTAGATTTGGCCAACATTAAATTTGCACTATTTTAAATGGTTCTAATTTAAATTAAAGTTTTACCTATTTTGTAACTGCTGTTTCATCTGTTTGTATATGGGTGGGGGGGGGGGTATCAAATTGTTGCCAGCTGTAAGCTGCCCTGAGTCCCCCTTCAGGAGTAGAGAAGGGCAGGGTACAAATATTTGAAATAAATGAATAAATTAGGTTCTTGTGGGTTTTTTCGGGCTATAAGGCCATGTTCTAGAGGCATTTCTCCTGACGTTTCGCCTGCATCTATGGCAAGCATCCTCAGAGGTAGTGAGGTCTGTTGGAATTAGGACAATGGGTTTATATATCTGTGGAATGGCTGGGGTGGGGCAAAGAGCTCTTCTCTGCTGGAGCTAGGTGTCAATGTTTCAACTGACCACCTTCATTAGCATTTGAAGGCCTGGCTGAGCCTGGGAAAATCTTTTGTTGAGAGGTGTTAAGATGTGCCTAGTTGTTTCCTCTCTGCTGTTTTGCTGTTGTAATTTTGGAGTTTTTTTAATACTGGTAGCCAGATTTTGTTCATTTTCATGGTCTCTTCCTTTCTGTTGAAATTGTCCACATGCTTGTGGATTTCAATGGCTTCTCTGTGTAGTCTGACATGGTGGTTGTTGGTGTGGTCCAGCATTTCTGTGTTCTCAAATAATATGTTGTGTCCAAAAAACTCCAAAATTACAACAGGATTTGGCTGGATGTGGAAGCAAAAACAACCATTGGAACTCATGACATCAGCAGTAGAGCAGCATGGCATTTCTTGTCATGATGTACTTATTTGGAATGATTGAGGAGCCCTCAATCTCATGCAGGTAATGAGACCTCTCTCAGAGTTGGAACTTCTTTTGGACCAGACAGCTTGTCTGGTCCAAAATTCCATGAACTTTACGATTTTGCACTTCTCTACCCCTAAAGCTCTAGAAGATAGTATACATTTCTCAAACTTTCTGGATCTTGCAAACAGCCATCTTTTTGAACACCACAGCAACTTGTGGATAACATTTGTGACCCTAATTATCGTTGTACATCTGTAATAGCAAGCCCAGCACATAGATAATTGGCTCAGCTACACAATGATAAACATGTCAGGCCGTAACTTCTGCCGTTGCTTAGGACATAAAATGGAGATTGGAATGTCAGTGGGTGTTTTATATCAAATAAAACCACAGACAAATGGATTGTATGACCCGAGCTTGAGCCTAATGGGATCGAACCATTAACTTCTGAGCAGACCCCTACCTGAAAACAAAGCACCCACAAAGTGCACAATATGAATATAAAGAGCTTGGCTAAGCAGGGACTAAAGGTGAAATATGGCAAGAAGGGTTATAGTTGTGTAATATGACCCAAGAGGGCAATGCCAATTTAAATAGCATTTTAAGAGCCTTTCTGGACTAGAAAAAAAGGTAGTTGAATAAAGATGTACAGAATAAGAACTAGCACAATCCTTTAGGTAGATTAGTCAGGACTATAGAAAGGGTGGCATCTGGGGTAAAACTATTTTTCTTTGATTAAATAAAACTGGCACCAACATGACAGAAATTATCCCATAATACAGTGATTCCTATCATTTAGGGCCCTTCCAGTCAGGCCCTATATCCAGGGTCTGATCCCAGGTTTTCTGTTTATCCCAGATTATCTGGTAGTGTAGATTCACGTAATCCATTTTAAAGCAGAACACTGGGATCAGATCCTGGGATATTTATTATTATTATTATTATTATTATTATTATTATTATTATTATTTCAAAGTTTTATATACCGAGCTTCTCACCTCATAAGAGGGACTCAGCCCGGTTTCCAACCATAAAAAGACATACAATCGGTAAAATATCAAAATACACATTACAATAAAACATTTTAAAAAAGCACATATATTTAAAGCTACAGTGGTCAGTCGTCATACTAAAATCGAATATACACCATCTTCCATCCAGATCATTGTCTCATTCTTCGAAGGCCTGTCTCCATAACCACAACTTCACCTGTTTCCTGAATGTCAGGATTGTTGGGGCGGTTCTAACCCCTGGCGGGAGAGAGTTCCAGAGTCGCGGGGCCACTACCGAGAAGGCCCTGTCCCTCGTCCCCACCAGTCGCGCTTGTGAGGAGGGGACCGGGAGCAGGGCCCCTCCAGACGATCTTAGTAATCTTGATGGTTCGTAGGGGAGAATACGTTCGGAGAGGTAAACCGGGCCAGAGTCGTTTAGGGCTTTATAGGTTAACACCTGCACTTTGAATTGTGCTCGGAAGCTAATTGGCAGCCAGTGGAGCTGGTGTAACAGCGGAGTGGTGTACTCCCTGTACCCAGCACCCGTTAGTAATCTGGCTGCCGCGCGTTGTACTTGCTGCAGCTTCCGGGCAGTCTTCAGAGGCAACCCCACGTAGAGAGCGTTGCAGTAGTCTAAACGGGATGTAACCAAAGGGATATAGGGCATGTCTGAAGGGCCCTTAGTGCTTGAGATGTTTTAGAGTTCAGCTCCCAGAATTCTGGACAATTGACCAAGTTGCTAGGGCTTCTGCCAGTTGAAGTCCCAAACAAGTGGAGAACCAAAGGTTGGGAATCAATGCCCTAAAGGGTGTTGGAGAAATTGTGGATATTTCCCACCACCACCTCCATTTTAGGACGGAAAGAGAAGTTGTCCAGAATCCTATCTCTGCATCACTATTCAAAAGAAGTCCCTTCCTGGACCTAAGATGGCCTACAGTCCTTCCAGAGAGGCCCTATATGCCAGGTTTTCTGCTGCAAACTGGATTATATGAGTCAGCACTGCCAGGTAGTCTAAGATAAACAGAAAACCTGGGATCGTATTCTGGGATATAGGGCCTGCCCAAGGGACAGAGAGGGACAAAAATGTGGAAACAATCCCCTCCACTCCCCAAGAAGTATTCTGGGGCATTGAGGGAGATATGATGTGGGGAGTGGGCAGAGATGTGGTGGGATATTTGTCCTTTGGAGGGGCTAATACAACCCTCTAAATCTTGAGCATTTCCACTCCTAAGATAAATGAATAGAAAAATATTTCAGTCAACAGGATCAAATATCATACCTGTGCATGACAGATGTTGAAGAGAAACAGTAGGAACACCTGCCCATGTGTCATCCAGCATTTTGCAAATGAAAACAAAACCATGAGATATTTCATACTCTCAACTGTTTAGCTGCAAATCATTGTTGACACTGGCCACTGAATGACAGTGCTTTGTTCCACTTATGGGAATCACAAAAAAATAATGTGACACAATCCCATCTGCACATTTGTGTCTTTTGTCTGTTCTCAAACACGTTCCATCTCCAGTCTATGCAATGTTTTTGACATGAAATAATAATAATAATAAACTCGAGTGATGAGCAACTGCTGCAGGAACAATGTACACTAAATGCATAAGTCCTAAAAACAAAAGAATTAACAACAATGTTCCTCTTTTGCTCCTGACATTCCAACGGGCGGCAGCCATGGTACTAACAGGAGCAGGGCGCAGGGAGCATACAACTCCTCTGCTGTACCAGCTCCACTGGCTGCCGATTAGCTACCGGACCCAATTCAAAGTGCTGGCATTGGCCTTTAAAGCCCTAAACGGTTCTGGCCCAACATACCTATCCGAACGTATCTCGGCCTATCAGCCCACCAGGACCCTAAGATCTTCGGGAGAGGCCCTTCTCTCCATCCCGCCTGCTTCACAGGTGCGGCTGGCGGGAACGAGGGATAGGGCCTTTTCTGTGGTGGCCCCACGGCTTTGGAATGCCCTCCCTATAGAGATAAGATCAGCCTCCTCGCTGATGGCATTTCGAAAAAAACTGAAAACATGGATGTTTGAGCAAGCATTCGGCTAATCCGATGCGATGAAGTTTTGATCAAGGACTGGTAATCACAGACAATGAAATTGGATTATGATTTAAGTTAAGAGATGCATTGGTCTGTATTGGTGGCCCAATACTGTGTATTGTATCTGTATGTGTTTTATATTTTTATCGGAATATTGTTGTTTTTAATATTGTAAACCGCAATGAGTCGCCGTTTTAGGCTGAGATATTAGCGGTATACAAGTGTACTAAATAAATAAATAAAATAAATTATCAGCTTTTATGCAGAGGGACTTTGTCCATTCAAGGGTGACTTTAAGCTTGATTCTTCAGCCAGCATTGACTCATGCTTCTTCTTGTGAGTTCTAAATAATCTTGACTTCTCATTTTCAGGCTTGATCCTCAGACTGTTTCAGTGCACCCTATATTATGCATGCTTCCTTCTTGCATCTGATTTAAGCACCGATTGCAATTACTTCCTTCAGGCAAAGTCAGGGGATACTCCAGAGTTTGCTGAAAGCTTTGAAGTAACTCAGGGCTTTGGAATAGTCAGGACAGATGGATTGTATATTATTCGGATCAATCCTGTATGCACTGGACACAGCATCATGACAATTTCCCAATGCTCATTAGGGGAAGAAAAGGAGTCGGATTTTGCACCACTCCGAGCCAGCCATGGAGCTCTATCAGGGGCGGCTCAATCCATTATGCAAAGTAAGCATTTGCAGTATAGTTAATTTTGCCCAGGGGTGCTCTTGAGGCGCTCTTGGGGGAAAATAGACCTTGACATATGTGAGTTGTAGTTACTGGGATGTATAGTTCAGCTACAATCAAAGAGCATTCTGAACTCCACCAATGATGGAATTGAACCAAATATGGCATACAGAACTCCCACGACGAACAGAAAATATATATCAGTGATTGGTTGGGGGGCACGCCAAAATACTGTTTGCTTACTGTTGAAAATTACCTAGGGCCGCCTCTGAGCTCTATCCAAGCTTCTAATCATTGTGAGTGCCTCTGCTGGCATAAGAGTGTAGTACCTGTACAACTAGCAAAAAAGAAGGGGCACATGGAGACACTGTTCTGACATTAGCAAAGGCACCCATATGAATAGCAAGATGGAAAATCATTGCTCCCTCCTTCTTGCTAGTCACCCAGGTTCTCCATTCTGACATCAGCAGGAGTGCCTCTGATGGCTAAGGATTCAGGTGGAGCTCTGTGGCTGTTTAGGAGCAGCAGTGGCAGCATCATAGAGGAGGTGAAATGTAGTCTTCCAGTAGAGCTGATGCAGTCTGGACAACAGCTCTGCATCCATGGTTACTCTGAGGGCAGATTTACAGTGAGTTCACCTGCCCAGTGTAGACATGTCCATGTCAGAAGAACAAGGAATTCATGCTGAGTTTTAGGCCACATTATAATTTAGCTCCCCACAGTGTTGGACCTATTTGTGAGATGGGTCTCTAAAGTTTTGATAACTCATTTACAGTTCAAGTTAAAACCTAGCATGAATTCAATGACAAAGGAGCCACCAGTGAGGTTGGATGAATAGCACCATTCTGAATTAATTTCCTCCCATATGGGAAAAAACTCCCTCTACAAAATATTTATCCTCTCTGACCCAAAATTAAGACCTCCATTGGAAAAAGGTTTTCCTATCACAAATTGCACAAAACTCTATAACACATATGGCATGTTCCATTTGTCAGTAGCAGATAGGAGAGCTCTACAAGCCATGTTTCCGTCTAGGTAGTTGGGAGGTCTCCAGCAAAGGATCACCGCCTTGTCGTGGCGCTGGAGCTTGAGCACCTCAATGATGTCATGAGCGAAACCGTGAAGGGCCACCCAAGATGGGACAGTCGTGGCAGAGAGGTCAGTCCAAGCGTGATCCCTAGGGAAGGCAATGGCAAACCACCCCTGTATCCTTGCCAAGAAAACTAAATGGACAGCCCAGCAATACACAATAATAAGTGTGTGTGTGTGTGTGTGTATACATGGGACTCCCAGGTCGGAAGATGGCCAAAATGCTACTGGGGAGGAGCAGAGGATAAGTTCAACTAGCCCCAGATGTGATGACGCAGCTAGCTCAAAGCCGAAAGGAAGGCTAGCGCCCGACGGTACTGGAGGTGAACGACGAATCCGATGCTCTTAAGATCAACACACCATAGGAACCTGGAATGTAAGATCTATGAGCCAGGGCAAATTGGATGTTGTTATTGGAGAGATGTCAAGACTAAAGATAGACATTCTGGGGGTCAGCGGACTGAAGTGGACTGGAATGGGCCACTTCACATCAGATGACCACCAGATCTACTACTGCGGACAAGAGGAACATCGAAGAAATGGAGTAGCCTTCATAATTAATAAGAAATTCGCTAAAGCGGTGCTTGGATACAACCCAAAAAATGACAGAATCATCTCAATTCGAGTGCAAGGAAAGCCTTTCAACATTACAGTGATCCAAATATACGCCCCAACCACAGCTGCTGAAGAAGCAGAAGTAGATCAGTTCTATGAGGATCTGCAGGACCTACTGGATAATACACCAAAAAGAGACATTATTTTCATTACAGGAGACTGGAATGCCAAGGTGGGAAGTCAAATGACAACAGGGATCACAGGCAAGCATGGTCTGGGAGAACAAAATGAAGCGGGACGCAGGCTGATAGCATTTTGCCAGGAAAACTCGCTGTGTATAACGAATACTCTCTTCCAACAACCTAAAAGACGGCTTTATACATGGACCTCACCAGATGGTCAACACCGAAATCAGATTGACTACATCCTTTGCAGCCAAAGGTGGCGGACATCCATCCAGTCGATGAAAACAAGACCTGGGGCTGACTGTAGCTCAGATCACGAACTTCTTATTGCAATTTAGAATAAAACTAAAGAGATCAGGGAAAATACACAGACCAGTTAGATATGATCTCACTAACATTCCTAGCGAATATGCAGTGGAAGTGAAGAACAGATTTGAAGGACTAGATTTAGTAAACAGAGTCCCAGAAGAACTATGGACAGAAGTCCGAGACATTGTTCAGGAGGCGGCAACAAAGTACGTCCCAAAGAAAAAGAAAACCAAGAAGGCAAAATGGTTGTCTGCTGAGACACTGGAAGTAGCCCAAGAAAGGAGGAAAGCAAAAGGAAACAGTGATAAGGGGAGATATGCCCAGTTAAATGCGCAATTCCAGAGGTTAGCCAGAAGAGATAAGGAACTATTTTTAACAAGCAATGCATGGAAGTGGAAAAAGACAACAGAATAGGAAGGACAAGAGATCTCTTCCAGGAAATTAGAAACATTGGAGGTAAATTTCAGGCAAAAATTGTCATGATAAGAAACAAAGATGGCAGGGACCTAACAGAAGGTGAAGAGATCAAGAGAAGGTGGCGAGACTATACAGAATATCTGTATTGGAAGGATAATAATATCGAGGATAATTTTGACGGTGTGGTGAGTGAATTAGAACCAGACATCCTGAGGAGTGAGGTTGAATAGGCTTTAAGAAGCATTGCTAACAATAAGGCAGCGGGAGACGATGGGATCCCAGCTGAACTGTTTAAAATCTTAAAAGATGATGCTGTCAAGGTGATGCATGCCATATGCCAGCAAATATGGAAAACACAAGAATGGCCATCAGACTGGAAAAAATCCTCTTATATCCCCATATCCAAAAAGGGAAATGCTAAAGAATACTCAGACTTTCGTACAGTGGCCCTTATTTCTCAAGATCCTGCAAGCAAGACTCCAGAAATACATGGAGCGAGAGTTGCCAAATGTACAAGCTGGGTTTAGAAAAGGCAGGGAGTTTCAGAAAAACATCTACTTCTGCTTCATTGACTATTCTAAAGCCTTTGACTGTGTGGATCATAATAAATTGTGGCAAGTTCTTAGTGGGATGGGCATCCAAGCCACCTTGTCTCTCTCCTGAGGAATCTGTACAAGGACCTAGTAGCAACAGTCAGAACTGACCACGGAACAACAGACTGGTTCAAGATTGGGAAAGGCGTACGGCAAGGCTGCATCCTCTCACCCAACCTTTTTAACTTGTATGCAGAACACATCATGCGATGGGCGGGGCTGGATGAATGCAAAGCTGGGGTGAAAATTGCTGGAAGAAACATTAACAACCTCAGATATGCAGATGACACCACTCTGATGGCCGAAAGCGAGGAGGAGCTGAGGAGCCTTCTAATCAAGGTGAAAGAAGAAAGCGCAAAAGCCGGGTTGCAGCTAAACATCAAAAAAACCAAGTAGTGATCACACTGGCAACAAAGATCCGCATAGTCAAAGCCATGGTATTCCCTGTAGTAACCTATGGATGTGAGAGCTGGACCTTAGGGAAGGCTGAGCGAAGGAAGATAGATGCTTTTGAGCTGTGGTGTTGGAGGAAAGTTCTGAGAGTGCCTTGGACTGCGAGAAGATCCAACCAGTCCATCCTCCAGGAAATAAAGCCCGACTGCTCACTGGAGGGAAGGATACTAGAGACAAAGTTGAAGTCCTTTGGCCACATCATGAGGAGACAGGAAAGCTTGGAGAAGACTGGGGGAAAATGGAAGGAAAAAGGAAGAGGGGACAACCAAGGGCAAGATGGTTGGATGGTATCCTTGAAGTGACTGGTTTGACCTTAAAGGAACCGGGGGTGGTAACGGCTGACAGGCTCTGGCCTGGGCTGGTCCACGAGGTCACAAAGAGTCAGAGACGACTGAACGAATGAACAACAACAAGTTGGGAGGTGTTAAAAGAGTCCCTTTCCTCAAGTCTGATGTCTATGTATAACATGAAACTAGATGTCCAAAAACCCTAATTGTACCCACCTAGAAGATTGCTTCCCCTTGCCAGTTAAGGGATGAAGATGGGGACATTTCCCTAAGAAATATGAAGCTCTTGGGCATAACTAGTTACTTGGAGGAAAATTACAAATTTCTTATTACTTGCAATTAATTCCTTCCCAAATGACAAATACACAAATAAATTATATTACAGTTGTAAACAGTGAAAAACAGTTTCTCTTCTTCGTTATGTAAATGTAAATGTTAAAGTCACTTTATTATTGTCGAAGACTTTCATGGCCGGAATCACAGAGCTGTAGGTTTTTTTGGGCTATATGGCCACGTTTCACCTGCATCTATGGCAAGCATCCTCACTACCTCTGATTTATTGTTTTGTTGTGTATTGTTATGTTGTGTATTGGGGCCTTGGCCTTTGTAAGCCGCATCGAGTCCTTCGAGAGATGCTAGCGGGGTACAAATAAAGATGATAATAATAATGATGATGATGATGATGATGATGATGATGATGATGATGATGTGGCCAGATTACACAGGACAGATTTTTAAGATCACAACTGAGATCACATTTTTAGTTGATGAAGCATAAAATAGTTTGCACGGCAGTCCTGGAAATGGAATAGTAGGAGTGGCCAGCTGGGGGGTTATTTCCCCATTGCACTATAGTAGGCAAATCATGGCCATTTATTTCTCAAGACTGGAACCTAGCCAAGCCCTCCTCCTGCAGCCATTGTGCTGCCCAGCAACAACTGTTGCGTATGAAGGCACTGCATCCAATGTAAGCAGTGCTGGGAAAAGTAGCTTCACTAATATAACCCTCAGTTACACTAGCATAAAGCCTCAAGTGAATACCAGCTCTTGTTGTCAAGATTCTTAGAATGTTTTCCACAAATGATAAATATTGTTATTTTTGAAAGAGCTTTCATGGGCTAAGCTCTAGTGAGGCTGGAGCTCAGATTAATTCCTGATAGCCGGCTGTTTGAGACTGGGCTGTTAAATTGTTTCCTTGCCTGAAGAGACACATGGTGAAATATCACAGCTTGTCAGCACTCACTGGCTGTGCCAAAAGTTGAGCTGCGGATTTTCTTTATGCCTTTGTCACTCTGGCCTTGAGACCGGAGAGATGTGGAACACCTTCCTTAAAATGCAGCCTGATGGATAAATGTCTGCAACAGCTACTTTAAACTATTGGTGATAAAACCTCACTGTGCAGTAGAGATTGATAGCTGAGCAGTTATCGAAAAAAGTCTGAAATGTCTCTCAACAGCTTTCTTCACAAATACATGTCAGAGGAGTCTGCTTAAGAAAGATGCACTGGTATGTAAAAAATGAAACTTCTTGTCAAACTTCCCTTTTAGTGGACTGTAGAGGAACAATCTCTTCCCTCCTCTAAGAATAGCAAGAAACACAACTTCAGAACTGAAGACCCACCAAACTAAGTCAAAAGGGAACCAATGAGCATGTTCAATAATGGGACTGATGGATTAAAATAATATATCTAGTTGGTATTTTATGGACAATTAAGTTCCTATATACATATACTTTTTGCCACGACATAACATCCACATTCAGGTCATAGTTGCCTAAGTGTAACTCTTGTATATATGGTTGTACCTTCCTGGATGCTTCATAATTACATATCATTGCCTTCAATATGCCACTTGAGTCACTGGGATTGCAAAAAGAGCAGACATAGCTGTGGATAAGCAATCACGTGCCAAGCTCTAGTATTCAGAAAAGGATGGTGTAGTGCAACTTCCACTTAATGGTATGAGTTGAAATTTGCACTTCACAAGCCTGATGTAGGTTCTTGGCTTTGGTCTTCCAGGGCTGCCATTTTTACATAATTCAAGAGTTGGGGCCAAGGTGCTACATTGGAGTTGTGTAGTATAAATCTCCACTTGGCAGTTACACAAACATTAATTGTTCCAGGCAATATGAAAGTGATTGCATATTCATGTCCATCACATACAGATATGCATACACACAATGATAAGTCTACTCCTAGAACCTTGAATTGAAAATGAATATTCTACATGAAGGAAATATGTCCATCTACTTCTGTGGAACATGCAACGTGTAAGACAACAAATGAATTCTAGCCTTGAACTCAGGCTTACAGGGGATCAAGAATATATAGTCCCCTCCCCCTTCATCATGCTGACAACAGTCCTCTGGAGTCAATAAGTCTCAGGTCATCTGATGTAGTCCTCCTCAAAGTGGTGGTCCCTGGATTGGTGCAAGTCCCTGAGTCATTGTCTGGTGATCTCTAGCAAGTTTCAGGGAAGAAAGAAACATTTCTGGCCAGTAGATACAAATCCAGTGTTAGTCGTTCATATGCTGTGGGGGGATTGTCAGTCCTGTGTATCAGATAGCAGTGAAACACTAATCTACTGAACTTATTTCCAAGTGGGGAATTTAATAGGCTTGGGCAATCCATGGTTCTAAATGGTTCTAAAGTACTTACAAAACTAAAGTTCTGGTGGTGAAAATTTCAGAACTCTAACAAAACTCTCAAAATTTCATAATAAATGGCAGTTCCTAATTGGTTCTGTCATTAAAATCACCAATAATGAAATAATAATTAAATTTTGAAAGTTTTGTTAGAGTTCTGAAATTTTCACCACCAGAACTTTAGTTTTGTAAGTACTTTAGAACCATTTAGAACCATGGATTGCCCAAGCCTAGAATTTAACATAGCCAATGCTTGAAGTGGTTTTCTTTCTTCTTTTCTTTTTGGTGGTTTTCTTTGGGATCTGAACAAATTCATGAAATAATTTTTGTCTTTATTAGTTTTTATGGCTTAATGGCTGCTCTCAGAAATATAGACAGAGGGAAATCTCAAAGCATACCTTACTGAGATGTTATGAAGATGCAGTTGTTTTTTTGTAACTGCCATCAAGTTAACATTGACTTGTGATGACCCAATGGATTAAAGCCCTGCTCAGATCTTGCAAACACAGAGCTGTGGCTTCCTTAATCGAATCTATCCTCATACCATCATTATTTCCATCCTACCCTCAACAGCCTTGTTCAGGTCTCGCAGATTCAGAGCTGTGGTTTCTTTGTTTGAGTCTATTTACCTGGAATATGATGTTCCTGTTTTCCTACTATCCTCCACTTTACCAAGCATTATTGTCTTATTGAGTCATCTCTTCACATGGCATGTTCAAATTGTGATGGTCTCAGTTTAGTAATCTTAGCTTCTGGGGGCATTCAGGCTTGATAAGTTCTAGGATAATCTTTCTGGTGGTCCACAGAACCTGCACAACTGTTCTCCAGCAACACTTTTAAAAGGTTGATTCTATTCTTATCAGATTTTTTCATTGTCCAGTTTTTAGAAACATACAGAAAAACTGTAGATTCAATGGCATGGGATATCCTAACTTTGATATTCAATTATAAGCTGTTATTGTGTCTTTTCAGAGAATTTTCAACTTAAGGTGACCCAAAACTTATCATGGGGTCTCTCTCCACAGTCATAGTCCAGTGCTCAAATTGCCATGTTGCATTCGCTATCATTCAATGATATATCCTTGTCGAATCACATTAAAAGTTAATGCTTAAGAGAGTGATGAGCTCCTATCTGTCAGGGATGCTTCAGATGAGAACTGCTCTCACCAGAAAAGAGTTGGATTGGTTTGGATTATCTTTAGACTCACTTCCATCTCTACAATTAGTTCTGAACATTAATCAATGGAATGGTCCAGAAATCAGAATCATTGTCAGCTTGGTTGTAGGGAAAGTACGTTGAATTGTGTGTGCTACTTGTTGAATTCCTCCCATGTGATGTAGATCAGTAGCAATCATAATGGACTTAGATCCAGCATAGTCGTGTCATAAAATATGGCAGTTTCTATGGAGGCATCCCTTCTCTATCAGCATGGTAAGGGCAGGTGATAAATATTTTTTATCACACTGAGCGATTCATTTCAGCAGTATCTCTTTACAGATATACACACAGCCATATCAGCACAGATTGAAAGAGATATTCTTCTTTAGCAGCAAATGAATCTAAGGATTCAACAGTTCAAAAGATATGGAAACATGTTCTGACACTTTTTCTGAATATTATGGGAATGAGAGAGGGTTTCATTTCAGTTTGTTAGAGTTTATGACACTTCACTTTTTTAATATTGAGGAAGGAAAGCCCTCTGAAGTTTTTTTTAAAAAAGTATAAATAAACAGTCAATAATATACTCATCCAGATACAGAATGCCGAACGTTTCACTTTTGATTCTCAAACAGTTGATCTTTAAGTGGTAAGTAGAACATTGTAGAAATAATGCAGATTAACATTAGTTTAACTGCTATGGATCAATGCCATGGAATCCTGGAATTTGTAGTTTTAAAAGGTCTTTAGACTTCTCTACCAAAGAGTTCTGGTACCTGGCCAAAACTAGAACTCCAAGGATTGCAAAACATTGAGCCATAGCAATTAAAAAGGTGGGTTTAGAAAAGGCAGAGGAACGAGAGACCAGATTGCCAATATCCGCTGGATAATGGAGAAAGGCAGGGAGTTTCAGAAAAACATCTACTTCTGCTTCATTGACTATTCTAAAGCCTTTGACTGTGTGGATCATAATAAATTGTGGCAAGTTCTTGGTGGGATGGGCATCCCAAGCAACCTTGTCTCTCTCCTGAGGAATCTGTACAAGGACCAAGTAGCAACAGTCAGAACTGACCACGGAACAACAGACTGGTTCAAGATTGGGAAAGGCGTACGGCAAGGCTGCATCCTCTCACCCAACCTTTTTAACTTGTATGCAGAACACATCATGCGAGAATGTGCGGGGCTGGATGAATGCAAAGCTGGGGTGAAAATTGCTGGAAGAAACATTAACAACCTCAGATATGCAGATGACACCACTCTGATGGCCGAAAGCGAGGAGGAGCTGAGGAGCCTTCTAATCAAGGTGAAAGAAGAAAGCGCAAAAGCCGGGTTGCAGCTAAACGTCAAAAAAACCAAGATTATGGCAACAAGAATGTTTGACAACTAGCAAATAGAGGGAGAAAACCGTGGAGGCCGTGACAGACTTTGTATTTCTAGGTGCAAAGATTACTGCAGATGCAGACTGTAGCCAGGAAATCAGAAGACGCTTACTTCTTGGGAGGAGAGCAATGTCCAGTCTCGATAAAATAGTGAAGAGTAGAGACATCAGACTGGCAACAAAGATCCGCCTAGTCAAAGCCATGGTATTCCCTGTAGTCACCTACGGATGTGAGAGTTGGACCTTAGGGAAGGCTGAGCGAAGGAAGATCGATGCTTTTGAGCTGTGGTGTTGGAGGAAAGTGCTGAGAGTGCCTTGGACTGCTAGAAGATCCAACCAGTCCATCCTCCAGAAATAAAGCCCGACTGCTCACTGGAGGGAAAGATACTAGAGACAAAGTTGAAGTACTTTGGCCACATCATGAGGAGACAGGAAAGCCTAGAGAAGACAATTATGCTGGGGAAAGTGGAAGGCAAAAGAGGGGCCGACCAAGGGCAAGATGGATGGATGGCATCCTTGAAGTGACTGGACTGACCTTGAGGGAGCTGGGGGTGGTAACGGCCGACAGGGAGCTCTGGCGTGGGCTGGTCCATGAGGTCACGAAGAGTCGGCGACGACTGAACGAATGAACAACAACAACAATTAAAAAGGTGCCAGGTGTATTAATACTACAGTGTAGATGCACCTTATGGTATCTTAATGCCAATAGTTAGTTGTAAATACTATGTTAGGTTCAGATGCTGGGGTTCTTAGAATTAAGAATGTAGTTCCTCAACTATGGCCATAACAATTCTATAGATTCATCCCTGTCATAGGCCAATTGTTTTAGCCTCCCCAGATACTTCATAATAAACTTGACCATTTGCACTTGATCTGGAACATTTAATAAGTTTGACCTGGATTATGGGATAGGTCTACTGTAAATATTACATACTGGTCACTGGTTAGTGCTGGTTACTACAAATTATGGTTGATTCACAATCTTTCACATTTCTTTTGCATGCCTATAGCATGGAAGTACAACATAGAATCATAGAATCATAGAATCAAAGAGTTGGAAGAGACTTCATGGGCCATCCAGTCCAACCCCCTGCCAAGAAGCAGGAATATTGCATTCAAATCACCCCTGACAGATGGCCATCCAGCCTCTGTTTAAAAGCTTCCAAAGAAGGAGCCTCCACCACACTCTCAGGCAGAGAGTTCCACTGCTGAACGGCTCTCACAGTCAGGAAGTTCTTCCTCATGTTCAGATGGAATCTCCTTTCTTGTAGTTTGAAGCCATTGTTCCGCGTCCTAGTCTCCAGGGAAGCAGAAAACAAGCCAAAAACATGTTCTTTTCCATGATGGGAATTGTCATTAACTGATACAAAAATAGGAGAGGATATTTTTTCCAGTTCATATTCAAAGTTCTGTTGGAAGTCACAGCCTACACAGAATATACTTGAGGTTCAAACAATCAAAATCGCCATCTATGAGGGATGCTTTGAATGTGACAAGGAGTTGGACTGGGTGGCCCACGAGGTCTCTTCCAACTCTGTGATTCTGTGAAAGCAAAACTGATAGATTTCCTCATTTTCTCTACTGCTGTTTACTCAGAATGCTAGGAAAGCTCTAAAATCCCTACAGTGACTCAAGAACTCACAAAAATATATAGCCTGCAATAACATTTCAATGAAATCTCATAGTGCATCACATTTAATTAAAACGTAGTAAGCCATGCTGTGTATTATGATACTTAAAAGTGCTGAACTTTGTGGCTTTTAATGTGTGAAACTATTAACTTTTGTTAGGCTGGATCAAGGCTCAATGGTTTCTGTAGTTGAGCATCTTTAAGCATATCACTTTAAAAAAACCATTAAAAGCATACAAATACAACAAACAAACAGGTAAATACATATATAAAGAGCAGCATTAAAAGCTAAAATACAGGGTGTTTCAAAACAATGGACCCAATTTGAAATTGCTATATCTCTGCAACCATGAACTGCGAATGAATGAAAACCTTTCCACTTGAAAGAGTGGGCCATAGAGTTTCAAAGGATTACCATGAGATACCTGTCCCAGAGCACAAACAACCCCTTGTCTCAGCCATTTGCAAAATGGCCACCCAACAACAGAAAGTATTTTGTGCTGTGAGTTCAGGAAAACTGAATCTGTAATTGCAATGCCGTGTGAATTTCAACAGCGTGTTGGCATTGATTCATTAATCTGAAAGAGCATTCGTCATTAGTATCAGCATTTTTACGTAAGAGGAAGAGAACATAGTCCATTATTTTGAAAAACCATCGCTACAGATAAATACTTTGCAGAATATTGTACATAAACTATGTTATACAGCCTGTACTATAAGTCAAGGTAAAGATTTGCCCTGACATTAAGTCTAGTCATGTCTGACTCTGGGGAGTGGTGCTCATCTCCAATTCTAAGCCAAAGAGCCAGCATTGTCTGTAAACACCACTAAGGTCATGTGGCTAGCATGAATAATAGAATCATAGAATCAAAGAGTTGGAAGAGACCTCATGGGCCATCCAGTCCAACCCCCTGCCAAGAAGCAGGAATATTGCATTCAAATCACCCCTGACAGATGGCCATCCAGCCTCTGTTTAAAAGATTCCAAAGAAGGAGCCTCCACCACACTCCGGGGCAGAGAGTTCCACTGCTGAACGGCTCTCACAGTCAGGAAGTTCTGCATGGAGTGCCGTTACCTTCTCGCCGAGGTGGTGCTTATTGATCTACTCATATTTGGTCACATTCAAAAACTGAAACTGATACAATGTGCTCCTATTCAAGTTGGTAAACTCACCGATGTTTCTCTCATCTCAAACAATCTCAATATGACAACTTGGGGTGGGCAGTGTGCCTTTAACAGGGCTTGGAAAGACTGATCATTGTGTGCTCAGAAGAAAATTCAACCCAAACAGTGAGTTCTGGTGCTGAAAGTTGTGAATACAGCATTGTGAAATAGACGTATTCAACCATAAATTGAATGTAGCAGAATGGGCCAAAAATCACAATCATACGTGCAAGAACATATACGTATGAATGTGATACCAGCAGGTTTGTGGCTTTTCTGTTTCTTCCCCACTTTGAAAGTTGTACGTTTAATACATTCTTGCCAAATATTGCCTAACTTCTGTCCCATGACCAAAATATGTTTCTGTTTATTTATTTTAACAATATACATATTAGTCAATTACCTGGTTCAATACGTGCATCATATTTTGCATATTTATTTCTCTGAAATACTCTGTTGTTTTCCAAGTGAGTAAAATAAGAGATACATAATTTTTGGCCTAACAGACCACCAATGGTGCAATGGTTCTACTTTAGTTAAGAATTACAAATGGATTTAGGATGAAATTTTCAGAACACAGGATACCACACAGAGCCATGTGGTGTTATAAGCAACAGTAGATCAAGTAGCCAAAATCAGGAAAAGCTACACCTCCTTTATTACGCTGAATGGAGGCTTAACCCCTCCAGTTTCCATGGAAATGTTTTGAATATCATTTGCTTTGTGTAGTTCTTCATTGCACATACACCATGTATGGCCCAATTGCTGCATTTTCTTGTCCCTGCATTATAATTAGTTCATCTGATATCCAGGGCATGTGAAAACCATTAACATGCTCTTTCCTTGTAGATGGACAGAACTACAAGCATCCAAAACAATAACAACTCTACAGCAGGCATAAGATAGTAAGGAAATCGATATTTACCGTTGAATGGAAAGTCTACTAATTAGCCACAAGAAAGTAGATTGGATGGGAAAGGAAAGAGTCATTCTTAGATACTGTGCAGTTTTGTCATCTATGTAATTATTTTAGGGCAATTTTCCATTTCTAGCCTGATTTGAATGTGGCATTTGCACTGTCACAGAAACTCTGATGTGTTGCTGCTGATGCTGTTGTTGTTACATAAGACAGAGCATCACCGTTCACTTAGGTGTTTTCATCAATGTTAGACCATACATCAAGAAACCGGACTGTAACTTTATGAATATAGTGGTTGTGCAGTGCCATGTGATTAGGAAATTATATTAATCCTCTGAAATCACAAACAAACGCAGAGGGGCATATCAATTTACATCACACATTGTGCATTTACAGACAAAGTGAGCTCCACATACACAATTGCTCCACATATAAACTTTATATCTGCAACCTTGGAATGAATCCTCATATTTCACATCAGATAAAACCCTTCATCTAACAGACAGCTTTTTAAGTATTTCATGTTGCTGACACACCTTTTAGACATAAATATCCTAAGAGTATCAGATTCTGTCTGATCTTGGAAGTTAAGTAAGTCAGCCTTACTTATTATTTGGATTGGAGAGCATTAATAAATATTGGGTACAGTAGACAATGTTTTAAAAAAAAAGAGAGCTTGTGAAACCACCTCTGAGTAACTCTATGAAATAGGGTCACTATAAGTCAACAGATGACCTGAAGACACATGTTGTTGTTTATTTGATTAGTTTCTTCCAACTCTTCATGACCTCATGGACCTCCCTGTTGGCCGTGGCCATCCCCAGCTCCTTCAAAGTCAAGCCAGTCACTTCAAGACCATCCATCCATCTTGCCCTTGGTTGGCCCTTCTTCATTTTTCCTTCCATTTTCCCCAGCATCACTGTCTTCTCCAAGCTTTCCTGTCTTCTCATGATGTGGCCAAAGTAATTCATCTTTGTCTCTAATATCCTCCCCTCTAGTGAGCAGCCGGACATTATTTCCTGGAGTATGGACTGGTTTGATCTTCTCATGGTCCAAGGCACTCGCAAAATTTTCCTCCAGCACATATACACAATTATCTCACTGGGTTTGGGATCCTTACAGTTATGTCACTGGGTTTGAGATTCAAGGGGTGTAGTCAGCAGATTTCTGCATGAGGATACCAGCATTGGAAGCTCAATTGGGATTTAGGAAAATATATTGACAATGAAGAACCCATGCAATGAGAGGTGAAGTTAGACCTTTGGCTAAATAAGCTTTTCCAGAATGCGAACCATTATTTTATGATTCATTTTATTATTTAATGATGCGTTACTTCTGCCTTTTCACCCTTCCTCCTTTAAAAATGACTTAAGGGGCCTCCAACATGACTCCAAAAAGCATATTAACTGTCACAAGTCTTAAAAGGACTGTTGTAGGTCATACCGTGAAGTTATTTCTGAGTAGCTTTTCCTCAGCTTTTATGAAGGTGACGAAACAATTGGAGCCCAAGCCATGCTTACTCAAAATTGCTCCTGTTTACAATATTGCTTTGCATGCAATAAAAATAAGCAAAGAGACCCTCTTCTATCTGGGGAGTCCTTTCAAACTGGGGAAACATTAGCTTTACAGCTAATCTGATTAAGCATATTTCTAGACAGACATATGAGCCAGCAGTGGCTCGTAACATATTTATTAGCAAAGTTTATATGGCAGCATCACGAAAAAAGGAAAGGTTATAGAAGACATAGTGGAGGGGAGGAAGAGATAGTACTATATGAATCTCTATTAACCACCAAAGTTGAATTTGTCTCTTCTTCCTTTGAGGCACGAAGAATAGCCACCATGGTCAACAGTACGCTGATGAGCAGTCAGATTTCCTTGGGATGCCTGAGTTGATGGGAATGGAGGCCCAAGGGCTGTATTTGGGAGAATCAACAGTGAAAAATCACCTGACACCTGAAAGCAGGGCAACTATGTGAGGGTGTTTGAGGATTACTTTCACAACCATACATAATATAAGGGAATAAGATGTTTAGTTCCTTCATAGTTCCCTTCAACATTTCAGCCTTCATCTCTTTCCTTGACTGGAGTCAGCATTCTGAGTAATGACTGAGTCTAAGTATAGAAAATGTCTATTTAGAGAGGCGCTTCATTGACTGGACAGAATATTCAAGTTTTACATAGTAAAAAAAAACACCCTGGAACCTAACTAGTTAGGATCAGAAAACACTACAACTGGGGAATTTCGTACAAAATTTGAATATGATTGATTTGCTCAGAAAACAACACTTTCTGCAGGGGGAAAAACTTTTTGTGCATAGAAAATGCTATTTTCTACACAGAAAATGGTGACTGCTGTGCACAAATGTTGTTTCTTTTTAATAGAAAAAATATGTGTAAATATTGAACAAAATAATTTTCCAAATTGTGTGATCTTTTTGATATATATTCACAAGCAGAAGGAAAAGAGCCAAATCACTAGCTGATTCCTTTGAGAAGAAACTTAGTAAAGATTTGTCCCATGTCTTTGATGTACCACCGGTTTGCAGAAACACTAAATCCACTTGTAGATCCATGAGCTACACAAATGTCTGTATTCAGCAGAAGAACGGCCTAATATAGCCACTTGGGTAATATAAACTATCCAGGCACGATGTAGGATCATAGCTAATAGCGTTCAAAATTGCTTTTGTTGCACTGATTTGTGTTTTTATTGTGATTGTTTAAATTCAAGTTGTCTGCTGATGTAGGTCCTTTAAAGGGAGAAAGTTTCAATATAAAATAAACCAATCTGGAATTGTAGAAACCCAAACAGCCAAGCAGGGGTCCACACTTAACCTCAAGGGAGATCTTTCTATTATGTTCAAGGTCTTTGGGCAACACTTTCCCACACTGCATGTTCCAATGTAAATATCAGCCTTAGCCTGTCTTCATTCCAATTGTCAGCATTCAGTTCCTCAAAAACCCAAATTATAAATTCATAGATGAACAGCATAGCCTCCCTTCATTCTATTATATGGGCATTTGCCTATTAAAATTAAGATAGCTTATTGACAAGACCAACATTTAGGATGACATGTACCACATACAAACACAGAGAGAAACATGGGCTGAGAGGAAGGAGCAAGAGAATGTTAATTCATAATTGCAAGCACAATATAGTTTTTGAGTGTGTAATTCTGAGTGTAGATCCTGTTTCCTCTTGAGCTGGATAGGCAGCCAGATACAGCTGTGAATTCACCTTTTGATTGTTTGGACTACAATAAATAGCTGAATGTAAGTCCACATTCTCCTGTTCAAGGAGCTCCACTGGTTGCCATTCATTTTCCGGACCCAATTCAAGGTGCAAGTTCTTACCTACAAAGTCCTGAATGGTTTGGGACCTGCCTACCTGCGTGACCGCATCTCTGTATACGAACCCACATGATCTCTTCGATCATCTGGAGAGGCTCTGCTCTCGATCCCACCTGCATCGCAGGCACGATTGGTGGGGACGAGAGAGAGGGCCTTTTCGGTGGTGGCCCCTCGACTCTGGAACTCACTTCCTAAGGACATCAGGCAGGCCCCAACTCTGGCAGTCTTTAGGAGGAGCTTGAAGACGTGGTTGTTCCAGTGTGCCTTCCCAGAATAATGATCCCATAGCACTTTGTCCTCCAAAGCACTTTACATTTTAGGTCTGCTTGTATGTTTTCCACAAACGCCACTATCACCTTTTCGCCCATGTACCAGCATTACTTTCAATTTTAATTTTACATTTGGCCTTCTCACAGTTTTAATTGTGTGTTGTCTTATTGTTAATATTGCATATCTTATTGTCTATGTTTTTATTTTTAATTGCTTGTATTGTTGTTATTATTGCTTGTATTGTTGTATTTGGGCTCGGCCTCATGTAAGCTGCACCGAGTCCCTTGGGGAGTTGGTAGCGGGGTACAAATAAAGTGTTGTTGTTATTATTATTATTATTATTATTATTATTATTATTATTATTATTTGCCCATGTAAACACAGACTAAGGAAGGGGCAGTTAATCTTGTACAGGATAGAGTTTGGCTGGATTTCAATGGAAATTACTGTTCTGTTGCTGCTTTATTTCAAATTGTATTGCCTTTGTTTTCAGCATGCAGTGTACCCAGTTCCTCCTACATGATCAAGAAGAAGAGTGGCCTCATTCCCCACAGACCACCTTAAATGATGGCAGAAGTAACTTTTGGAACAAAATGAAGGCCTGTATCTCTAACATATCAGTGTTCTTCACCTTTATGCTTTTTAATAGCTTTAGTTGATGAACAAGCCAGTGAAACTTTGGAAGCTTATGTGGTGAATGCTGTGCATTTTAGTTGGCCCAATAAAGAGACCATTATTTTGTGAATTCTGCACTGTGTTGCATTTTTCTGTAGATAGAGCTCACTATCCTGAATATTTAGGGGAGATGTTAACAACCTAGAATGTGTCGAGAGGAGGGCAACTAAAATGATCAAGGGTCTAGAGAATAAGCTAAAGAGCTGGGCATGTTTAGCTTACAGAAGAGAAGGCTAAGAGGAGACATGATGGACACGTATAAACATCCATAGGGAGACCAAGGTACTTGTTTATAAAGCTATTGTCCTCCCAACCCTGCTATATGCCTGCGAAACGTGGACTGTCTACAGATGTCACATGCAACTCCTGGAACAATTCCATCAGCGCTGCCTCCAGAAAATCCTGCAAATCTCTTGGGAAGACAGGTGGACAAATGTCAGTGTACTGGAAGAAGCAAAGACCACCAGCATTGAAGCGATGGTCCTCCGGCATCAACTCTGCTGGACCAGCCATGTTGTCCAGATGCCCGACCACTGTCTCCCAAAGCAGTTGCTCTACTCCAAACTCAAGAACGGAAAACAGAATATTGGTGGGCAGGAAAAGAGATTTAAAGTTGGGCTCAAAGCCAACCTTAAAAACTCTGGCATAGACACTGAGAACTGGGAAGCCCTGGCCCTTGAACGCTCCAGCTGGAGGTCAGCTGTGACCAGCAGTGCTGCAGAATTTGAAGAGGCACGAATGGAGGGTGAAAGAGAGAAATGTGCCAAGAAGAAGGCACATCAAGCTAACCCCAACCAGGGACCACCTTCCAACTGGAAACCAATGCCCTCACTGTGGGAGAAGATGCAGATCAAGAATAGGGCTCCACAGCCACCTACAGACTCACAAGACTTCTGATCCTGGAAGACTATTCTACTCGGCCAACGAGGGATCGCCTAAGTAAGTAAAAGTATAAAAATGCAAGGGGAAGTCATAGGGAGGAGGGAGCAAGCTTGTTTTCTGCTGCCCTAGAGACTAGGACATGGAACAAGGGCTTCAGACTACAGGAAAGGAGATTCCACCTGAAAATTAGGAAGAACTTCCTAACTGTGAGAGCCGTTCAGGAGTGGAACTCTTTGCCCCAGAGTGTGGTGGAGGTTTGAAACAGAGGCTGGATGGCCATCTGTCGGGGGTGCTCTGAATGAAATTTTCCTTCTTCTTGGCAGAATGGGGCTGGACTGGATGGTCCATGAGGTCTCTTCCAACTGTATGATTCTATGAGTCCACGATTCTTTTCCACTGTAACCTCCCAACAGTTTTGCAAGGTAGGCCAGAATGAGATTCCTTCATTTCAATGAACCTACTCTAAGAAGCAGTAGCTAATGCTATGGCTTTGACTTAGTTGCTACTTGTTGTCTTTTAATTATTCACACACAAAATCTCCTGTCTGAAAATAAATCCAGAGCCAAAAGCTTGTATCCGACTTTGCCCAAAACAATCTTTCTCCCCCTTTTCATAAATGGAACTTTTACATTATGTGATTCCTGGATGAAAGAGGAGAGAGACATCTGTGATTTCCTGGGAAGAAAGATAAATTCTTCCCATGTGACATAAAGTTCTTCAAGTTTGTCATTAATCTTAGAAGTAAGAAGTCTGTACGAAGGCAATTTTGGCCATGTCATACTCCTAATCATTTCAAAGCAGGGGCCTGGAAGCTTTATGAGGATCAAGGACTTTGAACTGCCAAGGGCATTACCACTATTTCTTACAAGGCTTTTCATATGGAAAGACAAAGCTTATTTAGCTGTTCCTAGAGCTAAGGGGTTTTTGTGGGGAAAATGAATTTATGTGATGCGGTCTTTTGTTTTTAACTCCATCCACTCCAACTATATCACAGGTATTACATTTTCATTTCTTTGTTTATTTTTTTACACAAATATATGGGCAAAAATGGAATTCAAAGCAGCAATATAATAGTAAAAATAAAGACTAGAATTCTAGATTGTGGATTGCATTTTTTCGATAGAGTTACAAGCTGGATAGATGCGGGGAATGCCGTGGATGTAGCGTACCTGGATTTCAGGAAGGCCTTTGACAAGGTCCCCCATGACCTTCTGGCAAGGAAACTAGTCCAATGTGGGCTAGGCAAAACTACGGTGAGGTGGATCTGTAATTGGTTAAATGGACGAACCCAGAGGGTGCTCACCAATGCTTCCTCTTCATCCTGGAAAGAAGTGACGAGCAGAGTGCCACAGGGTTCCGTCCTGGGCCCGGTCCTGTTCAACATCTTTATTAATGACTTAGATGAAGGGCTAGAAGGCATGATCATCAAGTTTGCAGACGACACCAAATTGGGAGGGATAGCCAATACTCCAGAGGACAGGAGCAGAATTCAAAACGATCATGACAGATTAGAGAGATGGGCCAAAACTAACAAAATGAAGTTCAACAGTGACAAATGCAAGATACTCCACTTTGGCAGGAAAAAACGAAATGCAAAGATACAGAATGGGGGATGCCTGGCTCGAGAGCAGTACGTGTGAAAAAGATCTTGGAGTCCTCGTGGACAACAAGTTAAACATGAGCCAACAATGTGCTGTGGCAGCAAAAATTTTCAACTTTTGCATCAATAGGAGCATAGTGTCTAGATCTAGGGAAGTAATGCTACCCCTCTATTCCTTTGGTTAGACACACCTGGAATATTGTGTCCAATTCTGGGCACCACAATTCAAGAGAGATATTGACAAGCTGGAATGTGTCCAGGGGAGGGCGACTAAAATGATCAAGGGTCTGGAGAACAAGCCCTATGAGGAGCGGCTTAAGGAGCTGGGCATGTTTAGCCTGAAGAAGAGAAGGCTGAGAGGAGATATGATAGCCATGTATAAATATGTGAGAGGAAGTCACAGGGAGGAGGGAGCAAGCTTGTTTCTGCTTCTCTGGAGACTAGGACGTGAAACAATGGTTTCAAACTACAAGAAAGGAGATTCTACCTGAACATTAGGAAGAACTTCCTAGCTATGGAGCTGTTCAGCAGTGGAACTCTCTGCCCCAGAGTGTGGTGGAGGCTCCTTCTTTGGAAGCTTTAAACAGAGGCTGGATGGCCATCTGTCAGGGGTGATTTGAATGCAATATTCCTGCTTCTTGGCAGGGCGTTGGACTGGATGGCCCATGAGGTCTCTTCCAACTCTTTGATTCTATGATTCTATGAAATCTAAGAATACTTAGCTACAAAGCAGAAGTGCTAATAAAACCCCCTAGTGAGTTTTGAAGCTGCCTTTGAGTGCTTCAATGTCCATTAGGATGCACCAATGCACATTGGTACTATCTAGCCAGTATCCCAAAGTACATTGGTCATATTGTACATTGGCCCCATTGCACATCAGTCTTGACATGAAACACGTACTTTGCTGAGTTCCCCACATAGTAACGTAATAGCTGCCTCTTATTGAATATGGATGTTGCAAAACTCTTCGATTCTAATTCCCATAGAATAACAAAAGTGCCTGAGTTATTTCTGCTCATTAAGTCATCATTAAAAATATAATAAACTTTAAATTAAAAACAAAATTTAAAACACATCAAAAACAAATAAATCTACCACCGTTTAGATTCCTTATGGATTAAATTTAGCAGTTTATTACAGCGGTAACTATTACAGCAGGCTCACTAACTTCATGGGGACATACATATACTTTGTTGATTTAGTAGGGCGATTATACTTGAAATCACTAGATTTAGACCTTTATGCAAAACCAGTGCAAGTGTTTGAGTGTTTTGAGTACAACTCTGAATCCCTGCTTAGCTATGGAAATCCATTGAGTGAATGCGGGCAAGTCACACTCTTTGAGCCTCAAGGGAAGTCTAAATGCCTCTCAACATTAAGGTATGGGAGCAGGGCCACAAGTGCTGCCAAAAAAGACTCTTGCCATCATAGTTATTGTCATTTAGTCCTCCACTCCCCCTTTCCCAGACACACCACAGCTAAGATTCAACTGGACTGGGAAGACACATGGCAGTATCAGTCTTGTATTGTCGACATGGTGATTGTTGGAGTGGTCCATGTCAGACTACACAGAGAAGCTATTGAAATCCATAAGCATGTGGAAAATTTCAACAGAAAGGAGGAAACCATGAAAATGAACAAAGGCTACCAGTATTTTAAAAGTCTAAAATTATAATAGTAAAACAACACTCAAACACAGGGGAACTCCAGAGAGGAAACAATCAGGGACAGCTAATCACCTCTCAACAAAAGATTTCCCAAGCGGGTTGTTGTAGGTTTTTTCGGGCTATATTGTCCCCCAAGCACTAACAAGCCACACCTAAAAACTGTCAGGCCATCAAATGCTAATCAAGGTGGCTAATTGAAACATTCACACCTACCTCCAACAGACAAGAGTTCTTTCTCCCACCCTGGACATTCCACAGATATTGTGCTGGTACAGCTGTACCAGGAGCTCCAATTCTGTTTGCTTTGCATTAAATGTTTGTTTGCAATCCCAGGCTTGGGATTTTGCAGCAGGGTGGCTTCCTGTTATAGTTTGCAATCATAGGGCAAGCCACCTGTCAATTATCATTAGGTTCCCTGGTCCCGCCCCTTTTTGAGTTTTGGAGGGAATAGGAGCCTTTTTGAGTCAGTTCTCACAGAGAAGCCTTTCGCACAGGACATAAAACCAAGAGCTCCTGTAGAAAGCTTCGTCTTCTACAGCTTGGCCAGGGAGATATACAGCCTACAGCTTGGCCGGGGTTATACAGCCCACAGCTTGGCCGAGGATCATACAGCCTTACAGCTCCTTTGCTGAAGGACTTCAGCCAGCCATCACAACAACCTGAACTCCTTCTTTTTCCCCTGGAAGTCTACAAAGCTCTGCTTGGTAAGGGTCTCTCGCGGAAGCCAGACACAGTTGGTACCGGGTGTAGGGGCTCCACGCCAACAGAGGCAAAGACAGACTGCCCAGATTAGAAGTTAAGGATTTCCCCATTAGTTAATTACAGTTAAGAAGATAGTGCCTGTTCCCAGTGAACAAGATTGCAAGAGCCAATAGACTGTTAAGAAAGCTTTAAAGTACCTGTTTGTTTTCATCAATAAAGAACTTTGTTGGACTTACTTTAAGCCTCTACAGAACTTTGTTTTGGGGAGGTCCAAGGGCCTTTAATCTGAGGCAGCCCCGGCGTCCCGTTGGGCACACAGAATTTATGTCCTGTCTACAGTCTTATGCACAGGCCCAGCGTGCAGCACAGATATATAAACCCAAATTTCCTAGTTTCCAACAGACCTCACAATCTCTGAGAATACCTGCCATAGATGTGGGCAAAATGTCAGGAGAGAATGTTTCTAGAACATGGCCATACAGCTTGAAAAACCTACAACAACCCAGTATCAGTCTTCCTTCTGTTGCAATAAAGAAAATTGCTACCTGCCCTCCTCTGTAGCCTTTGAAGCGTTGGCTTCAAGGTGATGTCTAAAACAAGCACAAATGAGGTGGGCAGGAAGAGTTTACACCCCTTTAGCTCTGCTCTTCTGGGCCTTTTGTCATGATGTGTTGTATCTAATATAGCTAGTTTCTCCTCCTTTGGACAGCAGCAGTGATAGGTCCTTCTCTGCAGTGCCTTGTGACACACGGAAACAGGGCCACAAGAGAGGAGATTCCATCTGAACATGAGGAAGAACTTCCTGACTGTGAGAGCCGTTCAGCAGTGGAACTCTCTGCCCCGGAGTGTGGTGGAGGCTCCTTCTTTGGAAGCTTTTAAACAGAGGCTGGATGGCCATCTGTCAGGGGTGATTTGAATGCAATATTCCTGCTTCATGGCAGGGGGTTGGACTGGATGGCCCATGAGGTCTCTTCCAACTCTTTGATTCTATGATTCTTTGATTCTATATTAATCCTTAAATCATTTCCATCCCAAATATCACATTTTACAACTTGTAAACAACATTTTACAACTTGTTCTAAATTATCTCAAGAGAGATATTGACAAGCTGGAATGTGTCCAGAGGAGGGTGACTAAAATGTCAAGGGTCTGGAGAACAAGCCCTATGAGGAGCGGCTTAAGGAGCTGGGCATGTTTAGCCTGAAGAAGAGAAGGCTGAGAGGAGATATGATAGCCATGTATAAATATGTGAGAGGAAGCCACGGGGAGGAGGGAGCAAGCTTGTTTTCTGCTTCCTTGGAGACTAGGACGCGGAACAATGGCTTCAAACTACAAGAAGAGGAGATTCCATCTGAACATGAGGAAGAACTTCCTGACTGTGAGAGCCGTTCAGCAGTGGAACTCTCTGCCCCGGAGTGTAGTGGAGGCTCCTTCTTTGGAAGCTTTTAAACAGAGGCTGGATGGCCATCTGTCGGGGGTGATTTGAATGCAATATTCCTGCTTCTTGGCAGAATGGGGTTGGACTGGATGGCCCATGAGGTCTCTTCCAACTCTTTGATTCTATGATTAATATAACAAACTGAAAGAGTCAAGATTATCACCCACACCTAACTAAATTCCAAAGTAAAAATATCATGCATATCATTCAATCATGTGTATCATCAAATATCAAAGTCAGAATCATCCAGGCCACATTATTTCTCATTTTTGCCAAAAAGACAAATCAATGAGGCTTAGAGTGAACTATGCCTTAGCTTTCACTAGAATTAAAGTTGGCTAAATTGAAAGTATTGGACTTTGGGTTTGGAGATATCATGAGTCAATATGACTCATTGAACAAAGGTTTGCTAAAATGGAAGGCAGTAGGATTGATTAAGTCAAAGAAACCAATCTTGAGTTTGCGCAATCTAAGCAGGGCAGTTGATCACTAAAGATCTTGAAGGTCTCTCATTTATAGGGTCACCATCGATTAAAAGTGGCTCAATGGAAAATAGTAACAACAAATATCTAGGCAGTCTTATGGAGTAATATATAATACCTGTGTGTAGTCTGAATCACTGGAGCAGAATGTAAAATATGCATCACACCTTCTTTAAATGACCTTTTCAGTATAAGCTTTTCCCTTCTTTTGATGTGCTCCTGTGTATACATTCCCTTAATCATATATAATTTCACAGTTTCATTCCCAGTGAAAAACTGATGGAGTCCTATCCATGGGTGCTTCTAATTTATGACCCAGAGTTTGGTAAAGTTCCCCCTTAATTTATTCAGTAAATTTCACATCTTTTAGACAAGACATATTGAATCCTAGCCACTTGGGTTTGATTGATCCCAGTAGTAGGGGTAATATGTTATCTTGTTGCAGCTATACCTGGCAGGCATTTATTATAGATTTTAAGGGCTAAGAAGCTGCACACAACTGCCACCAAAGTTTGCAAAATCCCAAAAGGTCATTTCCAGGAAAGAGGACTTTAGAAATTCGATAAAGCTGGTTTGATGTAAAAAAAATATTTGCTGGATGATTTCAAGTGCATTGGGATCAAATGAAGGATGAAGATAGTTATGTCTTTATTTGTCTTGATTTGGAGGTGATTTCAGTTACTTTAGTTGCAATTCAGTGGTATGAATGTTTGTTGATGGGTTTTAGTGAAATGTGCACAGAATTTCCAACTTAAGACAAGTACAATCATTATTTTTGCTGGAACTGATGAAAAAGCCATTGCTTGTGACATTCCATTTACTATAGCAACTAGCTTGCAGCCCTTCAGAATTCACATTCAAGAGGAGAAGCTGGCAAACTTTCTTGGTGGCTGTCCCTAGCAGCCCAAATCTGGATATATTGCCTTTGTACATAGAGGTTTCATTTTGATATCACTGCTAGTAGTAACTAAGAAATGTCCTTAATTAATGTGTCTTATAACTTGTTGTTTTGAATGGATCATCCTCATAGAACTTTTGGACAAGACACACTAAGAGCTCATCTAAAGTGGTTGGTTATTTTGGGACCAATCCAGAGTACAATTAATTTGGACTGGCACTAGAGGTGGCCATATGCATTATAATGAAACATATGCACTACAATGAATGGTGAGGGCAAAACAGAGTCCAGATAGTTCATCTGAGCAAGACCTCATTGAGCCCACTGGACCATTGCCTTACCATCTGTGTCACAGTCACTGTTCCTCTATGGCCACACAGCCCTGGGTGACCTCCTGGCCACTGCATTATCATCAGAGACACCTTTAGAATCAGAAATAATGATGAGGTTATTCTCCCTTCTTTCTGGTTGTTGTAGTGAAATTGCTACTCTATGTTAAAGTTTTGGTGTATAGCTCTATGTTTACAGATGGCAGATAGGGAAGAATACACACAGACAAGCTAGCTACAGCAGAGATAGGAATCATTTGCATATGTGAAGCCGATTGGTCATATGCAGATTAGAATAGGCCCAGGATTTGAAAAGGCTGCTAGGCCAAAATGACAGTTGGGGGAGAGCAGAGCTGAACATTCCAAAGGGGCGGAGCGAAGGTTCTGAAAGAGGCAGTTAGAGTGAAGGAGTTTGAAAATGACAGTTAGGAATCTGTGTGTGAAGTGGAGAGTTGGTTTTTGAGTGCCTGATAGAAATAAGCAGTTATGAAGATGTGTTAAAAACTTCTAATATAGACAAGCAGTTAGTTAAATAGAGCTCGGGTTTTAAGGAACATAAAGAAGGTTAGTGTTGCCTTCGTTCAGAATATAATTCAGCCAAGAGTGTGTGAAGCAAGTAACATGTTTGTGAATTTGAAACATTGATAGTTTATTCAGAAAAGTTAATCAAGTAAATGATACTGACTGTAATCCTCAAGATTGCAACAAAAAACAAATGTAACCACAAGCGTTGGAGCCAGAAGTTATAAATAAACTGTGTTACTTTGTTATACACAAGAGTGTTTATTGCCTGTAATATAACGTACAAAGGTTTAACAGCACACAGAAAGTTCCAGCCAATATAAAAGAAGAAACTGAATCAGTATAAGGCAGCAAAGAGGTTTTTAAAGAGGAAATAGTCTCTCTCCCTCGCCTCAGTTGTGTGGGTATCATATGGGAGTGACAATGGCAGCAAAATCTCCAATATTCCCCCTCTTCCCTGTATTCATCAGTGCAAGGCAAAGTAGATTGCAACATTGCCCTCTGTGGACAGTGGACCAGTCCAACTTGGACCCAGTCCTACTGTTCACCTACATCAAATCCAGGGTTGTTACAGAGTTTAGACAAACTCCAGAGCATCCCCTGACTTTTCTTAACTTGGGGGTAAACTAGATTAACCTAGTTGATCAATGGGAGTTTGGGAATGTAATAGTAATACCCAGGATGCAAAGTGAGTCTGTGCTATTCCATCTGTGTAGATTAACCCCTAGTACAAGAATGCCATCAAATTTGGAAGGCTAAGGAAATCTGGTCTTGGATTAGATATGCCATGAATATATCAGGTTTTGCCAAATCAGGTGTGGAAAGAATCATGACAAAGCCCCCTGAAGACTATTGTCAGTCCCAAACTATTATGCAAACTGTGTTGTTGTAGGTTTTTCGGGCTATATGGCCATGTTCTAGAAGCATTCTTTCTTGACATTTCACCTGCATCTATGGCATGCATCCTTAGAGGTTGTGAGGTCTGTTGGAATTAGGAAATTTGGGTTTATATATCTGTGGAATGTCCAGGGTGGGAGAAATAACTGGAACAGAATTGTCCTTTGCATCAAATGTTTCACCAAATGTTGTAAACCAGCTTTTGGCTCAAAACAGCATGCAAAAATGGTAAAATTATATATTGTGTATTGATTAAAATACTTAAATTCCACTTTATGGTTCTCAGGATATAATAAATGCAGTTAAAATCATTTTAGGGGGAAAATAGAGAAAGTTGTATAGAGAATGAGTGAGTTGAGAAAGTTGTAGGTGGAAATATATTCAATTTTTTCTATATTTTATTTTTTAAGCAGAGCAATGCAGATGTTGGATAGAGAACAACCTAGCATAGACTAGAAATAGATTCATCCACCTGTCTCTAGGATAAGGGATGAAATCAATTTCTCAACGTTGGAGCACTTGGGAGTAAGAAAATGGTAGGGAAGAATGGAGAAAATGTGAGCTGCTACATTTCAGAATGAGCATTATCTACTGTCCCAAGATTCTCATGACTGAATGCAAATGTTGTCAATACCAGAGAAAATGTCTAATGCAGAAACAACCTAAGGTATTCCATACTCGTCACACCATCTTTGATGAACAGATAGAATCCAATTAGCACTTAGAAATCAGAATAGCAGCAAGAGACCTCTGCTGCATGTCTCATGCTCTCTAAAAGCTGAGGGAAAGTCTCTGAGAAAAGACATTTCTCTTTTTACTGCACACTCATTACACTTTTAAAAAATTGGTGTCAGAAAAACTCTTCTATATTTGCTTGCTATTTCTATCCTGTATTTCCTAAAAAGACTGCAAGCTAATGTAAGACTAAAACTAACAAAGCAAATTGTTTGACGTGTTTGACTCTTGCATTGTCAGTTGGAGGCAGGCCTGCTAGAATACATTGGACCAGCCCTGGATTTTGTGGCCTGTGTAAATGAACCCTGGCAGGAGTTTGGACTAGATGGTGCTGAAGCTACCAGTTCTGCTTCACCAATGAACATTAAACTAGATGCATAGAATTTTTTAAAGAAATCAACATACTTTTGTTTGCAGTTGAAAGAAAATGCTGGCTGAAAATCAGTATGATTCTTAAATATTTGTAATTTGGTATTCATGTGTGGGGAGAAAAGAATTGAGTAGTTTCACAATGTCCACATTCATCAGATGCCACTATGAGATTGTAGCCATAGGCTGTCCATTGAACAACAGTAGCCAGTGGAGTGACTGATGTGTAATGGGCACCAAATCATCATCATCAAGGGTCTGGAGAACAAGCCCTATGAGGAGCGGCTTAAGGAGCTGGGCATGTTTAGCCTGAAGAAGAGATATGATAGCCATGTATAAATATGTAAGAGGAAGTCACAGGGAGGAGAGAGCAAGCTTGTTTACTGCTTCCATGGAGATTAGGACAAGGAACAATGGCTTCAAACTACAAGAGAGGAGATTCCATCTGAACATGAGGAAGCACTTCCTGACTGTGAGAGCCGTTCAGCAGTGGAACTCTGTGCCCCAGGGTGTGGTGGAGGCTCCTTCTTTGAAAGCTTTTAAACAGAGGCTGGATGGCCATCTGTCAGGGGTGCTTTGAATGCAATATTCCTGCTTCTTGGCAGAATGGGGTTGGACTGGATGGCCCATAAGGTCTCTTCCAACTCTTTGATTCTATGATTCTATCATCATATATTTATCATGTCATCCACAACCAGAACATTGTATTACAACTGCTGGAAATGGAGGGAACGTCCCCAGGGGGGGTGGGGCTGCGGGTGGGGGGGCCGCCATAGAGGTGGTGACTGGCAGAGGGAGATACGGGAAAGGGAGTATAAAACAACCATTTCGGCCCAAAATTTTTAATAACAAATTGGCAACCTCTAAAGATCCTAGAAATCAAAGACAAAAGCAAATTCGGCCCCAAATTCTCAATAGGACATTGACAACTCCAAAAATTAATGCTACTATTCGGCCCGAAACTAATTTTTTTTTTTTTATTGTTTTTTATAAATTTCTTTTTGTCTATACATTGAAAGAGTGGGAACAATATACTGGATAGAAAGGGTGGGAAACGGAAAGATAAAGGGAGGCAAGCCAAAAAGGCTTACGTTGTGAGTGAGGGAGAGGAGGGAGGGGGGGAGGAGGGGAGGAGGGTCCGAAGGTAAGGGGGGAAGGATGAGGGAGGGGGAGTGAAGTACTTCTGACTTCGGCCCGAAACTAATTATAACAATTTGACATCCCCAAAATCTACTCCTGACAAAATACAACTGAGGTGCCAGGATGGTGGCCCCTCCAGGCTAAAGGTGGTGCTGTTCAATGCCAGGTCGGTAAATGGAAAAACTTCTATCATTCAAGATCTAATCGAAGAAGAACGAGCCGACCTGGCTTGTATAACGGAGACCTGGCTGGATGAGGGGGGAGGGGTTAATCTCTCCCAACTCTGTCCACCAGGTTATTCCGTTCAGCACCAGCCAAGGCTTGGAGGGCGGGGAGGCGGAGTCGCAGTGGTCTATAAGGACTTTATTCCACTGATCAGGTGTCCCATCCCACAATCATCTTCCTTTGAATGTGCCGGCTTCAGGATAGGTGACCGGGACAGGATAGGGATTCTGTTAGTGTACCGACCACCCCGCTGCACTACAGTCTCCCTACCTGAGCTAGCGGGAGTGGTCTCGGACATGCCGTTGAGCTTCCAACGGCTCTTGGTCTTGGGAGATTTCAACATCCATGCCGAGGCCCCTCTTTCTGGTGCGGCTCAGGACTTCATGGCCGCCATGGCAACCATGGGCCTGTCCCAACTAATATCTGGTCCCACCCATAGTGCCGGGCACACTTTAGATTTGGTTTTTGTCCAGGGATGGGATGAGGGTGACGGGATGGAGGAGCCGACCATCGCCCCATTGCCATGGACCGATCACCACCTGATCAGTTTTAGACTAACTGGGCCTCCTAACCTCCGCAGGGGTGGTGGACCCATTAGAATGGTCCGCCCCAGGAGACTTATGGATCCAAATGGACTCCTAACAGCTCTTGGGGATCTTTCCACCTCCTTGGCTAGTGATACTGTCGATGCTCTGGTCTCTCGTTGGAATAATGAATTGACCAGGGCAATTGACACTATCGCTCCGGAACGCCCCCTCTCGAGTAACCGAGCTAAACCAGCCTCTTATTTGGGCAAGGTCATGGAACGTGTGGTGGCAACACAACTCCAAGGGTTTCTGGTAGACACTGATTATCTAGACCCGGCACAGTCT
>NW_026845477.1:11375300-11403709 GCF_025583915.1 Anolis sagrei ordinatus | reverse complement strand
ACAAACAGATAAAAAACCCACAAATTTTGCAAACTTGGTAGCTGATTAAATGTCCTTTGACCAGTATCTGGCAACTTGGAGTGCCTCTGGGGTTGCCGCAAGGAGGTCCTCCATTGTGCATGTGGCAGGGCTCAGGTTGCATTGGAGCAGGTGGTCAGTGATTTGTTCTTCTCCGCACTCGCATGCCGTGGATTCCACCCTGTAGCCCCATTTCTTAAGATTGGCTCTGCATCTCGTGGTGCCAGAGCGCAGTCTGTTCAGCGCCTTCCAAGTCGCCCAGTCTTCTGTGTGCCCAGGGGGGAGTCTCTCACCCACGGATTGAGGTGCTGGGTTTGAGCCTGCCACTTTTGGACTCTTGTTTGCTGAGGTGTTCCAGCGAGTGTCTCTGTAGATCTAAGAAAAGTATTTCTTGATTTAAGTCATTGACGATGATGATGATTCTATCATCATCATCAGCATCATCATCAGCATCACTTTTTACCTGCCTCTTTCTGTGGTTCGAAGTGGGATACAAAATCATTAAAACAAGAGATGAAACATTATTAAAAGACATACAAAAAAATACACAGAGTTAAAAATCGACTGATAAAGAGCAGATTAAAATTCACAATTAAAAATTGGGTAGGCTGGAAGAGATAAGTTTTCAATTGTATCTTAAATTCTGACAGCTGATTTAGCTGTCAAAGCTCTTCCAGCAGGTCATTCCAGTCTTTGGGCAGCTGATGAAAAGGTCCTTGAGGTGACAGTTAGCAGTCAGATTCTGGCTGCTTGGAGCAGATACTTCCCAAAGGACCTAAGTGTGCAGGGTGAATTGTATGGGAGAAGGTGTTCCTGTAGGTTACCTGGACCCAAAACATGTAGAGCTTTAATGGTCAAAACCAACACCTTTTACTTTGCCCCAAAACTAATTGGCAACCAGTGGAGTGATTTTAAGATCAGTGTAATATTTTGACTTCTAGATATTCCTCTGTCCAATCTGGCTGCTGTGTTTTGAACTATTTGGAGTTTCCAAACAATTAGTTCAGAGGTAGCCCAATGTAAATTGCATTACAGAAATCCAACCTTGAGGTTATCAGTGCATGCACCACCATCTTTGGGTCCTCAGGTTCTAGGAAGGTGTGCAGCTGTTGTATTAGTTGCTTGTAGTAAGCAAATACCATCAGGGTACTCCAAATGTGCATTAAGACATTGGATAGAAAGTGTCAGAGCACAACAGCATTGTCCAATGTGCATCACAAATGCACAATAAACATTTGAATTCCCCAATATTCATTTGAAGAGCCTTCCAAGGACTGAAAGCATTAGATATTGGTGCCTGGGTACATATTTTTATAATCCACTAACACGTCTTTCCTAAATTTCTGAGATGTACTAGCTATGCATTTGTTAAATTACAAAACACAGATTGTGCCATAAAATCCAAGCTGCAATAAAAGTGATTAGCAGGATCATAGGAAGATGGAAGCCACTCCTCCTAAAATGGAAAGTTTTTGTTATTCAGGACAATGGCACTGTGATAGATCCACTATTCAGTTTGGGCCTGCAGTTTCAGTCCTTGTAGTCTGAAGACTCACTTTGTCCTTTTATCAGCAAGATTTCTCCCTCAATCTGCTATTCAGGCTCAAAATTGACACAGGCATATGGACTCATATGACAAAGCATCACCAGTTTAGTTCAAACAGTCAAATGTCCAACTTTTAATGTCTTGCCCTCTGACACCTTGCTCTTTCGACACTTGCAAATTGGAGAAAAGTTCCATTAATTCAGTGGCAAATGTCTTATTTCCTTTGCTCTTCTTGCCTAGGAAACTCACTTTGGATCATATTATTTATGTGCATATTCACGAGGCTTCTACAGAAAGAGCAGATCCCTCTCCATTATTTTAAAAAGTATGCAAAATCTCATTTAGTTTTTTTCACATTCAAAATAGATATATTTATGTTTTTCAGCAGCCAAAATTCATTTGCAAGCTTCAAACACATGGTTTCTACTTTTCAACCAATTCCATTTTCTGACAATGCTCTGGTCCCTGTCACATAAGCAGAAGCTTCCTGTATAAAAATTAAATTCAACATGACTTTCTTGACTTCACTCTTGTGTTCCCCAAACCCTTTTCAGATCTCCATCCCACTCCTTCTAACCAGCTCTTGCTCTGTTTTTCACTCACCTATCTAACTCTTTAACAGACATGCTTCTAGTGTATCTTAAATTGTATCTTAGGCCTACTCCCACTGCCTCCTACCCAGCTTTCCATGAGTTGTGATTGTCTGGTTCAACCCAGGGTTACCCAGCTTCTTAATTCTCAACCATTAAATAGAAGAAAATGTAGCTTTCCTTCCTAATGCAATGCTGGACACAGCTACCAAGATGTAGGTAGGTGCACAAAGAATATCTGCAAACATTCTCATCCTTAGCAATACCAGCAAAATAATAATTTGACATGTTGAGAAACAATGTTGACAAAAGTTGCCAAATGCCCTCAAATGTTTGGCCCCTGGGGAAAAAAACACACAAAACTCTGGTCTTTCTGTTGTTTTGGACTCCAGATCCAGGGATCCCGGAAGACCAGAGTTTGGGAATCACTGATCTAATGCAACCAATGGCAGTTTGGGAAATGTCTTAAATTTGGTTTCATGGGAAGCTTTGCTTGACTCCCTTTCATTCCAGAGAAGGATTATCAGTTTTCTCAGAGGCATGTGAACTGACATCTAGCACGTGGCTCCTTTCAACCACCTGCAATATGTCACCGCAATAAAACACTGCTTGCAGCTAAGGAGTGTGTTTGAAAGAAGCCACACATGCCTGTCAAAGGCCCGTGACTCCCAACCCACAATGGAAGCAAAATGAACAGACAATGAAATCTCCATGATTGGGGGATTACATGTCTTTCTTCTCCCTGAATCAAGGACATGAAGTGGGGGAGAGGGTGTAGAAAGTGGGTCAATGTGCATTTCGCACAGTGGGAATGGCACACAGCAGAGAATACTTTCCGTTTGCCTTTGATGTTGTGGTACATCAAAGGGACTGAACGGATAAATGGAAACTTCCAGGGAGTCATTCAGCACAAGCTGAAGGGGTGGCTGTTTTTATTTTATTTTTTGAAAAAAAAATCTTCTCACTGGGTTCTACCTTTTAGCAATATGTTCACTAAGCAAGTTAAACCTCCAAAGACTTTTGATATGCAGGGATTTTTCTGCTGAATAGAACTTGGAGTGGGGGAGACAGGATGGGATTCTGGTAAGATACAGCCAATGTATTCCTTTAATTAATTAATATAAATTGTTGCTGTTTGTTTATTCTTCACTTTACCCTATGGGCTCAGAATTTCTTCCAGAAATGTTATCAAAGATGTATCTCTCATCATTACCAAAGAATTGTCAATCCAAGTCCAGGGCACACGTGGCCCTGGGAAATATAAGCAAACAACTACATTTAATTTCACCTTTATAGTTCATACATTTATCTCCTTCTTATGCTTTTCTTTTACAAAAACAATACATAGGCATTATTGGTGTTACACTGATTTATAACCTTCCTTATACATGAAGGTGCAATTTTGGAGGATTATGCAGTTGTATTTAGTAGGTTTGTGCTCTGATTTATTATGGACATTTGCCTTTGGCTTGTTCAGTTGGTTTGGTTGGTTTGGAAACTTATAACAGCATGGGGTCCACCACCATTTTTTTACTGACCACAACGGAATAGTGACTGTCAAAAACCAGCTGCTTTCGGTTACATGTGGAGTGTGGGGAGGAAGGCAGTTGCTAGAAGAAAAACTATGAGGGGGAAAAGGCACCACTCCAGTGCCTCCAAATCAAGAGAGAAGAGAGGGCTTTTTAAAGGAATCCCAGGGTTAAGATACCTCCAGGTCAATCCCTCTTCCTTCCCTGAGAAAAGGGAAGCCTCCTTAAAATGCCTTGGAAAACTTTCTGCTGCAGGGAGAGAGCATGCACGCCTGCAACTCCTGTCTCCACTAGAGTAGAAACAGCTTTAAACCTGGACTCCTCTATAGACAGAAGGGAAAGGATCACAGAAAGAGTGGTATCTTAACCCTGATGCTTTTAATCCAGGCCTTAATAAAGGAAATAAGGACAAACATGATGCCTAAAGTAATGGGAAGGGGAGTCTGTGGAGTAGGGAAACTTTGGGTCAATGGAGTAGAGGAAACTTTGGGTAGCTCCACCAACACATGCATTTGTTGCATCCTGTTAGGATTATCGGCATGCACTCTACATGGGGATGCCTTTGAAGAATTTTCAGAAACTTCTGCTCATCCAAAGAGTTGTGGTCAGATTGTTAAACAAGGCTGGCTATAGGGAATATGCAACACCCTTGTTGCAACAGCTCCATTGGCTGCTGGTCTGTTTCCACTAGCTGCTGCTTTTCTTTTTAATAGTAATATTTTAACTTTATTTATCAAGATTATTAAGATCGTCTGGAGAGGCCCTGCTCTCGGTCCCACCGGCCTCACAAGCGCGTCTGGGGACGAGGGACAGGGTCTTCTCGGTGGTGGCCCTGCGACTCTGGAACTCTCTCCCACCGGAGATCAGAACCGCCCCTTCTATCCTGACTTTTAGGAAACAGGTGAAGACGTGGCTATGGAGACAGGCTTTTGATGAGTTAGACAACACTCTAAGACATGGATGGAAGATGAATAATTGTTTTTTAGTATGACGACTGACCACTGTAGTTTTGGATATATTTGTTGTTTTAATGTGTTATTGTAATATGAACTATGATGTTTTTACCGATTGTATGTGTTTTTATGGTTGGAAACCGGTCTGAGTCCCTCAAAAGAGGTGAGAAGGTCGGTATATAAAACTCTGAAATAAATAAATAAATAAATGTTTAATTGTACATTTTTGAAAATATAGATATATTATATAATCTCTTTGTCTTTATCAGTTACAACTTCCCTAAGCCTCCTTGAATCCTAAGGTAAGAATAAGGCAGCATAGGTGGTAATGATGATGATGATGATGATGATGATGATGATGATGATGAAGATGATGATGGCAATGACAATACCTGAAAATATATTTCTGTTATCCAAGGTCTCTGAGTGACCTGGAGCAAGACATGCTCTCTCAGCCTTAGGGAAAGGCAACAACAAACCTTTTTGTTTGGATGAGCAGAATCTTGCCAAGAAAACGTTATGAAAGGTTTCCCTCAGGGCCACCATAGGTCACAAATGACAGTGATAACAATGACAACAGCAGTTGGCATAGGATAGGATCTTAGTCATTTGTTTTCATCAAAATCCAGAGTACGTGTATTGATCTACAAGAGCACAACAAAATGTAAATGCTACAGGCATGATGGCCTAACCATCCACAGCCTGATCACGTCCTGCAAGGTCAGGGTGGTGGTTTTCAGCACTATCTGTTATAAGGCTGCAAGTCTTTGAGTTCTTCAGTAGGTAATGAAAATAGTAACAAGATAGAACAGAAGAATGGAAATCCCAAAATCAGCCAGATAATGCATCTGGGAGGATTGATGTCAAGTCCACATCCTCTTCTCTGTATCTGCAATGCTTAAAAATAGGATGAATTGGAGTCTACCGTATACCATGCAGCTGTGGACAAGTCTACATAGGGACCACCAAATGCAACAATGCCCAGACACGAATCAAGGAACATGAAAGGCACTGCAGACTACTTCAACCAGAGAAGTCAGCCATAGCAGAGCACCTGATGAACCAACCTGGACACAGCATATTATTTGAGAACACAGAAATGCTTGACCACTCTCACAACCACCATGTCAGACTACACAGAGAAGCCATTGAAATACACAAGCATGTGGACAATTTCAACAGAAAGGAGGAAACCATGAAAATGAACAAAATCTGGCTACCAGTATTAAAAAACTCTAAAATTGCAACAGCACAACAACAGAGAGGAAGCAGGCAGGGACATCTAATTACCTCTCAATAAATGTTTGCCCTAGGCACAGTCAGGCCATTGTATGCTAATCAAGGTGGTCAGTTGAAACATTCACACCTAGCTCCAGCAGACAAGAGTCCTTTGTCCCACCCTGGTCATTCCACAGATATATAAACCCATTTTCCTAATTCCAACAGACCTCACTACCTCTGAGGATGCTTGCCATAGATGCAGGCAAAACGTCAGGAGAGAATGCCTCTAGACCATGGCCATATAGCCCGAAAAAACCTACAACAACCCAGGATGAATTCAGTTTGATGCTAGATCCTAACCATCAAGGGAACATTTGTGGGGTTGTTTCTCTGTTCTTTTTTCCTGAAAACATCAAGGCTTGGCATTTGTTTCCTTCTTTTGCTTATACACATCCTATTCTAGTGAAATTTCCCTTTTGAAATTCTTGGTTATTCTCATCAGCTTTGGAGCAGAATATGCATTTTGACATTGATTTGTATGCACTTCCAAAATACAACTGCTGATCAAATACATGTTTCTTGAATTTTGATTTCCACTCCATGCATACATCAATCTGATTTGTCTTGTTAATGTGACCTGCTTGACCAAGTTCAGCCTCCTGCTGCAGAAACGGTCTCTTTGCATTTCATGCTTTGGAGGCCCTGTGTCAAATTCCAAGTATATATTTTCTTTGCATACATGAAGCCACTGCTTCAGATAGTGCCAATGGATGGAAAGGACAACCTTCTCGGGGCATTATTTCCATAATTATTAAGAGGAATGAAGAATGTGTCTAGTCTACACCAGACCCTTTCTCTTTCTATCTCTTTCTGACACACATTTTGAATATTCAAAGTGCAATCTACTCATTGTCACAAAGTAATGGGGCTGGTGGGCATCAGAAGAAATAGCTGGTGTGACCCAAAGACAACAAAGTGAATTGTTAATTTTCCCCTCTTTTCTCCCCAAGATTTCCAACAGATGTACAAAGGGTATTTTTTAAGTAAGGTCCGTTTGAACATAAGTACACAACGAAAGTTTATTTCAAAAAAGTAAATTTTTTTCAGAAAGTACATACTTCACTCTATTTTTCGACATAGTTGCCAAGTTTGTTCAAACACTTATCATACCTCTGAACCAATTTTAAAATACCCTCTTCATAAAAACTTGCCGCCACCAAAAGCCACCAAATCGTCTGTAATCAAAGAAGGGCGACCGGAGCAGTCCTCATCATGGACGTTGTCACGGCCATCTTTGAATTGTCGTACCCACTTACGCACTTTGCTTTCACTCATAACAGTATCACCGTACACTTCACAAATCTGTCGATGAATTTCTGCAGCAGGCAGGTTCCTTGCTGACAAAAACCATATCATTGAGCGAACCTCACATGCGGAGGGTGAGTTGATAGTCTTAAACATTTTTAAAGCACAGAACAGAACCGTAAAGGTTAGCTACAGAGCGGAAACTGAGCACAGTTGTTCCCGAGGCATGCCGGTACACGACGCACGCGCTCGTTGCGGTATGCGCGCAAACTACTAGTGTCTACAACAAAACGGACCTTACTTAAAAAATACCCCTCGTATCATGGCAGTGAAGCATCTTAAGAAATATCATGCCCCAGAATCCCGTCTCCCGGACCTGAGCATCAAAAGAAGAGGAGGAAAGGAAAATGCATTGGTCTTGAAAGGTTTGCCCATGCTTTGAAGTCCCTAAATCTGTCTTCACGCTCTCCATTATTGAAAGTTGTCTAGGAAAAGGAAAGATTATGAAAGTCTGGGAGAGGGTGATAAACAAGGTCAAGGGAAATTCTAGGAAGGCTCTGCTTCTTAGGTTCATTTCCATTTAGATATCTTGGAGATTGCAGCAGGGAAAGGTCACATAATTTATAGGATAGGTTTATTTGCATTATCACCAAGGTGGCAATCTTGGTTATAAATAAGCTAAACAATGCAACTTTTACTGGGAAAATAAAAGAAAAAAATCTCCTTTAGATCTATTTTAATAGCGTCTATTCCTCTGACTTTTATTTTTCATTCCTCCTGGGGATCGTTCTAGCTAATAAATTATATGTAGTCATAGCAGTGTTCGCAATTTAAAAATTTCACAGATTTCTGCCACAGCTATAGAATCCCAGGCAGTCAGCCTAGCCCTGGGTAAAAGATTTATTTTCCATGTGTGCCACCAAGCCAACCTAAAGACAGTGTTAATAGAAAAGGTCACAGGCTGATAAACTGACATGCCTCAAACCCTTTTTGAACAAATCCAGGGGCAGGTGGATTGCTATGCTTTCCTGGAGCTTAGGAGCATGAAAGTGAAATGTTACCAATATGAAAGTATGGCAGCAAAACATGATTGGTCTGGGAGGAGAAAGGGCTTTTGGATGCACTTCCGTCAATAATTTTCTGGAGCTAATGGATGTTTTAAGGCCGCCTGGAAACTTTGTGATGGTACCTCCAGGGAGATTCAGAAATGTCTAACAAGAACCAGAGAGTCCAAGGTAATGGCTTCGTTTTTAAAGGTGTGTGCATGTGTGTATGCACAGACATAGATCTACATAAAGAACCTGATTGTTTTTTTACCCTCTTCTCAGTTCAGATGATAAAAAAGTAATGGTAATCACTTTAAAAGTCATGTTATTATTCTAGATTGAGGTAAATGCACAAAATTAAATTGATATTTTGGAGATGTGGGCTGAAATAATATTCAGTATATTTATTTATTATTTATTTACAGCTTTTATATTCCACCCTTCTCACCCCACAGGGGACTCAGGGTGGATTACAATGTACACTTATATGGCAAACATTCAATGCCAATTTTGACATACAACATATACAGACAGACAGAGGCTATTTAACTTTTTTCTGGCCTCCAGGGGAGCTGTTGCTTTCATCGTCCATCTGCAACACTGATGATGTATTTCCGCGTTCCCCACATGCTTTTGCTAAAAGCTTTATGGCCTCATAAATTAGTTAATTTAGCCTCCACACACTTTAAGGTGGTACCTTATTTTCCTACTTGACAGATGCAACTGTCTTTCAGGTTGCAAAGGTCGACAACAGGCTACACAACTGGTTGGAAACCCACTCCAACCTGTGCTGGCTTCGAACTCATGACCTTTTGGTCAGAGTGATCTTAATGCAGCTGACACTCAGCCAGCTGTGCCACAATCCCGGAATAGAATCTAACCCTTATTTCATTCTCAGGTTTCAGCCCTGAAAAATATAAAATCAAAGTAAGTGTTCCTCTGAGCTCATCAAAATCGTATTCCTTTCACACCTTCGTGTCTATCTTAACCCACTAATGGCAGATTACTTCTCCTATGTTTATTTCTGAATTAATGTGGTTATGAATTTTCTATTTGTTCTGGGATGAGAATGATAACCTGTTTTGTTTGTGTTTCTTTTAAAATTGAAATGATAGGGCTCATCTACAGGAGCCACTTAATCCAAGAATGGTCCAAAGTAGCAATACTTTGGATTGGCTCCAGGGCATCTACACAATGGTGACAGGATGGCATCCAGGAAATCTTTTGGGACTGAAACTGATTTGTCTCAATGGGACTGTCACCTTTCTTTGGGAGTCACCTGTCGCTGCTGCTAGACTGCCACAAAACTCCTGAGAGATCCTGGATGTTGCCAGACATTTGGTAAAGACACCTGCACAACTAGAGAGAAGGGGGAATGATCCCACTTTCTTTTCCCTGGTCATGTGGGTACCTTTGCTGATATCAGTAGAGGTGTCTGGCCATTGCTAGGAGGTCTCTGGAATGTTAGGCCATCTGCCAATGTTAGGCCATCTGCCAAGAGGTGACACAGCCCTATTAGTCTTCGTTTCATTGTACCACAAGCAAAGGAAAATGGGGACAATTGTGCCTGGAGAAGTAGACTGGCTCAAATCAGAGACAGTCCAGTTGTCCACACTAATCCTAGAGTTTGCAAAAAACATTGAAACATACATGAAGTTCTCATATTCTTAGGGACCAGAAATTCCAAGATATCGTCCAGATGTCCAGAAGCATCTTTTGGCTCAGTAGATGATATCTGCCTAAACATTGCCTGGTTGACCTGTCTGTGGGCAAAACTAGAGGCTGCTGGTGTCACCACAACTTTGATGAATACAAGGAGATTTTACAGATGCTAGTATGGTCTGAGTGGGGAACTAGTCAAAGATCAAATTTGCATGTGGCCATGGGAACTAATGAATTACTGTGGGTAAAACACCACTCTTAGCTTTAGAAGATGGAAATGGCATGCCTTCTCCAACAAATCTTCCACACAATATTTCAAGAATAAATCTTAGCTTCTTTCCCTCTTAAAAGAAATGGGTGCTTTGTGTAAAATGTTTATGAAATACAAATTGAAACAAAATTTTCATCCATCCCAAGTGAGAACCAGACCATAGCATCTTCAAGGCACTGGTCTAGTTTGTGCAAATATACATCCCATTTTGACAGTGCTTACTTTTCATTTTTGAAACTCCTAGCATGAAATTGCCATAGAACAGTAAGAATCATAAATAAAATAAGTTTTGTATCTGTGGAAGCTATGGTTGAAAAGAATTCAAAAGACTTCTTGATATCTTGGTTTATCTGTTTCCCAGCTAGAAGCTCTAAATATTTTAGCTAACATGTTGCTTCTCCATTTCAATCTCATATTTACATCTTTAAAAGGCCTTCAGGATTGTGAAACAGTGCATGAACCATAACAATCACATCTTGATAGCTTTTCCCACACTGAGGAACCAAAGCTGCCAGAGAAACTTGCAAAAAAGATATTCTCAGGAATCAGGGCTTGGAAGGTCAGATTACTGACCTCTATATAAAGAAAACTAGTAGAATAAGAAGATGAGCTGTAATCCCTCTGATTTCTTAGATTTCTGTTGATGCATCCATATTAGGAATTTATAGCAGTTTAATACCACTTTCATACCACTTTCACTGCCATGGCATCCTCAGAATTCTCTAACACCCTCCCCATAATTACAGCATAAGTGTTCTATAGCACACTTATGCTTCGCCAAACTACAAATCCCAGGATTCCATAGGATGGAATCATAAGAGTAAATGCTCTATTAAACTGCAAGTTGAGTTTTTCTTATCCAAAATGCATGGGATTTAGGATTTTTCAGGTTTTGAAATACATAGATAATGAGATATCTTGGAAATGAGATCCATATCTAAACGCAAAATGCATTTGTGTTTCATATGCACCATATACACATTTCCTGGAGGTGATTTTATATTTGTAATAATTTTATGCATGAAACATGTTTTGTGTAAATTAAACAATCAGAAAGCAAATATGTCGATATTTCAGAAAATTTTCTGGTTACAGACATTAAATTTCCCAATCCTCATTCCTGCAAATGAAAGTCCACTTACCAAGTTGAAGTCCCCCCATCAGGATTCCAGCTCTTGTATTTGTACTGCATTGGGTGGATTGATCAGGTTTTTGCACATTTGTACACATCTTGAATAGCTTAAGGGATATTTTCTAATGAATTCAGGGGAAGTCATTCCAAACTTGGGAGTGAGACTTTGGGGGGATTGGCTTGTTGAGAGGGAGCTTAGAGATCCACCCAATGACTTTTCTTCATCTGTTGACTCCCAGAAGAAATCACACAGGGTCAATCATTACATGTCTTTTAGATATATTTCCTCATCAACTACTTACTGATAACATTTTGAAAAGGCCCAAAATAGACCCATGGGAATGGTCTTTAATGGCACGTCAATCTTGTTGGAAGATTTCAGATGGGATGAGCATGATATGCAGTATTGGCTCAGTTTAGACAGTCTATGGATGCTTTTGCCCCAGTTAATCCATGGAACCCCACACCGCCCATCACACAATGCTCGTCTTCTTCTGGTGAGGCTCCAGTGATCAACTGGGTTGCAAGCATCCTACGATGCTGTACCCACAACATGGGAGTCTTCCCATGTTCCATTGGGAAAATGGGGGCAGAAAGGAGGGAAGCTGTGTGGCAAAGCTTCCCCCACATTGCTGCAGGCGAAGTGGGGTGCCCTGCTGCCCTGTCGGTTTGCCACAAAGGCTGGCGAGTCACCCCACATGACCTCATCAATGTGATGAGCTTGTAAGAAAGAGGCAGCATCAAAGCAGGTGAGAATGTGACCAAAGGCAGTTGAACATAGCAAATAGAAGAAATATATGTGTGACTGATTTTCAATATCCCACCTGCTGCAATGATACAAACTTTGAACATGAAAAAGGTCATTTAAGGAGTGATTTCCCATTTGCCATCCACACAGCCCTTCCACACAGCCATATAACCCAGAATATCAAGGCAGAAAATACCAGAATAACTGCTTTGAACTGGGCTATCTGAGTCCACACTGCCATTTATTCCAGTTCAAAGCAGATAATGTGGGATTTTCTTTAGCTGTGTGGAAGGGGCCATAGTACAGTAAGACGAGCAGACATTTCTAAAGTTTTCTCCAACAATGTTCTGGGTGAAAGTGAAAGGGTTAACAGAACTTAGAAGTGTTTAAGTGCTGAAATGCAAACCTAAAGAGAGGCTTGTCCCTCTCCTCTGGCCTGCAGAAGACCAAAAGCTAAGAGGAGATAATGTATCTAGAAGACACAAGATGCTGTATTGTCAAGTTCGCCTAGGGAGTACCCAGGGTGGGTTAACACCCAAAATGCTTATCTGTAACAATAATGTGTGTGTTTACGTAGTTTGTAGAAGGTTAGCAGTTAGAGACACTGAAGTACCAAAATATGAGAAAAACATGTTTTTGAATGGATGATCCGATAAGAGAGGTGTGTGCCCATGACACAGCGAAAAGACATGTATATAAGGTGACTGAAATATCCAAATATCAGAGACAGCCTTTTTTGAACCAACCCAATAAAGACACGAAAATAACGACACAACAACCATTTCTTGGATTCAAATTGGGCAACTTTTATTTAACGTTACCTATTTAACTCTTATCTAACTCAAGGGTGTCAGGAACTGGTAAAACCTAGCCCAGGTAGCCGCACTACCCGATCACAACAATTTCCGGGCGAAGCACCTGGGTTCCGGTATTAAAACCGGATACCATGAAGGGAAACGAAAGAGGAGTCTGCTCCAAAGCTCTTGTATCCAGACTCCTTCCGCTTCGAGGCCATTTAACTACACTTCACCCTTTAACTGGTGAATGCTCAACTTAATGGCCTGTCACCCCTTAAAGGGGTGCCCTAGGTGCACACCGACTAGAAGGAATTCCCTAACTATTTACGCTTAACCTATTTAAAATATGGCTCACCCCTCTGTCTAGCCCCTAAACAGTATAGGGTAGGCGAAAACCCCCCCCCCCTAAAAATCAGTGAGGGGGAAAAAATTCCTACCCGGTTCCACAGGCAACCGTGAATTATACTGTTAATGGGCGGGAGTGGTGGGCCAGCTTCCAGGCGCCGAATGGGCCTGCTTGGGGGCCGGCCAGCATGCAGGCCACGCCCCCCAGCCTTTCTGGATGGTTCCACTGGAACCCCTCCCTCTCTCATTGGGAGGCAGACAAATGTTTTCTCCTCTCCCCACTGCTTGGGGAGAGGAAAACTATTGTCTACCAACCCAATAAAGACACGAAAATAACGACACAACAACCATTTCTTGGATTCAAATTGGGCAACTTTTATTTAACGTTACCTATTTAACTCTTATCTAACTCAAGGGTGTCAGGAACTGGTAAAACCTAGCCCAGGTAGCCGCACTACCCGATCACAACAATTTCCGGGCGAAGCACCTGGGTTCCGGTATTAAAACCGGATACCATGAAGGGAAACGAAAGAGGAGTCTGCTCCAAAGCTCTTGTATCCAGACTCCTTTCGCTTCGAGGCCATTTAACTACACTTCACCCTTTAACTGGTGAATGCTCAACTTAATGGCCAGTCACCCCTTAAGGGGTGCCCTAGGTGCACACCGACTAGAAGGAATTCCCTAACTATTTACGCCACGGATTGGGGGCAAATGTCCATTTCGCCCCCATCCCCCACCAATTCCTCCAACACCCTAGAAATACCTTCCCTTAAATTGAACAAAAACTGCTGGTTGCCCAACTCAGAAAGATGCACACCATCAGAACGGTACAACCGCTCGTCATCACGCGTGATATCCGGGTGCATAATGAAATGACCCCTCTGCTGGATCAAGAACACCCGCATGGCCCGGTTCACACGCTTCCTGGCCTTTTCCAGCCTACGCACGTCGCCTCCTCCCAGCCACCTGCGACGTGGTATAATAGCGGACCAAGCGACGTGAACCCGAGGCCATAACCACAAAATCTTCCGAATGTCAGCCCGAGCCTGCAAAAAGAGTGCCTTGCCCGTCAAGAGGCCGAGATCATTACCACCGAGGTGGATAACCAAAACATCAGGAGGAGGCCCGCTCCTGGCATCCAACAACAAAGGGCACAAACCGTCCCATCGAAGGCCTCGTACGCCTCTCCATTCAACCGTTGCCGTGGCCGCGAGGCCCAAATGCTGGCCATAGGCAGTCTTGAGGGCCTCTCTTCCTGCCCAAAAAACATAACTGTGTCCGCAGACCAGGACCTTCCATCTATGAGCCAGCCCTACGCGACCTGCAACGATAATGATGAGTTATGAAGAAACTGCCCGCACATAGCCTCGAAACGCCCCAGACTTCCACCTGCCCAGGGCCTTTATATCTGCACCCCTATAACCCATAGCAGCTGCTGACGAGGCTGCTCCAATTCTAAATGAATGGGTCCCAAACTTAAGGTGACCCAAACCCATGAGATCAAGCGCCTTGGTTGTTATGGCCCAAAACTGAAACTTCGTCAAAGGCTTACCATCCTCATGGCAAAACAAATAACCAGCGGCAGTGCCCCTTCGTGCCGTGAACTGTGACAAGGCCAGAACGGGGCAAAGCTCCTCATCCCCACATCTAAACAGTCTAAGTACATGGCCTTTCGCCCCCTGGTCGGTCTTAGACATTCTAACGTTGATTTCCAAAAACTCCTGAAAAATTTTTACATCTGAAACCAAAAGCGCGCGGTGTGAGGTATCATTTTTGGATAATGCCACCAATTCGCTCACTCGAAGAGCTGCAAAGAATGCAGTCAACGCCGCCGCATGAAATAAAAGCTGTTCATGGTATGTTGTGCACAACGTGGGCCAAAGGTGCTTAAGACCTTTAAGGATCGTCGGCGTGAATGGTTGCCTATCATCCCTAAGCTGACCTCGCTGCCTAGCCCAACCCGTCAAGATTTTTTGCAGGCGAAAATCATCGGTGGTATCACAAAGCCCCTGCGCCTTAAGCCAGTAAGCAAGCGCCGACAACTTTGACCGGATAGACAGGGCTGCCAAGCCCCTTCTCTTGTGATATACACAAAACTGAATCAAATGCTCGTAAGGTATCGGCATGATTTCTGGCAACCTGTAATGCTTCCTGAACTCTATAAACTCGTGTACCGCCCTGGCGTATGATTTTTGTGAACTGGGGGCCAATGCCAGTCTCATACCTAATGCTGCTTCGTCACTCCAGCCCTCCAGAGATGGTCTGGCATGCGCTCCGGAAAAGCGTCCGCGGCGGGCGCCAGCAGCCTGAACCGCTCCATCTGCATACGAGACAGGGCGTCAGCCAAGGCGTTGTTAAGACCCGCGACATGGAATGCACGAAACAATACATTAAATTTAAGACAATGCAAAACGAACAGTCGAACAGCGCCCATAACCCTGCGCGACCTAGATGTGAGCGTGTTAATGACTTGCACCGTGGCCATGTTGTCACACCAGAAGTGGACCGTGGAATTGGCAAACCTTTCAGCCCACAGGGTGACCGCTACCAGGATGGGAAAAAATTCCAAAAAGGTTAGATCTGAAGTAACACCCCGGGTATGCCAATCCTCGGGCCACCTCTCAGCACACCAGTGCCCCTCGAAGAAAACCCCAAAACCTATGGACCCCGAAGCGTCAGATGCGACTTGCAAAGCATTGCGCACTAATAACTCCTGACGCCAAAATGAAACCCCATTAAACTGGCGCAAGAATTGTAGCCAAACATCCAAATCCGCCCTTATTTCTAAGGTCAACCTGATATGATGATGAGGCAAAGCGACGCCAGAAATGGCATCGCACAGCCTACGAAGAAACGCTCGACCAGGCGCCACCACCTTGCATGCGAAATTTAAATGCCCAATTACTTGCTGAAACTCACGCAAGGTGGCCTTGCGCCGAACCACAAAGCGCTCAATCATGCCTATCAAACCCATAACCTTTTCGGCCGGCAACCTGGAAAACTGATTAACCGTGTCAAGTTCTATCCCTAAAAAGGTCAACACCGTGAGGGGACCCTCGGTCTTCTCCTCCGCTAAAGGCACTCCCAAGGAGTGCGCCAGCTGTTGAAAGGCACATAGCAGCGTGGCACAGTCACCCGATCGGCCCCTGCCCACGAAAAGAAAGTCATCCAAGTAATGCACAACACCCCTGAGGCCCGATTTCACCTTTACTGCCCATTCGAGAAAAGTACTAAATGTCTCGAAGGTAGCGCATGATATCGCGCACCCCATGGGCAAAGCCCGGTCAAAATAGAACGAACCTTGAAACTGAAAACCTAACAATTCAAAATCGGCAGGGTGAACCGGAAGCAGCCTAAAAGCCGACTTAATGTCGCACTTAGCCAATTCCGCTCCTGGCCCATACCGCCTAACCAACTGAACTGCTGCATCGAACGATGTGTAACTAACCGAACATTGCTCATCGGGAATAGCATCATTCACCGATCTCCCTTTGGGGTAGGACAAATGGTGAATGAGCCGGTATTCACCGACGGCTTTCTTAGGTACTATTCCCAACGGGGAAACCCTAAACTGAGCCGTTGGGGGTGCCACAAATGGACCCGCAACCCTGCCTTCCTTAACTTCTTTATCAATCTTATCCCTAACCACGGTCTCGAAGCCCAGCAGTGACTTTAAGTTGGGTGATAAACAAGGAGAACGCGGCCCCAAGGCCGGAATTCTAAAACCCTCAACAAAACCACGCCGTAAAAAAGCTGCTGCAGCTCTGTCAGGGTATCGATCCAACCACAAACTGAGGGGACCCACCTTAATTGGACTGGGGCCCTTTTGGAACAGGCAGTTGGGCTGGGTTTTTGCGGCCGAACTGAGCGTCTCTTGGTGCTGCTCTAGCGGGCTTTCCCTTAAAACAGCTTTTCGCTGAATGATTGCCCTGACAGATGGTGCAGGCGTGCAGGAACTTACAAAACTTGCGCGCGCATGCCCCCTGAGCCGCGAATTCCCAGCACATACCCCTCTGTCTCTGCGGCTGCTGCGCTGGGCTTCCCTGCCGAAAGGACTGAGTTCCCCTGGCGTTTTGGATGGTGTGACCGCTATCGGCCTTCTCACCAGAAACAGATCTGGTTGAATTCATTACCTCCATCCACAACTGGCTATCAATCAGATCCCAACGTTTGTCAGGCTTAGTGGCGGCCTCAGCCCGGAAACGGCTATCATAAACCAGCCACGCCTGTCCCATATAATTAACGTATGCCCCYTAMATTATATTTTGATACTTAAACAGGGACTTYGCCCTGTAAGGATGAGCCMCAACTAACAAGGATGCATATATGGTATAGCATGCCAACCAATTTTTCCAATTCTGCTCCACCCTTCGTTTCTTAAGCTTTTCTTTACYCTCCTCATCTAAATCGTCCTTTTCCTTCTTCTCCAATTCTCTAAAATACAATGAAAAAATATCTATGTACTCGTTCCTAATTATCTTATCTATGGTCTTCTGAGATAAGTGGGAACCAAGTGAGGCAGAGGCCGTCGTTGCAACTACAGGCAACACCCACTTGTCGGTTCCCCAATATTGGTTCGCTTCCCCCGTCCTAYCCATTTCTAACGATATTGGGGTCAAGGTAGCTTGRGGGCCACTAGCTGRTCCTGCTGTAGCTGTCCCTACGGCCAATGGCYCTAYCGTCTGCGCAGGCGCTGTAGCTTTTGTCTGATCATGACCCCAGGGCCAGACCAGTGTGGTGCTATTACCTGAGGACGTAGAAGGCCCGTCAAGTCCCACGGCTTGCACAGCAGCTTGTCCTGATGTCCCAGATTCAGGCCCCGCTGGTGGTGCAGCCCGAGATGTGGCCCCAGTATTCACAGGCTTTGGGGTGGATGATGCCGARGGGCCACCAAGTTGTGTTTCAGCCCTCTCCGACTGAKCCGTAGGTACCGCCTGGACCGGGCTGGACGCCGCCACCACCTGCCCAACCMCTGKCTCTGGATCGCCAATTGCCTGGGACTGTGGTAACACCGCKGCCGAGGCAGCCTGTTCTTCCTGAGTGGGCGCCGYCTGTCCAGCTACTTCTCTTTCCTCCAGCAACACACCCCGWCCGGATTCTAAAACAGACATACGGGACAAGAGATTWTTAAAAATCAGCTTCCGGCTGGCCCGTCGCGTCGGGCGCGGCCCCACCTCCCGCGATGAGAGCCCCCTCTCCCTCTCAAATTTATTCATCCTTGCTATTAAGGCCTCCAAATCCTCGGACGAAACGCCCTCCTCCTCCGAGGATGACTCTTGAGGAGGTAGGGGGCGCTTCGCAACGGTCTTCTTCGCGGGTCCCTTCCCTTTGGGACCGCCAACATTCTTCTTAGGCGCCATCTGAAAGAAAAATTAACAGCGACTACGTCAGGTACACGTAGACCTAAAGCAAAGCAGGACTGCTTTATACCGGCTCACATAACAACCCATACGGGCTATAAAGCGGTTGTTTCAAACGCGCGATAAGGGCACCATTGAAAGAAACATTGCTCCAGCTACTGCAAGCCCATGTAAGTAAGCCTAATTTCTAGCAAACTGAAAAACCCCACTATGAGCAAAGATAAAGCCAGGCCGACGCCTATTAATCTCTTCCCATTTGCATGTCATCTAACTGTGTGATCCACCCCAAGCTGGGGCTGACCTCCGGAGCTCACCCCCAGCCAAAATAAACAAAACCCAATGCGGACTGCATTGATCCAATTACCATTGTACCGCATCAACCCGTGATAAACCCAACGCTGTAGCTGCCAACGCGAGCTCACCTCCAGCACAAAAAGACGAAAAAACCCAACGCTGGGCCTATTGACCTACTCACATTTGCATCGCAGCAACCATTGAGAACCGCCCCCAGCTGGAGCTGCCATCCAGAGCTCCATTCAAGCCCAAGCCGTCCAGCCCCAACGCTGGGCCTATTGATCTACTCACATTTGCATTCAACGTAGTCTGAAGTCCCCAAACTGAAATTAACAGGGCATCGAACCCCGACATAGCCGGGCTATCTGATTTGCCACGGCACCTCATTGTGGCCTGATCAGGCGGTATGATCAGCCAAGAGACTGAACCCACCACCTGAGCATATATCGTAGCCCAAACCTCATGACTTTAGTATTAATGTTTTATTATTATCAAATTTACACAAATGTACGAACCTAAAATACACATACAGTATGTAGATACCTAAACACCCCCCCTTTTTTTTTTCTTTTTCTTTTATATATATATATATATATATATATATATATATATACCTAAATACCTAAACATATATTTATCCATCATTTTCAACCCTCCATCATAGTCATCAAGCTCATAAAAACCAGCCCTCCGATTAAATTCGAACAACATAACACATGATGGCCACGCCATCCACAACATGGCGACCGCCCAGACCACAAAATGGCGCCGTGTTCGCGCCTAGCCGTACACACTGCTGCCATGAAACCAAGGCCCCGCCCCCCAGAAAAAGCCCGCGAAACCAAGAGGCGGGCAGTCCATAAGGGCCCCGTAACATCCCAACAAGGCCACCCCGTCCGGCCGACCCCTGAGCACGCGCCGCACGCGCGCGCACAGCCTATTATCAACATGCGGCCGCCCACGCCCCAAAACGCCACGCAGGGCAACACCAATAAAGCGTGGGAGGGAAGAGAGGGGGGAGGGGGGGGAGAGAGCGAACGGTTCTCCAACACACTCCCCCATCCCGAATCCATAGCTCCTGCGGTAGCAATATAATCAATACAAAACACCCCAGCCCCTGCTAACGGCCGCATGCCCAGCTCTCCCCCGGGGGCCTAGCAAACGGGGGTTAGATATAGAAAAGGACGAATGAGCAAAAAAGGGGGGGGGGAGGGGAGGCAAGAATCGGAGAAAAAACCGCCGACATACCCCAAATGACCTCCCCCAACAAACACCCGTCGCTCATCCGACCACAAACGTGACGGCAAGCCAGGAGAGAGGGGCAATGACACAGAGGGGGAGGGAGGGGATGGGTGCGTAGCAGGGGACGAAGACTCAACAACCCAAGCTAGCCAAACGCACACCCCACGAAACGAAGGGGAAGAGAGCACCCAAACCAACCCCTCCAACCCCAACACCGCAACCGACCTTCCCAAGTGAGAAACCTCTCAGTCTCCCCTCCGACCCTCTCCGTCCTATCCTCTTATCCGTCCTCTGGTCTTCAATCCTAATCCACTTCCACTCTTCTTCCGACGTCTTCTTCTACCCTTTTCTGCTCTCCGCTCCTCGACGCACGACCGAGTCCTCCAGCTTCCAGGCGCCGAATGGGCCTGCTTGGGGGCCGGCCAGCATGCAGGCCACGCCCCCCAGCCTTTCTGGATGGTTCCACTGGAACCCCTCCCTCTCTCATTGGGAGGCAGACAAATGTTTTCTCCTCTCCCCACTGCTTGGGGAGAGGAAAACTATTTTGAAGACACTGGTTTGTCTTGGTTGTTTCTCCCTGTGTGGCCACACTTGAAATAAAGAGATTTCTGCTTTACCTCTGGAGACTAGACTCTCTTCATTTTGCTGCCCTCTGTGACGGACTCAGCAAGGACCCCAAGCAGGAGGTCCCCTACAAAAGGACAGTCTAGTTCAGGCATTCTAAAATGGGGTCCACACACTCCTAGGGGGTCTGTGAACTTGAATTGATCTCCAACTGAGATTTCTAACTGAAATTTAGCATTTCCTTCCCTTGTGAAGGTATAGAAGAAATTACAGTAATATCCATTTCATATCACATTAGAGTTGCTGTAAACCTTGAAAATTGTATTGTTGAAGGCTTTCATTGTCAGAATCACTGAGTTGTTGTAAGTTTTTTTGGGCTGTATGGCCATGTTCCAGAAGCATTCTCTCCTGATGTTTCACCTGCATCTATGGCAGTGATCCTCAGCGTCGTCTCATTAATAACGTGAGTAATAATGTGTGTGTAGTCCATTTCACTAGAATGCATGTCATTATCACTAAATGTTTTTGGTTTTGGTGCCTTTTTTGGCGTATCTATTATGTTGTTTGTTATCAACCATTTAGGAATGTATATTTTTATAAAGAAGACAAAATCCTGAAGAAGGGGAAGTCCCCCAAAACAAGGCAACCTCAACCCGGGGATCCTTGTCGCATTATAATTTGGATAAGCATTAATATTTGGATAATACTTTGAACTGGACAGCATGCATTATAATTTGGATAATATTTTGAATTGTACAGCAATTTGAACTATTTGGACTTTATGTGGACTGTATTTTGAAGACAGTTTACTTTTTCAAGGACTACGAGATAACCAAGTAGCACTCAGACTTGTAATTTCTTTGTGTGGTTTATATACAGTGTATTTACACAGTTTATGTTAACATACTTTTGTTTGGATAACAATTTGCAACTTGTATTTTGTTAGTGATCCTCAGACCCCACAACCTCTGAGGATGCCTGCTATAGATGCAGGTGAAACGTAAGGAGAGAATGCTTCTGGAACATAGCCATACAGCCTGAAAAACTAACAACAACCCTTGAAAAATCACTTAGTTGTTAGGTAGTTGAAAATGTTAGGTTCTGAAAATGTGAGAAAGTTGTAAAATGTAATTTTGAATAATCTTAAATTTTAATTTAAAGGCATGTTAAGTGTCATAAACATACCTGCCATTGCATTCTGAGAAGGGGTTTTCACACAATTGCCAAAGGGGCCATAGATCCCCTGGTCTAGATAAACCTTTGCTCCAACTCAGAAGAGTTTTTCTTACATCTATAAGTTGCCTTGTATTTCTCTCCTGAAATTCCAACTCATCTCCATACTTTTGAACCATTCCTGACTTTAATGAAAACTCAGCCTTTACTTCCTTGCTCATCAAATATTTACAAGCCTAGTCCAAGGGAGAATCATGGCCTATTTGTCAACGGTATTTGCCACACTTTCCTCTCCCCCCCTGGGTAGTTATTAGAAGGTCTCTCTCTTTTTTTCCCTTATGTATTCCCTTGGGTGTCATTCTTCCAGGGGGGCGTGCTCTGATGTGTGAAATGAGAGCATCTCAATCTGAATGGCTTTGCATCCTTGCACGTCTGTGATAACAGATTAACTAAGTGAGTGAATGCAATTTATGCCAGGAGAACGTATCCTACATTCATCGCAGCTGGGTTGCCCAGCATGTTCCACTGCTATGTCAGAGTTCCACTAATCAGACTCTGGAAAGGAAACTTTAATGAAAAGCACAACATCATCAAGATAGAAAGCAAGGCATCTAAAAATAAATGAATTATACAGGGAAGAAGCTATTGTGGCTCACATCTCTATTGTTCAAGTTATTATTTATTTTGTCGAAAGCTACCACATGCTTTCCTGAGCATCTGTCTTTTCAGCAACTTGATCACAGCAATCTAGCCAAGGGCCTCCTTTAAAATGTACAAAATCTTTATCTTGAAGAGAGGAGAGCAAGGCTCTCAGTCTGATAAAGATATCAAATTCCCAGAGAGAGGGGGGAAACAAGATGAAACTTGCAGAGCTACAAAGAAGGGGAAAGCGGTAAATCAGCTTTTGAATCAATTATAAGAAACCTTGGGGGTGCCATCTTGGGACTTATAGAAAGTGGAGGCTTCACTTAGTGAAAACAACAAATCATTGTCACAAATCTGGTTTAAATGGGATTCTAAAAGTGTGAAAGGCATCACTACTTGATTACAGACACTGCTTTGCTCTTTTGGTTTGTGGTCTCCTTTTTAGTATTAGTATATAGGGCCTAAATACCCTAAAGGCACCAGATCCAACAAGGGTGATCCCTAGTAGTTAGTACTTCACTGGGATATACCAATGAATACTAGATGCTCTAGCCTCTATTTCCAAGCAGGGAAAAATAATAATATTTTTTATTATTTATCGTGTCGAGGGCAACCAGACAATTGTATTACATTTCTAACAGAACAAAACACAATATTTGCAAGCTTGGTAGTTGATTAAATGTTCTTTGACCAGGATCTGGCCACTTGGAGTGCTTCTGGTGTTGCCACAAGAAGGTCCTCCATTGTGCATGTGGCAGGGCTCAGGTTGCATTGCAGCAGGTGGTCTGTAGTTGCTCTTCTCCACACTCGCATGTCGTGGATTCCACTTTGTGGCCCCATTTCTAAAGGTTGGCTCTGCATCTCATGGTGCCGGAGCGCAGTCTGTTCAGTGCCTTCCAAGTCACCCAGTTTTCCGTGTGCCCAGGGGGGAGTCTCTCATTTGGTATCAGCCATTGGTTGAGGTTCTGGGTTTGAGCCTGCCACTTTTGGACTCTCGCTTGCTGAGGCATTCCAGGGAACTGGTAAAACCATACCTGAGTATTCCTTGCCTATGAATACCCTATGAAATTCATAGTGATCTGTCACCATAAATGGATGGTTAATCCTTCTGGTTAGCCCCAAGTATAGTATAACTATTGAATGAACTTCTGAATGGTGAGTCAACACAGAAGTAAATCCCCTCGATTCACCCATGGTCCAGATTTCACTAGACCAGTGGTTTCCAACCTTTGGACCTCCAGGTGTTGGGACTAGGGCTGGGCGGTTTCGTTTCGTTAATTCGTAATTCGTTAATAATTCGTTAATTTTTTCAATTACAAAACGATAACGAACCATTCTGGAGCAATTATAAAAAAAACGAATTTTCAAAAACGTTTTGTAAATGCTTCGTATTTCGATATTGTATTCGTTTCGTTATTGTTTTGAGGTCGTTTCGTTATTATTTCCGCATGTCTGGGCCAGTTTTATGGTTTAATTAGTGGAAAAAAATTATAATATCACACCAACAGTCAACAACAGAGGGAGAGGGAAGCTTCAGAAGGTTTTGGAGGTTTTTTAGCGTATTTCGCGGTCGCGTCCGCCATTAACGAATCGATTCGTTATTGTTTCGGAAATCGTTTCGTTAATTTTTTACCATTTACGAAATTTCGTAAATATCGAACTTTTTAAAAGGAAAATTTTGTAATTATTTTAAATATCAAAACAAAAAACCCCCCCCAAATACAAATCGATTTTAGAAACAAATTTTTCCGTTGTTACCCAGGCCTAGTTGGGACTTCTAACTCCCAGAAATGCCAGCCAGCCCAAAAAACCTAGAGGACCAAAGGTTGGGAATCACTGCACTAGACTAAGAACAGTGAGCTAAAAGCAATCTTTAGGTGAATATCTACACTATAGATTGCAAACATAAGGTTGTCTGTTGAGCCAGATAGCTTGGGCTCAACAGAAATCCTATGCTGCACACTGACTTACAGTGAATATTTCTTCCCTTCATTTAATGTTGCTCTGCTTTAGACAACATGTGGCAGAGTTTGTGGGAAACTCCAGAGGTTCCCAGAGCTTCACATCAGTCTGGACAAATTTTGTCTGTTTCTGTCCAATCCCCTGTCCAGATGGGCACCCACCACCATCGACTTTCCCCTGCTTTGATCAGTGCAGGGAGGGAGATAGCTTATCCCCTTGTCACCATGGCCTCCATTCCCTGTTTGCCATAGAGCTTTGCGAGACTGCCTGGCTGTCAGCCATCACATCTGCTGTGATCAGCAAGAAGGAGAGGTTCAATCTCCTTTCCTTTTTGCTGATTGTGCAGGTACCCCATTCTGACAGACAGAACAGACAATGGTCAGGTGCTTGCACAGAGCTGTATGGCAAATGGGAAGCAGCAGCAACTCATGGTGATAGCCCAGTGGGGCCAATGCAGTCCTGGGCTATTGGAACACTAGCCCTAGATTCATGAGTTGCTCGGAACAGTTTTAAACCAGAATTTTCTACCTGACGTAGACACAGGGATTGTTCTGTCGCGCGCTGGGCCTGTAACAGCTGTACTTTTCTATAGGACATATACTTTTAGCCCTACGGGATGAGCTGGTCTACATCCTATAGCTTACCTACCTTGTGTGAGACTGCCCAAAAAATGGCTCCTTTCCCTCCCAGAGCCCAGAACAAGGGGCAGAACCAAAGCTTAATTATGATGGACAGGAGGCCTGTCCTATAACTGCAAAACAGATAACAGAAAGAAAATAAAGTTGGAGCTCCTGGTACAGCCGTACCAACAGAGATATAAGTAATACAGAATTTCTTTATACTGGGTTTAGTAACGTCCTACCCTCATCTCTTTGCTTGAGCCACGCAGATTTTTCACATATATTTGCATTGTCATCCCAGTAGAAATACATGGCATCAAAAGAAATTCAAAGTAAAGGGAAGTGCATTTTATTTGGCTGAATATTTCTTCCCTCCACTCCACTACATAACTTTAATTGTTCCTATGCAATCAAACACAAGCCCAGGGTCATGGCATTTGTTCTCTGGAAGAGGCCAAGGACATGAGAGCTAAAAGTCAAATAGTTTGTGAATGCCACACCTGACCTGTCTACTACTAAACTTTCCTAAATTCATTTGGTTAGCCATTTGTGAGTAGGAGGAATCATTATCAGTGTCTTAATTAATTTTCTTCCAAGGATGCCTCCCAGCAATATTGCCCATAATATGTGCCACTGGGAACCCCCGGTAGCACAATGGGTTTTGCCTGCCCACCCCCGAAATAGCAAGACCACACAACAATATTTTGTGTTAAATTTTGGGCAACTTTATTTTTTGATAGCTATTTAATTTGATGTCTTAACCTAAACTAACAGGTGTCATGAACTTGGCGTACAAAGCCGAGGAGGTATCCCAGCCGGGTATAACCCCTCCGCTAACTGGGGCGAAAACCTGGGTTCCCTGGTAACCTAATCTGGGCAACCGCTAAGGGAAACGTGAAATAAGTCTTTCTCAAAACTTGTCAAGACCAGACTCTTCCATGTCTGGGCCATCTGATTTCACCTCACCAAATAGCTTAACTTTCAGGTGAGTGTTTCAGCAAATGGCCTACACCCCTAAAAGGTGGGTACCTTGTGTGAACAGAAACTTTTGTACTTCCCTAGCTATTTTCTGTTAAGGCCCATTTATAGAAAAAAACCACCATACCATCTAGCCCCCAAACAGTATAGGGTAGGCAAAAAACCCTCCCAGAACATGAGAGGGGAAAAAATTCCTACCCGGTCCCAAAAAGCAACCAATAGTTATACTGTTAATGGGCGGGCGTGGCAGGTCAACATTGAGGTCCTGAATGAGGACCATGAGGCTGGCCAGCACTTTAGCTGGCCACACCTCATTTTCTGGATGGTTCCATTTGGAACCATCCATTCTCTCCTTCAGGGGGGAGGCAAATTGCTCTCTCCCCTCAGCGTTGCTAGGGGTAGAAAGTCTCAAACCCCTGTGCTGGCTGAACTGTTGACCAAAAGGTTGGTGGTTCGAATCTTGGGAGTGGGGTGAGCTGCTGTCTGTCAGCTCCAGCTTCCCATGCGGGGACATGAGAGAAGCCTCCCAAAGGGTGGTAAAACATGGGCAATGTCCTTGCAGACAGCCAATTCTCTCACACCAGAAGCAATTTGCAGCTTCTCAAGTCACACGTGGCATGAAAAAATATTAGCAACTTGGTAAGAAGAAATTTTGGAGAAGTTCTGTTATAAAGGTTGAGTTGTGGGCATCAGTCAGAAGTCATCCAGGAACCAGGCCCTGAGCCATGGATCTGAGAACAGGGAACCAAGGGATAAACAAGTAGTCAAAGACAGCAGAGACAAGAAGGACTTGTTCTTCAAGCAACACCATAGCCCAGACAAGACACCTTCTAGACCCATTCTACTAGAGATTGACCCAGTGAAAATGAGGGTAACCACCTGCTCAGAAGTCCTGTGGATATTTTGTAGGACATTGGATATAGACTCAAGCAACACCGGGTCCAATTCAACTAGAAAACAAGGGGGGCTTGTTTGTTAAGTTTTCTCAAGCAGAAAAGCAATGACAAAAAAGTCAAAAGGAAAACAGGAAATGATTAATAATGTTATTGCTTGAAACTTGTAAGCCATGTTGGAGGCTCCCTAGCCATAACTGAAAAACAATCTTACTAACGCTGTAAATTCACGAGAAACCAATCTGCAGCTCATGTTCAAGCACTTGTTTTTAGAAAGTAGAAGAAACCTATGCTTGGGCTGCTGAACATACATTCAAGGAGTCTTCCAAAGTGTTTTCAGCCATGTGACAGTTTAAAGCCACTTCTGCAATCACTTTGGGGTCACTGATGTTCAATTGTGGCTATGTTGTGAGTGTTCATTTGGTCCTCTGCAGTTCTCTTTCCCCAATCTGCTGCCATTCCCACTTCCAGCAGGCAGACAGAAAAGTCATCTGGCTATAAAGTCACAACTTTCCCTTTTTTCCTTGCTTGCTTTCATTTTTTATATTTATTTTTTGAAACTGTGCAGTTCTGTAGCTCTATCAAGCAACTGATATAGATTCCCCATCTTAACTAAACATTTCTTTTACTTGCAAGACTGTCTTGCAGACCTTCCCACTCATGCATGGTTGTACATCACTAAACTAAATTTCCAAGTCAAAATACAGAATACACAATGCAGAATACACAAATCAGGAAAACACTTTTAATTGAATAATGCCTATGTATTTGTAATTAATATTTTAAGTGTTTGTAAGGACAGTACTTCGCTTTGTCAAAAATATGGAAGTACAGAAGGGTACAGCTGAGTGAGAACCCCTTATAAAGCAAATAGTTGGTATCATGAGAATGTGACTTCTCAAAGTTGCTGTATTCCTATAGAAATAAAGGGGGGGGCATGGATGAAAACCAAGAATGCACATTTTTGGGAGGAATTATGTCTCTGCAACGCAACTCAAAGCACTTTCACAGAGGATTGGTGCAGTAACAACAGCCACTGGGCAGTAGCACTCCAGTCCCAAGCAAGGCTGCTAACATTCCTGAGATGAAAAACAGGGTTAGAAAATGGAAAAAATATATCTCTAAAATATTGCTTCTGACATTCCCATGGTAGAGAAGAAAGGAGGAATATATTATGATGTGGAGCAGTGTTGCTCAACCTTCCTAATGCCGCGACCCTTTAATAGAGTTCCTCGTGTTGTGGTGACCCCCCAACCATAAAATTATTTTCATTGCTACTTCTTAACTGTGATTTTGCTACTATTATGAATTGTAATGCAAATATCTGATATGCAGGATGCATTTTCATTCACTGGACCAAAATTGGCACAAATGCCCAATACGCCCAAACTTGAATACGGTTGTGGAGGATTGATTTTGTCATTTGGGAGTTGTAGTTGCTGGGATTTATAGTTACCATCAAAGAGCATTCTGAACTCCACCAATGACGGAATTGAACCAAACTTGGGACAGAGA
>NW_026845477.1:11343625-11368828 GCF_025583915.1 Anolis sagrei ordinatus | reverse complement strand
ATCATGAGGAGACAGCAAAGCCTGGAGAAGACAATTATGCTGGGGAAGGTGGAAGGTAAAAGGAAGAGAGGCTTACCAAGGGCAAGATGGATGGATGGCATCTTTGAAGTGACTGGACTGACCTTGAAGGAGCTGGGGGTGGTGATGGCTGACAAGGAGCTCTGGCGTGGGCTGGTCCATGAGGTCACGAAGAGTCGGAGATGACTGAACGAATGAACAACAACAGCAAGATGTGTGGAAGGGAAGCCTAGCTACTAGTAGGCTGTTTACGGAGAGAAAGCTGTATAAATAAAGAATGAGACTATTATGTGAGAAATACCAAAATACCAATTTTGACACAAAAAAATGGGGTGTGACTATTACATAGTGTTGAATATCAGGACAAGCATATCCTGAATTTTCCTAGTTTTCTGAATTAAAAGAAGTGTCAAGGCAGATGATATAAATCTAATGGCCATCCATAGGATTAGTTGTCCACACCACGTACAGACCATGATTCATACATACATTGGGATGTACATTGTAGAGATGATCATGACTACCAGTGTTATGCAGCAGACCAAAAAAAAATTGTTTCTGGTAATACTACTCTGATGGGTAAAAGAGTCATAAATGAAAGCAAGATCTAGTGCCTCACTAGTGCAGCAAAACTTTACAAATGCGAAGGCAACTCATGGTATTTGATATCCAGGCAGCAAAATAACTTGAGTTTACTTTGGAGGAGAAATCCTATCACTTCATATGACCATCATTTTAAATATATGGACTGGGGCCAAAACAACAACAACAACAGGTACATCAGAGATGTATAGTTAATCCAGACATTGATCTCTATGTTATTAAAGTCAATGGGTTGGTTGGCACTGAATTTAGTAATAATATCTGAACTTTCTTGGAATGTTTTGCATTGCAACTATTTGTGACAGATTACAAATATAATTATGGTTATAACACCTCACAATGGGAAAGCAAACACCTCCTTTGGCAGAGTTATCAGTTGTTCTCAGTCAGAATATATAGAGCTCTGAGGATGCAGATGACATTTTATTTTAGGGTCAGGTCACTGGCTCATTCTCTAAGGCACTGTGATGTTATACAAGTTTAAGGTCAGGTCAAGTAACATAGTAGCAGCAAGTATAAAAACAGCAACTTAAATCAGGAAATGCCTGTATACAAAATCCAGCCATGGCAAAGAAAGAGGCAATGACAGCTTCATATCTGTGATAATTTGAATTGTTCATTTTTTGTTATAAGCAGTATTTCATTAAGAGGCTGCATGTCAGAGGCCAGAATGCATTACACTCATTCTTGCTTGTTATTCATTCCAGTGTTTTCTTAGGAGGAACAATCTGGGATGGATTCCCAGTCTCACTGTTGTTAAAGTAGAAGACAAGAACTTCAGCAGAGAACTTGAACAAGCTCTGATGTTATAGTTAATGGCATTTCTTCACTGGGGAGTTTCACTGAAGGCTAAAAACCTACTTGCAATGTATAGTAATTATTCTAATTATAGTCAATGAGCCTTTGCATTTTCTTTGGTATGCCACTTTGATTTGAATGGAGATGTTCTGAATTTTCATCATGGTGCAGGTCCAGGCCTCCTTCAGTACTATGGCTGAATGCAAATGTAGACAAATAATCTCATCTGGAAACAGTTTAAAACAAGTTGAAAATCTTGAAGGTTTTGCATTTTTGATGATGGTGATGATGATGATTTACAGACCTGTACAAGTAATGTCTGCACCAATCTGAGTTTTAAAAAAATATAATTACCATTATGGTTAGCTTCTTTCATGGACATTTATAAGCACTGGATGAGGAGCTTGTGCAACAAGCATATTCACAAAACTGTTTCATTTCATTTTTTTTCACAAACAGAGCACATACACATGTGGCAAGTTCAGGGCCATAAAAGACACTAACCAAATGGCAAATTGAATCAAACTAAATCAGACTCAGGGGTTTTTATTTACATATTGTCAATAAGATCATTGTGGAATATATCTTGTCATGTATGTCAGACATTCTTTTTATGAGCAGCTGCGCAGTCTGACACTACAGTATGAAAACAACATTCTCTCAAGCACTCAAAAGCTTCATAATGCCAGAAAATGTCATTGCAAGTTTGTAAAGAAGAACCCTGACAAGAAGATAAATATCCGGATGTAAAACAGAAATCTTAAACATGCTAATAAAGACAGTAATTTCTATTACAGTTTTCCATATGTTTTCTGTTCAGCAGTTTTTCTGACCAATGGGTGGTGGGAAATAAGAAAAACAGGTATAATTAGTGAAATATATACAACCAGAATTAGATACTGCTTGATCAAGTAGACTGAATTCTGGAAAAGCTTGTGCCAAATAAAATTCATTAGACTTTCAAATTACTGAATTCTTAAATGCTTTTGTTAGAATGGACTGACATGGTTCCTCTCCACACAGATGTTCCCATTTTTATTAAAGTGAATTTTCCCATTGAAGCATATTGAAATGCTATTAATCTGTTCTGCCCCCCCCCAAAAAAAACCCACTCCATTTTTTGTTGTGTTTTTAAATAAGAAAATGTACTTTATAAATAACAAATAATGTATCAGTGTTTAGAGATAGGCAGTGTTTGGTTCCAGCTAGCCATTGTGCTAAGGAAGCACTTTTGAGGCAACAAAATATGTGTTGGCCATTGTAACAGGAAGGCAAAATGGCGTCATGTTTTCATACTGTAATTCCAGCCTCCCTCCCTCCCTCCCTCTTTTTTTGAAGCTAAACATACAATACTCACTGTTTAGTGAGTGCAAAAGCTGGGTTGAAGTTAAACATAAAAAAACCAAGATTGCAGCAACCAGACTGATTGATAACTGGAAAATAGAGGGAGAAAATGTGGAGGCCATGAAAGGCTTTGCGCATGAAGATTACTGCAGATGCAGACTGCAGCCAAGAAATCAGAAGTCATTTACTTCTTGGAAGGAGAGCAATGACTAATCTAGATAAAATAGTTAAAAGCAGAGACATCTCACTGGAAACTAAGATCCACATAGTTAAAGCAATGGTATTCTACATAGGAACCTATGCATGTTAGAGCTGGACCATAAGGAAGGCTGAGCGAAGGAAGATAGATGCTTTTGAAATGTGGTGTTGGAGGTAAATTCTGAGAGTGCCTTGGACCACAAGAAGATCAAACCAATCCATACTCCAGGAAATAATGCCTGACTGATAACTGGAGGGATGGATATTAGAGCCTTTGTTGTTAGAACTGGTTTAGGGGACAAAGGGATGGGAGGACACTGTACACACAAGCGGTTTTGGTCCTTGTTAAAATGGTGAAATCAGAAAGTGATCCTGAAGGTTCCTTTTTGAGACACAGGCTGTTGACGCATGAAGTCAAAATGCTAATTTCTATGTCCTATGTTGTTTAATATATTATCGAAACCCCTGGGAGAAGTGGTCTGGGGTTTTCAGGTTTGGCATTCCCAGTATATTGATAGAATACAACACTGTTTCTTCTTTTTGTCAAATTCCAAGGAAACAATTTTGGTGCTAAGTCAGTGACTGCTACTAATAATGAATTGAGTAAAGGTGAACAAACTAAGTTTATTGGAGACAAGACATAAGTATTGATCAGTTGATAGACAAGTAATGGAATAGGGATTTTTTTTTTTGCTAGATGGGAATATATCCTTCTGAAATCTCAGGTTTGCATCTTGGTTATACTCCTGGATTCAGCTTTGGAACTGAAGGCCTTCATTCGTATGATTGTCAGGAGTGCTTTTTCAGTTAAACCTTGTACTTTACCTCCACCCATTCCTCAGCACACCTGATCTGGCTATTGTGACATATACCTTAGCTACATCCCATTTAGATATCAGTAATTTGCTCTACGAAGAGACAGTATAAGTAGTGGTTATAGCATTGGACAATTATGCTGTTGACCAGTGTTCAAATTCCCACTCAGTCATGGAAATGGATTGGGTAAATTGCGGAAAGCCATATTCTCTCATTAACAGAAAAAGGCAAATCTTGCACAAAAAATGATAGATTCATCTTAAGGTTTTCATAAATCAGAAACAACTTTAAATTGTAATAACAGCAAAATCAAATGTATTCTACATTTGGCTGCCTTTGAAGAGTGTTCAGAAACTGTTTCAAACATCTACAGAGTATTAACTGGGGCTGGCTAGAACTGTTCCCTTTTTGCCACAGTGTTACTATGTGATGGTCAATTTCAGGCAAAAGCTGCACATCACAAGTTTTGAACCTGACTCAGCACATAGAAGATCGTTTTGAAAGGCAGATTACAGAAGTTGTCTTCATAGACCTGACAGCAGCATATGATACTGTACAGAAGTTCTCCGAAGCTTTAGGTGCTCTTACTGCCTATTACAGGGAAGTAGGTGGTCTTTAGGTGCTCTTACTGCCTATTACAGCTGATTCCTAATCCATCTAAAATGCAGATGTGTGTGTTTCATCTTAAGAACAGAAAAGGATCTATAGCTCAGAGGATTACTGAAAAGTAATCCCACTGGAGCATTGCAGCACACCAAAAATACCCGAGAGTCACTCTGGGCCGTGCTCTAACATATAAGAAGCACTGCTGGAATATTATTTATTTATTTATTTATTTATTTATTTATTTATTTATTTATTTTCTGCATTTATAGCCCACTCTTCTCACCCCTGAAGGGGGACTCAGGGCGGCCTCACAGCAAAAAGTGGGTGCTAGAAATAATATAATACAAAATCTGACTGGCACATTCTGGGGATCAAAACCAGACACAGTGAAAACATCTGCTCTTACACTTTACTACTCTGCTGCTGAATATGCATGCCCAGTGTGGAATAGACCTCACCATGTTACAACAGTGGATGTGGCTCTTAATGAGACTTGCCGTATTACCACAGGATGGATATGACCACTGGAGAAATTATACTGTTTTGCTGATATTGCACCACCTGACATCTATCGGGAAGTAGCAGCCAATAATGAAAGGACCAAGGCAGTGACATATTCCAGCTCATCCCCTGTTCAGATATCAGCCAGCATGCCAACACCTTAAATCAAGAAATAGCTTTCTAAGATCCACAGAGATAGTCACTAGAACACATCAGCAAGTGAGAGTCCAAAAGTGGCAGGCTAAAACCTAGAACCTCAGTCCATGGGTGATATCCAATGAGAGACTCCCTCCTGGGTACACAGAAGACTGGGCGACTTGGATGGTGCTGAAGAGACTGTGCTCTAGCACCAACAGAGGCAGAGCCTACCTTAAGAAATGGGGCAACAAAGTTGAATCCACAGCTTGTGAGTGTGGAGGAGAGCAAACCACAGACTACCTACTACAATGTAACCTGCCACATGCATAATGGAAGACCTTCTCACAGTGACACTAAAGGCACAAGTGGCCAGCTTCTGGTCAAAGGACATTTATCATAATGCCAAGTTTTTAACTTTGTTTGTGATTTAAATGCATCTTAACTGTACACTCAATTTGTTTGTGACACGATAAATATAAATCTAAGCAACCATGCCTTGTGTTCAGAGAATCTTCTGGATGTGTTTACAGACACATAAATGATTCCTGTCCTTCTTTAGCTCTCCCTGTTTCTCTCGCTCTTCCTCAAGATGGTGATTTTCAAGCTCCAATGAACTGCTGTACTTCTTGTAACTTTCTTGTAGTTAGCCAGAACTGTTTCACAAAACACTATTATAATTTAGCTGAATGATATTATTGACACTGCCATCGTTATAAATAATGGAAATTCTCACTGTTCCCCAGGACCAGGACAGGGGCAGGAAATGATCAAACCTGTTGATTTACACTGTGAACCACTCTGGATACAATAAAAAAGAATGAATATTACAGTCCAGAGCTTGCATTATGAGCATGCTGTTTATGTACTGTCAAAAATTTTGAATTATATCTATACCAGAGGAGTGATGGGTGAAGTGGTCATCTTACATGTCCTCCCCCCCACTCTTCAAGCAGTTGAATCTTTGGTGACTAGAAGGAAGGATGGAAAAAGGTTAGTTCGTTCATGGTCTCTCTGTTTTCATTTTTAGTTTTCAGAACCTTTTATTCTTGGATTTTAACAAGCAAAAGAGAAAGAATTGACACTGAGATGGTGAGACAGGGGGCTTTGTTGGCTGAACATTTCAGGTGGCATGAAGTCACAATTTGTTAGCTTCATGATGACATGACCTTCTTGAACCAACTGTCATCTAAAATACAGTTCCCTTTTTTGGTATGGTTTTGTGTAAAATGATCAAAGTATTTCGAAGACCAGATTATTCCAAGGTTTCCAATATGGTAGAAATGATCTGCCCACACTCTCGGAACTCTAATAATGTCAGTAGAAATCATTTACATAAGTTAGGGCATTTGGAATGTTCTATGTTCTTTTCATGTGCTTCCTAATAGGGATGCGGATAGTCTTATGATTAGCTACCTCATTATTACATTCACCTCAGATTACAGGGGAAACATAAATTAAGTAGAACACCTTAAGTAGATGGCTGAGTAAGAAAAAAAAAGATAAACAAGAAAGCTAGGTGACAAAAAAGAAAGAAAAAAAATGAATTTGGTCCAAAAATGATTAGTGAGAAATATCACACTAATATGTATATCTATTAAAAATTCAAGGTTATTTTATTTAAAAAATCAAAGCTAAGTCTGAGCCTACAAGCCCAGAATGTAATGACAAAATCATGGTCACTGCAAAACCCGAGAAGCATCTGTCACATAAGTCACAGTCTCAATAGAGGGAAAAGTAAAGAAAGGATGTCATGTCCAGGAATTCCTAAGGATGCACTATAGCATGTCTATAAACCTAAAAACAACTTTTATTAATTAACCTTTTACACCAGTACAAATATATTTTACAAAATTACTGTATGAAATTAGTATGTGACACCACTGCATTATCAAGCCAGAGCTGCTTCCGGTCTTGTCCAACTTTGAAAAATTTACACTACACATTTCAAAAAGACAATATACTACATTTGGTATCATTTTAAATGATTTACCAACAAGAGTTAGCTGTTATTTTCTTTTCTAACTGCCACACATATTCTCAGTCCAAATTTGGCTCAAATTTTCTAACACCATCCCTTAAGCCAGGGGTCCTCAAACTAAGGCCCGGGGGCCGGATGCGACCCTCCAAGGTCATTTACCCGGCCCTCGCTCAGGGTCAACCTAAGTATGAAACTACTTGAAAGCACACAATAACAACATCAATCCTATCTCATCAGCCAAAAGCAGGCCCACACTTTCCATTGAAATACTAATAAGTTTATATTTGTTAAAATTATTCTTAATTTTAATTATTGTATTGTTTTTAAATGATTTTGCTCTATAAATAAGATATGTGCAGTGTGCATAGGAATTCATTCATACTTTTTTCAAATTATAATCTGGCCTGCCAACAGTTTGAGGGACTGTGACCTGGCCCTCTGCTTAAAAAGTTTGTGGACCCCTGCCTTAATCTATTCCCAATCTGCTCTTGTACTCATGAGACATATGCATTTCTAAGAAGGGTAAGTATATACATAGAGTTTGATTCCTCTACTAGGGCAACAACAAGCCAGCATATAATCTGTTGTATCCTTTCCTGAAAAATTCAGGAACTGAGTCAGCTCTGTCAGCTTCTGGGACATCCCATCCTGCTGCCTCTACAATTAGAAACAGGAGCAATCAGCCAGGCAAACCACAGGCTCGAATGTATGCCAGTTCTACACTGTTATAACTATTGCACCCCATTTTGTCATGATTCTAAGAAATCCCAAGAGTTGTAGTTTGGTGTGGTCCTTAGACCTCTCTACTGAGGACTCCTATTCCTTAAACTCAAGTTCCCAATGTGCACTGAGCATGTCTGCTTTAATGAATCTGCTTTAATCCCAAATAATTAAAGGTTACTTACTTACTACATCCTCCACTAGACAACATATTACAGGAAAAATAGTAGCATGGAACTAATATACCATAATTGCGTAATTGAGATGCACTGAAACTCCTCCTCCTCTCCCTCCTGGTATCAGCAATATGATGACAGTATAAGGAATAACAAACTTATAGTATTTGTGCAAGTATCTTCAATGTAATATCTGTGTTAGTATTTATGTGCCATTTCTTCTTCTTGGAAAAGCTGTAATAGCAAAGCATAAAAGCACCCCCCACACTTTCATGATGTCACAGATACTTGATTAACAACAGATAATTTCTGGAACAGTGTTCATAGTCGCTAATCAACCCCATATGGGACTATTATGAAGATATTTACTTTTAAAACCAATACAAATTAATTTGCAGTTAAATATGCCACAATAATGACACCATAATGTGTAAGAGATGCGGCGTGTTTCCAACTTTAATGAGCATTAAAGATGCTGTACAAGTCTACCTGTAATTAGCATGGCTTTTCCAGAGGAATTTTCTGTCAATGAAATAAATACCATAAATGAAATAATCACATCCAGCTTCCACATGTGGTTCATTTGCCCCACTTCATGGCAATTTGCATGCAATCAGTAGAATTCAGTCTTCGCTGTATACAGACTTTACTGTAAACAACCTGACTCTGAGAAGATCTTGTAAAATATATACATCTATTTAGGATTCTTAAAGTGTGACAGTTGAGCTTTGTGAAATTATAACATGCAGATGTGGCATTCAATAGCAGTTATATATTTTCTCCTTCCCCTTCAAGCACAAATAGATCAAACTCATTAAACTGTCTGCAAGCCATCAGTTCACCACAGATGTGGGTAAAGAGAAAGAAACATTTGGAATAAGGGTGAACATGGATCAGAAGTAGATCATATAGTTTTATATCTGACCTATAAGCTTTTTCTATATTTACATGTCATCAGCAATCAGAAATATTTAAGAAGGTATTTAAAGTCTGCAAGTTGCTGCACAGACCTGAGGTCTGCTTTACAGTCCAGTAAATTCTTGCATGGGGACTTAAACCAGAGAAGGCATTTATATGTTTCACATACATAAAAGCTATTGTGTGGGTCTTACTCTGAGTAGGCTTCTTGATAAGTCAACTGTTAGACCATCCACACTGCAGGGGTATAGCAGGCTACCATGGCTACATCTTCTGGAATCCAGAGATTTGTAGGTTTGTAGCACCAGAGCTCTCTGAAAATGAAGCATAAATAGGTCACAAAATGGCAAATCCTAGAAAACCATATCATGGAGACATGGTTTAAATATGCTGTACAAGTCTACCTGTAATTAGCATGGCTTTTCCAGATGAATTTTCTGTCAATGAAATAAATACCATAAATAAAATAATCACATCCAGTATCAAATTGCTATACAGTAATTCTCTGGATATGATCTGTTTTCTATGCTTGGTAGGAACATTACCACCTTGAGTGGTTGGCTATGTTATGACTCAAAACCATTTAGAACAAGATGACAATGATATATTTTTTTAAAAAGATGCAATTTTGTTTTTAAAACACCATTTTAAAGCGTATAAAAACATTTAAAACACAACAGCATATAATTATTCCTACTTAAATATACTTTATTATATAACTGATCTAGAATTGTGGTCATAGTCTTTGAGTTAGTTTGGATCCAAGATAAGTTTTATCAAGTAACTACTGTATCCGGCCCCATTCAACAATTCTTGGACTCCAACCCATGATCTTGGCCATGGGCACATTTACACAGAAACTTGAATTGGGCCTAATCAGGCATGCTGGATGCTGGATGCTGAGTGGGACCTGAATAGTTTCCAGAGGCAAACACAGCCACTGTGGAAGCCGGAAGGAATCTCCACTGATTAGTGCCAGAAAAGAGAGTTTGGAGGCGTTGGGCAGCCCCCCTAAATGCTTTCCTCCTCTCACCCCTATGTTGTGGAACTTATATGCCCTGACACCTGTCAGAGTAACAGGGCACCAAGGGAGAGGGAGAGAGGAGGATAATATAGCTGGAAACCACATGGGGGCAGTGGGGAAGAGGACTGCCATCCCATGTACCCAGACCACCCAAGTCCAGGGAACACAGAATAGCAGTGGGGACAGTTGCTGCCGGTTCCATTTGGGAAGCCACCTAACTGTCCCAATTGGACCTAAGTTGGGGGGAAGTTTGAATTCTGAGACCAAGTTGGGTTTTTCCTCTAACGTTCGGTGATGTGGGGGCAAAGCTATTTTAAGATAGCCTTGCCTTGTGTTACTACCACAGGGCTGATTTTAATATACACTGATCTACCTAGTCAGTGTAGATGTGGCCAATGTTAACTGGGTAGCCTACAGGATCCTTCTCAAACCAAAACCCTGAGCTCCAAGTTGGAGCATCCATCTGATAATGAAACATGTCATTAATGGCATTTCACTGTGAGACCAAAAACATTCGATTTAAGTACATCTCAGCAATATTTGTCTATGATGAGACTAGGGGTACAAATAAACTCTAGAATGAATGAAGTTTGACACCATTTTAATTGTCATGATTCAATGCTTTAGAATATGGGATTTGTAGTTTGGTGACGCACTGACACTCTTTGCCAGGCAACTAAAACCTTATAAAACTATAACTCACATGATTGCATAGCATTAACCCTGTTAGTTAAAGTGATGTCAAACTGCACTAATTCTACAGGAGAGGCTTCTAGGTTGTATGAAATCTCAGGGAAAGAGATAATAAAATGAAGGCTTCATTACCACAGTACTGAACAATGAACATTCCTTCATTACAGACTTATGTGCTTTTATAATACATGAGTCTAACTGGAATGTGATCTACTCTACTGGTAAAAAATATGATTGTTATGCTTTTCCCCAAAACTAATGTAACTGTTGATTGATTTATTGATTACTGTCATGACAGATGTCTATGACAGAAAGCATTAGAAGAGTTATTTTTTCTCGCAACCAAGAGCACAAGACACTAAAGGAATTCCTCACTCTGCTGAAATACAACTAACTTTAGCAATATCTGGAAACCAAGTTATACAATGACATTACCCACACTTAGAAAGATTAGAAAAGAGACTTTTAAGGTGATTGTCCATGGGATGCAATCAGTTTGGTAGGTCCTCGGATTTTAAGGATTTATCTGGATTAGATGTTATTTTGCCATACTCATTTCACACTTGACATTAAAAGACTATGAACTCCCTGACTTAAATGATCTCATTCTGACTGGAAACAGAAAGGAAATTCTATTGGTAAGAAAAGGCTTATCTTTAAGAGCTAAGAAGTGAGTTGGATTTTGCTTGAGGTAAACAAGTCACCTGTTGTCCAAAAAGGATTTATGCTAGAAAAGAACTGAAAGCTAACTGCTGCTGTTGGCTTAGAAGTAGTATTTTACTGAGCAATACTATGAAATGAAAAAAAAATTAGAACCCAAATTCTTGACCCAACTCTGGTAAGAATTTTTCATTTTGTGTGAATCTTGATCAATTATACGATGCATGATAAACTCTTTTCTGAATCATTTAATGCTTCTCAACCTGAGCTAAAGCACGTGTTTCTTATCTGTGTTGAACTGTTGCTCTCCCAATTTTCTAACTTTATTGTGTTGATGCCTTTCTAACAGAAGCCTGTCTCACACGCATGGATTTAGTATGAAAGCTCTCTAAGCCATACTTCCTAGTTAAACAAATACAAAAGGATGCATGCAAGACATTTATACATTTTACTCTTACTTTCTGTTGTAATGCCTTCCATCGTCTGAAGAAAAAACCTACATTTTCACTCCCTGGGATGCTTGTTTATGTTTCTAGCAACCACAGAAATCATGGTTGATATCTCTCAAGCTTTTTATCTGAGCTTTTTTTTTTGTCTTTTTTTCTTTTTGTCTGGAAACCACAGCATTTGTATATTTTGTGCTGTACTGTAACCACATGAGGCCAGAAGCTAGATCTGAAACAAAGGTCCCATCTACACTGCCATATTATGCAATTCAATGCAATTAAACTGTATTATGAAACTGCATTATATGACAGTGTAGATGGAACAAGAACGGTAACTTTCTGTAGTAGTTAAGGAACAGATTCTGTCATGACCCAGAGCCCAAAGATTGTCCAACACAGCAAATAAAGGGTTAACAGAGTCTTTAATGGGTCTTTAACAAGGCTAATAGCACTTAAACTGCAGTACTAATTAGCAAAACAAAAAGACCTTCCAGCATGTAAACAAAGGAGGAGAAAAGCCGGATTTTCTCAGAACTCAGTCACTCAAAAAGGAAAGCTGGAGCAGAAATAGCGATGGCAAATGCGGAGTCAAACAGTCCCAGGTCAAACACGGAGACAGGCAGCAAGAAGGGTCCGATAGGCAGATGTTGTAGTCAGGAACGTTCCGTAGTCAAGGGGCAAGACGAAGTCACTCACGTAGTCCAATCCAGAGTCGAGGCACACAAAGACATGATAGCTGTATTCCCAGGACCCAAACAGGAGATAAGGCAGCACAAAACACCCGATACAACGCTTTGTCCTCTGCAAAGCTACACATCCCAAAGCCCTCATTTTATTAGCAGTCACTATCGCTGGATTGACTATCATTACTTGCACCTGGATCATTATCTTCAGCTGCTGGCTCATTACCTCGCCAACATTGCCAACATTGATCCTGTCCAGACTCCTGCCAAGACGTACCTGCCTGCCATGTATCTTGGAATCCCTCAAACACGTCGCTAGACGTGGGGTGTGTACATATGTCCTGAATTTCTCTAATATGTGTCCAGTCCAGCCCCTCTTCCATTTCCCCATCACTGGATCCCTGTTCATCCAAACTGCAATTGTTGGCTATATCTTTAAACCATTTGTTCATTACTTCCTCATCACTGTCAGACTCACTGGCAACACGCTTTACTCCCCTGTAATCTAATTCCTCTAAGTCTTCGGGTCCAAATCCTGCAAAGTCCTCAGAGTCACTAGGTGCCAAAATAATCTCCCGAATGCGTTTCAGCTGATGCTGTTCCTCCGCTAACTCAGCATCACTCCTTCTCCTCATACAACTGGTAGTAGTTTCACTGCCAAGACACTGAGCCTCAACAGATTCAGTTTCAAGTGCTAATTACAGACCTAAAAAAACAGTAGAATTGCTGCATTGACTTGAAATTGACTTGAAATTCTGCCTAGTCTTAGACCCCCATCTACACTGACCATTTAATGCAGTTTGAAGCCAATTTCAAACTAGTGCAGCAGTCAGACAACAAATGCCTATGAAAGCATTCAAAAGAAAGCCTTAAAGTGCATCAGTTTTCTGTAGTTTGTGTATTCTCCATCCAAGCCTCAAACCAATTCCAGGATTTTCCATGTAATCAAATCTACAGCAAAACACACTTCCTTCAGTATCAGTTTGAAACTACATTACATGAGCTCACAGCCATTGAATCTGGATTAGAATGTGGGTTCACTCTGGATTGTCTATATAGGCACCACACAAAATGGGAAAAATGTGAAAGACAATTCACACACCCAGTGGATCTCTGAAACTACATTCTTCTCGGGATTGAATGCCGATCAGAGTTTATTCAGCCTTTTCTTATCTCCTGGCAAACAGCTGCAAGCAAGAATTGATTTAGGTCAGAGCTCCTGATAGCAAGGCAAGAGCTCCAACATTCTTAGGGGATTACTGACCCAATGGGCAGAGGCTTCCTTTACCTTCATCTGTTGTACTGTGCAGCAATCTTATCATTCTGATATCTCCCCACTGCTTTTTACATTTGTGTTCCACTTTTTACATTTTCTCCTTACTATGCCTTATTCAGACACAGGAGGGATGCACCAGATAATTCACCTGGAATTGAGGTTTGTGGTGAGTTTTATTTTATCATGCGGTTTTAATGGGGATGCGAGTTGGAGCTCACATTGGGAGGGGAACGTCATCAGGACAGTTCAAGATGGATTATAATCCCTGTGAGGAAGAGACCTTCGTCCATTCATTTCCAAGGAAGGTTGGACCATACTGTAACGACGCCACCAGTTGTAGGAATGTTACTGCTTTGTCAGAGTCTCCTACAATTTGTAATGAATCTACAAAATTGATAATACAGCCACTAGCCTGTAATATTTTGTTTATCTTCCTTTGATGTGTAGCGCGGCTTGACTCAAAAGTATACGAAACAGAGGCTTAGTTTTAAGAGAAACTGTAATAAGTTTATTGAAGCATGGAAGCTTAATGGTTTCAATGTTTCTTGACTTCTAGAGGTACATTCCTTTCGTGGTTACATTTATAATCTTTCATAAAACAACTCTTAAGAGGACTGTTCTTTCCGCAAGACAGGTTTTAAACTTATTTCCTTCAAAATGTGTTTCTTTCCTTAACAGATCACTTCAGGTACTAGCCTATTCTTTCCCTCTGTTATCTCTGTTACAGTAAAGATTCTTACTGGGGTTCTCTCCTCTTTTCTTTTGCTCAAACTCTAACTATTAATCTAAATAAGTCAACCTGGCCTATCTAAACCACACAGGCTAAAAGCCTAAACCTTCCTGATTCTCAACACAGTAGAACCAGCTTTCCCTGCTGTTCTCTGACCACAGACTGCCTATTTAAAATGCCTGCTCTTGCCAAGTGGCAGTTGGCTCCTCCCCTTTTACCATGGCAACCCATCTCAGAGTGAGCTGAGCTGGCTACCATCCCCCCAGTTATGCTATTTTAAATACTTACCCCTTTAAACACCTACCTATAATTATACATGACTGTAGGTTAAAATTCACACTTCACCACACATAGATTAAGTGAAGAATTTAATATCGGATTTTATGCTAATATTTTTATTGCATATTTTAATGCAGTGCTGTGATCAAGCACATGTTATGGGTGTGCATTTTTTAGCCACTACCTTCTTTTACCCCACTATGCCAGCCTGTGTAGATGGGCCTGAGTGAATTCTGTGCATCAATGGGGACTTGAAATTGAATCTCTTAACTCACTGAGACCCCATCTACAATGGCATATAATCCTATTTCTGAATCCAGATTATCTGTTTTGAACTGGATTATATGGAAATGTAGACTCATATAATCCAGTTCAAAACAGATAATCTGGATTCAGAAACTGAATTATATGGCACTGACTTGCACTGGGATCACTATACGACACTGGTTATCAGTTTTAAAAAGCTAGATGGGTCAATGAGTGGTGGTTTGAGCATTGGACTACAACTCTGGAAAATTGGATTTGAATCCCCATTCAAATGGAAAAGTCACATTTTCTCAGCCACAGGGGAAGGCATATCTTGCAAAAAATCATGATAGGTTCACCTTAAAGTCTTATTAATCAGAAACAACTTCAAGGTATGACAACAATGAAACCAAATATTTTACATTGAGCTACCTTTGAAAAGTGTTCAGAAACTTCAGTCTCAGAGGAAGGAAATCGCCAACATCATCTGAACAAATCTTGCCAAGAAAACCCTGTGAAAATTTTGCTTTAGGGTCACCATAAGTCAGAAATGACATGAAGGTCAATAAAACATTAGCAATAATAAAAACAGCAGCAAGATGGGTCAATGAGTTGATTTTTCATGGAAAGGTCATGTTTTCTTCCAACACTCACAGAAGAATTTCTAATGAACAGTCGTAAGCATTACTATAATGAGTACTATTTAGGCATCCCTTGTTATTCACATTGTTTCTTAGGCCAACTTTTAAATGGAGATGAGACAACCCTATCCTAAAATGTTGCTGTGCCAGAAGCCTTTGGGAAAATATTGAGAAATAATTATTTGTGGTTGGATAATGAGAATGAATCATGAATACGCCTGCTTTTTATTTCATTGTTTTGGTTTGCTCAGATGGGTAGTCAAAAGAATGACATCCTGGAATGCAACAATTAAACTCCCTAATCCTTTGAATAGAAACATATTGTAGTTTTATGAATACTGTATTATTATTTTTAAAGAAAATTCATATGCACTAGAGCTTTCCATGTTTTGTCTCAGCAAATGCTAATAACAAGTCATGTCATCACTCTAGGGTGGAAGAGCTGCCCATGGAACTTAGCTGATGTATGTAATTTTATTTCACATTAATATTCATACCCATCTGTTAGCATAGCTCCTTGCCCCCTCTCAAGAAACACAGCCAAAATTTACAGGACATGGGTGGTAAGCCAGAGATAAGTATGGAAGAGCAGTTTGGAACACATAGCAAGTTCTAGTCTGATTCCAAAGGCTTTGCCAACATGGGCAACAGAAAGCGACTTGGCTCAGAAATAAAAGTGCTATGACTGTGAAAGGAACACACTTCCTATGCCATTCATCACCCATTTTTTTTATTATTTGTACAGGTTTGGCTTGATGTACATATTTTTTACACATTGTAGTCAGCTGCTTCTGTGATATTATCAGTTGCAATCTGAGCTCTGTCCTTTTTGGATTAATTACTTAAATTTAATTCAGTTATTGAAAATATTTTAACCCTGCCCTTCATGATATAATAGAAAAAGTGTTTAAAACATTGTAGTTTTCACCTATCAGAGTGAAACTTGGATTCTTCACACACACATACACGCCTGCCAGCCTCAAATGCAGAACAAAGCAAGCAAAAATGTACATCCCCAAGGTGTGCTTATGTATAATACAGAGCCATTTGGCTGTCCTCTTTCTCCTGCGGCCAGTGTTAGAAACACAACAATTAGCACTATAGAGTCAAAAATGCCTCAGAGTAAGCAGTAGGAATAGAATTACTCCCTTAAAGTATTTTACTATTTTCTTTACCGCAATTCAGTCACACATAGTAGGTGAATTGATTCTTATGCACAGAATCCCAATAATTGCTAAAATTGTCAGTTTGCTTATGTTTAGAAGATTCCCAATAACTTCTCTGTACTGACTGTTATTCAGCACTGTTTCCATTTCTATAATGCATTTTCAGTACTTGGTCTTCACAGGAATGCTAACTGGATTTGCCTCAATTAATCCAAGATACCTCAGTAGTTCTACAAACATTTGTTTTGGTTAGGAAGGTAACTTCCATCTTCTTCTCTTTTGATTTGAATTCCAAGTTAAATATGACAACTTCTCATTGCTTCACTTTTACCTCCTTTCTTAAATTATCTATGATTTTATCACTGTCTTTTTTTTCCTCACAAAAAAGATCAAGCCACCTACATAGGTCAAAATAAATGTCAGTTGATGCCTTTGCTGTTTAATCAGGATATTTAACCACTTTACACACTCTCTAAGGCACATCAAGACAGGCACAAAACCCGTGATGGTTCACAAGTTTACCTGAGGCATCCAAATGATGCCTCAGGAAAACACGAATTAATCCAAAGTAAACGGGGATTTCTCAGTTTACTCTGGACTGATTTGATACTGGGAAAGCTCACATTCCACGATCCTGGGAGTCAATCCCCATTGCTATCCTGGTTCTTTGGGCTCTAAGAGCCTGAAGGAGTGAGGCGGCACCCCACCCTCCCCACGCAACTCCCTGTTTTGCCTGAAAAACTTACCGGAGGGGCCTGGCTGCATGTGCAAGCCCCTTGAAAACAGCTTCTGAGGTTTCCAAATGATACATTGAGAGGTTAGGGGGGAAGAGGGATTTTAGCCAGGCCACTCTGTTACATTTTTGTAGCCAGGTCCCTCTGTAAGCTTTTCTGGGACTGGGGGGCTGAACTTAACTAGAGGTTGACCCGGGAGAGCATGTAACCATCTCACAGGAAAAGTGTAGATTTTGGGGGATGTGTGGGGACTAAATACCAGGGGAAACTGCCATTTAAATATTTCAGTTCCTCCCAAGAATTAGAGATATTCATTAAGGAGCAAAGTTAGCAATGGCTTAGAAAAACAAATTAAAGGCTTTGGTATAGAAACATATTTCTAAGATAGGAAGGTTACTCAGGGTGCTTATTTAATTTAGTATTGTTTTAGGGACTAGCTGAGCAAAGACTGGAGGTGGGAAGACATCCCTAAAACTATAAATTTGATTCACAGAAAAGACAGGATAGGTACCAAAAGATACTTTTAAGTAACTCAAACTTCGATAGGTCTTCAAAATGTTTCCACACATTTAAAACTCTATTAAGAATTTCAAAAATAAATTGCATCACTTTTCTACATCATCACCTTTCTTTATGATGCATTTTTCAGCATTGTGCTAAACTTTCAATGCCATCAGCAAAAGATTGAGTGTTTTGCTACCCACTGATGTATCATAGAATCATAGAATCATAGAATCATAGAGTTGGAAGAGACCTCATGGGCCATCCAGTCCAACCCCCTGCCAAGAAGCAGGAATATTGCATTCAAATCACCCTTGACAGATGGCCATCCAGCCTCTGTTTAAAAGCTTCCAAAGAAGGAGCCTCCACCACACTCCGGGGCAGAGAGTTCCACTGCTGAACGGCTCTCACTGTCAGGAAGTTCTTCCTCATGTTCAGATGGAATCTCCTTTCTTGTAGTTTGAAGCCATTGTTTCGCATCCTAGTCTCCAAGGAAGCAGAAAACAAGCTTGCTCCCTCCTCCCTGTGGCTTCTTTTCACATATTTATTAGGCCTGGGTAACAACGGAAAAATTTGTTTCTAAAATCGATTTGTCTACCAACCCAAGAATAAAGACACGAGAATAACGACACAACAACAAATTCTTGGATTCAAATTGGGCAACTTTTATTTAACGTTACCTATTTAACTCTTAACTAACTCCAGGGTGTCAGGAACTGGTAAAACCTAACCCAGGTAGCAGCACTACCCGATCACAACAATTTCCGGGCGAAGCACCTGGGTTCCGGTATTAAAACCGGATACCATGAAGGGAAACGCAAGAGGAGTCTGCTCCAAAGCTCTTGTATCCAGACTCCTTCCGCTTCGAGGCCATTTAACTACACTTCACCCTTTAACTGGTGAATGCTCAACTTAATGGCCTGTCACCCCTTAAGGGGTGCCCTAGGTGCACACCGACTAGAAGGAATTCCCTAACTATTTACGCCACGGATTGGGGGCAAATGTCCATTTCGCCCCCATCCCCCACCAATTCCTCCAACACCCTAGAAATAACTTCCCTTAAATTGAACAAGAAGCGCTGGTTGCCCAATTCAGAAAGATGCACACCATCAGAACGGTATAACCGCTCGTCATCACGTGTGATATCCGGGTGTACAATGAAATGACCCCTCTGCTGGATCAAGAACACCCTCATGGCCCGGTTCACACGCTTCCTGGCTTTTTCCAGCCTACGCACGTCGCCTCCTCCCAGCCACCTGCGACGTGGTATAATAGCGGACCAAGCGACATGAACCCGAGGCCATAGCCACAAAATCTTCCGAATGTCAGCCCGAGCCTGCAAAAAGAGCGCCTTGCCCGTCAAAAGGCCTAGATCATTACCACCGAGGTGGATAACCAAAACATCAGGAGGAGGCCCACTCCTGGCATCCAACAACAAAGGGCACAAACCGTCCCACCGAAGGCCTCGTACGCCTCTCCATTCAACTGTCGCCGTGGCCGCGAGGCCCAAATGCTGGCCATAGGCAGTCTTGAGGGCCTCTCTTCCTGCCCAAAAAACATAACTGTGTCCGCAGACCAGGACCATCCATCTATGAGCCAGCCCTACGCGACCTGCAACGATAATGATGAGTTATGAAGAAACTGCCCGCACATAGCCTCGAAACGCACCAGACTTCCACCTGCCCAGGGCTTTTATATCTGCACCCTTATAACCCATCGCAGCTGCTGACGAGGCTGCTCCGATTCTAAAAGAATGGGTTCCAAACTTAAGGTGACCCAAACCCATGAGATCAAGTGCCTTGGTTGTGATGGCCCAAAACTGAAACTTTGTCAAAGGCTTCCCATCCTCATGGCAAAACAAGTAACCACCGGCAGTGCCCCTTAGCGCCGTGAACTGTGTCATGGCCAGAACGGGGCACAGTTCATCATCTCCACATCTAAACAGCCTCAGTACATGGCCTTTTGCCCCCTGGTCAGCCTTGGACATTCTAACGTTGATTTCCATAAACTCCTGAAAAATTTTAACATCCGAAACCAAAAGCGCGCGATGTGAGGTATCATTCTTGGATAATGCCACCAATTCACTCACTCGAAGAGCTGCAAAAAATGCAGTCAACGCCGCCGCATGAAATAAAAGCTGCTCATGGTGTGTTGTGCACAAAGTGGGCCAAAGATGTTTAAGACCTTTTAGGATTGCTGGCGTGAATGGTTGCCGGTCATCCTTAAGCCGTCCTCGCTGCCTAGCCCATCCCATCAAGATTTTCTGAAGGCGAAAGTCGTCAGTGGTATCGCAAAGCCCCTGTGCCTTAAGCCAGTACGCCAGCGCCGACAACTTTGACCGGATAGACGGGGCTGCCAAGCCCCTTCTCTTGTGATATACACAAAACTGAATCAAATGGTCATAAGGTACCAGCATGATTTCTGGCAACCTATAGTGCTTCCTAAACTCTATAAACTCGTGTACTGCCCTGGCGTATGATTTTTGTGAACTGGGGGCCAGTGCCAGTCTCATACCTAATGCTGCTTCGTCACTCCAGCCCTCCAGAGATGGTCTGGCATGCGCTCCGGAAAAACGTCCGCGGCGGGCGCCAGCAGTCTGAACCGCTCCATCTGCATATGAGACAGAGCGTCAGCCAAGGCGTTGTTAAGACCCGCGACATGGAATGCACGAAACAATACATTAAATCTAAGACAATGCAAAACGAACAGCCGAACAGCGCCCATAACCCTACGCGACTTAGATGTGAGCGTGTTAATAACCTGCACCGTGGCCATGTTGTCACACCAGAAGTGGACCGTGGAATTGGCAAACCTTTCAGCCCACAGGGTGACCGCTACCAGGATGGGAAAAAATTCCAAAAAGGTTAAATCCGAAGTAACGCCCCGGGTATGCCAATCCTTGGGCCACCTCTCGGCACACCAGTGCCCCTCGAAGAAAACTCCAAAGCCAATGGACCCCGAAGCATCAGAGGCGACTTGCAAAGCGTTGTGTACTAATAACTCCTGACGCCAAAACGAAACCCCATTAAACTGGCGCAGGAATTGTAGCCAAATGTCCAAATCAGCCCTTATTTCTAAGGTCAACCTGATGTGATGATGGGGCAAAGCGATGCCAGAAATGGCATCGCACAGCCTACGAAGAAAAGCTCGACCAGGCGCCACCACCTTACATGCAAAATTTAAATGCCCAATTAATTGCTGAAACTCACGCAAGGTGGCCTTGCGCCGAACCACAAAGCGTTCAATCATGTCTATCAAACCCATAACCTTTTCGACCGGCAACCTGGAAAACTGATTAACCGTGTCCAGTTCTATCCCTAAAAAAGTCAACACTGTGAGGGGACCCTCTGTCTTCTCCTCCGCTAAAGGCACTCCCAAGGAGTGTGCCAGCTGCTGAAAGGCCCATAGCAGGGTGGCGCAGTCACCCGAACGGCCCCTGCCCACAAAAAGAAAATCATCCAAGTAATGCACGACACCTCTGAGGCCCGATTTTACCTTTACTGCCCACTCAAGAAAAGTACTAAATGCCTCAAAGGTAGCGCATGATATCGCGCAGCCCATGGGCAAAGCCCGATCAAAATAGAACGAACCTTGAAACTGAAAACCTAACAATTCAAAATCGGCAGGGTGAACAGGAAGCAGCCTAAAAGCCGACTTAATATCGCACTTGGCCAATTCAGCTCCTGGCCTATAACGCCTAACCAATTGAACTGCTGCATCGAACGATGTGTAACTAACTGAACATTGCTCATCGGGAATAGCATCATTCACCGATCTCCCCTTGGGGTAGGACAAATGGTGAATGAGGCGGTATTCACCGACGGCTTTCTTGGGTACTATTCCCAACGGGGAAACCCTAAACTGAGCCATTGGGGGTGCCACAAATGGACCCGCAACCCTGCCTTCCTTAACTTCTTTATCAATCTTGTCTTTAACCACTTTCTCAAAGCCCAGCAGTGACTTTAAGTTGGGTGATAAACAAGGAGAACGCGGCCCTAAGGTCGGAATTCTAAAACCCTCCACAAAGCCGCACCGTAAAAAAGCTGCTGCAGCTCTGTCCGGGTATCTATCCAACCACAAACTGAGGGGACCCACCTTAATTGGACTGGGGCCCTTTTTGAACAGGAAGTTGGGTTGGGTTTTTGCGACTGAACTGAGCGTCTCTCGGCGCAGCTCTAGTGGGCTTTCCCTTAAAACAGCTTTTTGCTGAATGATTACCCTGACAGATGGTGCAGGCGTGCAGGAACTTACAAAACTTGCGCGTGCATGCCCCCTGAGCCGCGAAATCCCAGCACATCCCCTTTCGTCTCTGTGGCTGCTGTGCTGGGCTTCCCTGCCGAAAGGGCTGTATTCCCCCGGCGTTTTGGATGGTGTGACCGCTATCAGCCTTCTCACCAGACACGGATCTGGTTGAATTCATTACCTCCATCCACAACTGGCTGTCAATCAGATCCCAACGCTTGTCCGGCTTAGTGGCAGCCTCAGCCCGGAAACGGCTATCATAAACCAGCCACGCCTGTCCCATATAATTAACGTATGCCCCGTAGATTATATTTTGATACTTAAACAGGGACTTAGCCCTGTAAGGATGAGCCTCGACTAACAAGGATGCATATATGGTGTAGCACGCCAACCAATTTTTCCAATTGTGCTCAACCCTTCGTTTTTTAAGCTTTTCTTTGCGTTCTTCGTCTAAATCATCCTTCTCCTTCTTCTCCAATTCTCTAAAATACAATGAAAAAATATCTATGTACTCGTTCCTAATTATCTTATCTATGGTTTTTTGAGATAAGTGAGAACCAAGTGAGGCAGAGGCCGTCGTTGCAATTGCCGGCAATACCCACTTGTCAGTTCCCCAATATTGGCTCGCTTCCCCCGTCCTGGCCATTTCTAACGATATTGGGGTCACGGTAGCTTGTGGGCCACTGGCTGTTCCCGCTGTAGCTGTTCCTAAGGCTAAAGGCACGAGTGTATGTGCAGGTGCTGTAGCTTTTGTCTGGTCCTGACCCCAGGGCCAGACCAGTGTGGTGCTATTACCTGAGGACGTAGAAGGCCCGTCAAGTACCACGGCTTGCACAGCAACTTGTTCTGATGTCCCAGATTCAGGCCCCGCTGGTGGTGCAGCACGAGATGTGTCCCCAACATTCACAGGCTTGGGGGTGGATGATGCTGACGGGCCGCCAAGTTGTGCTTCAGCTATCTCCGAATGACCTGGAGGTACCGCCTGGACCGGGCTGGACGCAGCCACCACCTGCCCAACCGCTGACCCTGGATCGCCAATCGCTTGGGACTGCGGTAACACCGCAGCTGTGGCAGCCTGATCTTCCCGACTAGGCTCCGGTTGGCCAGCCGCTTCTCTTCCTTCCAGCAACACTCTCCGTCCGGATTCTAAAACAGACATACGGGACAATAGATTTTTAAAAATCAGCTTCCGGCTAGCACGCCGCGTCGGGCGTGGCCCCACATCCCGCGATGTCAACCCCCTCTCCCTCTCAAATTTATTCATCCTCGCTATCAAAGCCTCCAGATCTTCGGACGAAACGCCCTCCTCCTCGGAGGATGAATCTTGAGGAGGGAGGGGGCGCTTCGCCACAGTCTTCTTCGCGGGTCCCTTCCCTTTGGGGCCGCCCACGTTCTTCTTAGGCGCCATCTGAAAGAAAAATTAACAGCGACTTCGTCACTTACATGTAGACATAGAGCAAACAGGACTGATTTACACCGGCTCAGCCACCGACCATGCGAACTTATAAAGCAGCTGATTTAAAACGCGCATTAAGGTCACCATTGAATGCAACCTTGCTCCAGCCGCTGATAGCCTATGCAAATGAGCCTAATTTCCTGGCAGACTCAAAACCCCTCGGGCACCCACTAAGACTGAAAATCAAGCCGGGCCCACGCCTATTGATCTATTCACATTCGCATTGCATCCAGCTGTGCGATCCACCCAAGCTGGAGCTGCCATCTGGAGCTCACCTCCAGCCCAAACAATCAAAACCCAACGGTGAACCTATTGATATAATCACATTTGCATTGCATCCACCAGTGATAAACTCCCCACGCTGCAGCTGCCATCCTGAGCTCACCTCCAGCCCAAACAGACGAAAACCCAATGCTGGGCCTATTGATTTACTCACATTTGTATTGCATCCACCATTGAGAACCACCCCCAGTTGTAGCTGCCATCCAGAGCTCACCTCCAGCCCAAACAGTCGAAAATCCGACGCTGAGCCTATTGATCCAATCACATTTGCATTGCATCCACCATTGAGAAACACCCCCAGCTGTAGCTGCCATCCAGAGCTCACCGCCAGCCAAAACAGTGAAACCCAACGCTGAGCCCATTGATCTACTCACATTTGCATTCAACGGACTATGAGGTCCCCAACTGAAATTAACAGGGCATCGAACCCAGGCATAGCTGGGCTATATGATTTGCCCTTGCACCTCATTGGAGCCTGATCGGGTGGTATGATCAGCCCAGTGACTGACCGCACCACCCGAGCATGTATTCTAGCCCAAAACGTAATAACTTTATTATTACCATTATAATTATCAAATATATAAACATACACATGCACGTGTATATATATATTTTTTATATTAATATATATATATATATATATATTTAACAATCTTTCTAATTCTCTATCATAGCCATTAAGCACATAAAAAACCAGGCATCCGTTTATATTCGACAACGAAATAACAAAATGACGGCCGCGCCATCCACCACATGGCGGCCGCCCGAACCACAAAACGGCGCCGCGTTCGCGCCAGCCGGACACCCGGCCGCCATGAAATAGAGGCCACGCCCCCCAGAAAAAGCCCGCGAAACCAAAAGGCGGGCAATCCAGCAGGGCCCAGGATCCGCCGAACAAGGCCGCCCAGCCAGGCCGACCCTCAACATGCGCCGCACGCGCACGCCCGGCCCGTTGTCACCCTGCGGCCGCCCCCACAGCAAAACGCCATGCAAGGCAACACCAACTAAAACGTGGGGGGAAGGGGGGGAGGGGAGGGGGGAATGGTTATCCAACGCACTCCCCACTCCATAATCCCCCGTAACCTGCGGCAGGACCATGAGCAATATAAACCCCTTAGCCGTTGCTACCAGCCGCACGCCAACTCTCCCCATCGGGAACTCGCAAGCGGGCTCGTTATAACAAGGACGAATGAGCAAAAGGAGGCAAAAATCGGAGAACAAACCAACATCCCTCCAATAAAACTCCCACAACGAACACCCGACGTCCATTCAACCGAATACATGACGGTAAGCCAGGCGAGAGGGGCAATACAAATAAGGGGAGGGGGGG
>NW_026845477.1:11281143-11332531 GCF_025583915.1 Anolis sagrei ordinatus | reverse complement strand
ATTTGCAGGCAGAATGAGCCTGAAAAAGGGGATTCCAGCATGCTCTCCTCAGCTACTTCTGAAGGAAAAATCCAATCTCTGAGTGTCAGCTATAATTTTGGATAGGCACCCAGCTCATCCTCAGCATCTGCCCTTGGCTGTGCTACTCTGCTGCTGAGTACGCATGCCCAGTGTGGAACACATCTCACCACACTAAAACAGTGGATGTGGCTCTTAATGAGACATGCCGCATTATCACGGGGTGTCTGCGCCCTATACCACTGGAGAAATTACACTGCTTAGCCGGTATTGCACCACCTGACATCCGCCGGGAAGTAGCAGCCAATAGTGAAAGGACCAAGGCAGAGACATCTCCAGCTCATCCCCTGTTTGGGTATCAGCCAGCATGTCAACGACTTAAATCTAGAAATAGTTTTCTAAGATCTACAGAGACACTCACTGGAACACCTCAGCAAGCGAGAGTCCAAAAGTGGCAGGCTCAAACCCAGAACCTCAACCAATGGCTGATACCAAATGAGAGACTCCACCCTGGGCACACAGAAAACTGGGCGACTTGGAAGGCGCTGAACAGACTGCGCTCTGGCACCACGAGATGCAGAGCCAACCTTCAGAAATGGGGCTACAAAGTGGAATCCACGACATGCGAGTGTGGAGAAGAGCAAACCACTGACCACCTGCTGCAATGCAACCTGAGCCCTGCCACATGCACAATGGAGGACCTTCTTGCAGCAACACCAGAAGCACTCCAAGTGGCCAGATACTGGTCAAAGGACATTTAATCAACTACCAACTCACAAATTTTGTATTTTGTCTGTTTGTTTGCTTTGTTCTGTTAGAAATGTAATATAATTGACTGGTTGCCCTGACACGACAAATAAATAAATAAAATCCTCAGCAAAGGAGACCTAGGAAACCTAATCTCATCTAATCTCTTCTGTATCCTGTGACATAAAAGGAAAATATGCCCCATACTGGCCCCAAGGGAAGTCACCTGTATCAATCCCCTTGGATTTGCAACCCCCAGGATCATGTCTAAGGACATCCTCTTCATCAAACTGGTACCTAAGGACCTCATCACATTAAGACTGGGATTCACCATGCATCATGGCAAATCTGGTGGGGCCTAGTGTGGGGAATCCGTCCCATTCCCCACGTTGCCCAGTTTTCACCTCACTCTATCCCACGTGGGGAAAAGTCTGCCCCCTGGCTTATCCCCGTTGTTGTCTATGAAACATGGCTTATGACACTCCCTCTTCACTTGCACTAAGGAAGTAGATCTACATCGTGGGATGGCAGCCAGCGAGCAAATGCCACAAGTAATAAGGAATGTCGTATGACGGGATATGATAGCCATATATAAATATGTGAAAGGAAGCCAGAGGGAGGAGGGAGTAAGCTTGTTTTCTGCTTCCCTGGAGACTAGGATGTGAAACAATGGCTTCAAACTACAAGAAAGGAGATTCCATCTGAACATGAGGAAGAACTTCCTGACGGTGAGAGCCGTTCAGCAGTGGAACTCTCTGCCCCGGAGTGTGGTGGAGGCTCCTTCTTTGGAAGCTTTTAAACAGAGGCTGGATGGCCATCTGTCAGGGGTGATTTGAATGCAATATTCCTGCTTCTTGGCAGGGGGTTGGACTGGATGGCCCATGAGGTCTCTTCCAACTCTTTGATTCTATGATTATATGATTTTGCCCATTTGATCAAGTAGTACTCACCATTTATGGCCTTTCCATCCTTCCCCTTTGCAAGTGACTGACTTCCTATTTATACTGGCATCTCCAATGCCAATTATCTCATAATTCTATACAGACACCGTGCAAGATAGGAAAATAGAAAAAGGTAGAAAACTCCTGAAAAGGGAGGAGAAATTTCTTATCTGTCCTCAAGAGTAATTAGTAATGCCTTGTGCCATCTGAAGACTATGTTGGAGAAGTGCAAAATTAGTTAATTGCAAAGATGTGTTATCAGGACTTTGGTAAGAGAGCTCCAATGAGCATCAACTATGTGTGATTGCCATTGGGCTCTTCTGATTCACTTTCAGAATTTCTAATGCACGTTGCTCATTTCTGTCATTCTACGGCTCTTCCTATCCAATGTCTGTATGCTCATAGAGAAATTCCCCAGATACACATTGGAACATTCCAATGTTCTAATGTGCATCTAGAGCATTCAGCTATGGGGCATCAACCACTCTACCATTTGTGCAATGGATGTCCATATGTATCACAACAGTTCCTAGGTGAAGACAGTCATTGTGAAACTCCTCAATTATATTTTGTGCACATATACTTTGGAAGAAGTAAGCCCCATACTAAATTGTTCCCCAGACTTTGAAGACTTAAACACTCAGGTGAAATTCCTCTGCTGGATTGGTGACTCTGCCAGTTTTGCTTTCTTGTCTGTCTGAGTAAAGGTGATCACGTGTTTTTATCCTGGCAAATTTATAAATAAAATATGAATTCTGAATCTTCCTAAAGAAAAATGCACTGAGCAAAATTCCCTCTCTCCCTCCAGTAGTGGCAAGTAATTATTCTTTCAAGAAAACATGTCAACCAGATTCAGAGATGAGTCATGACCAGCTTCTCCAGGACTCTCTGAAACATAATTTGATAGCAGATTCATTTTAAAAAGATCTTCAATACAGGGAAACTTCATGTAGGTAAAAGCTTGGTTGTTATGTTGCATCTTCATGAGTTGTCCCTTTAAAATGAAAGATTTGCACCTCTCAGACTGAGATACATAGCCTCAGAGTTATTGAAATAAGCTAATTCCTTCCATGGCAAATTTACAGCTCTATGATAACAAAGTCAGATAGGAAGCTAATCTCCAAGAGAATTACAACTCCCCCAGGCAGAGATTTATATTCATTCTAGCCAGGGATTTATATCACTGAGAGACTCTGTGAGACTTTGGCCATGTTTATACTGGCCAGGTTACTCCCATGTAAATCTGTCCCCAATAGTCCAGATTAAGGACACATATGATGAATCTGGGAATGATATCCAGCATCAATGGGTTGTCATCTCATCTTCTGTCGTCAGTGCCACTCCCTGCCAGCCATGGATCTCCATGCAAGCCATTGGTCATCACCTGTTCCATTTGTATCTGGTGTTGAACAGAGCACCAGCATCATTAGAAAGGAGAAGAGATCAAACAGGGCTCTGTGGCTAATGGAGACCAGCCATATTGGCAACACAGTGGAAACAAAGTGTGGTCAATGCAAAGAAAAGTCTGAAATGGACCTGATCCAGATATTCAGACTTCTAAGAAGTCCTTGGACACTCTCGAGTTTTCTTTTAAAAAGTGGGTCAAAGTCCGGTATAGGCAAGAAAAACATGGAGACAGGTAGATCTGCAGTTAGGCAGTTTCCCTTTGAAGAACAAACCGAACTGAGCATGAAAGGATATTGCTACTCAGAAGTAGCAGAACTTTAATATGGCATAATAAGAAAATTGTAAAATGGACAAAGATCCCATCTTGTGTTTGTTTATTATGAAGCTGTACCCACATATTTGTATTTTGCAGCTGACTTACTGTTGTATTTTGTATTTTGCAGCTGACTTACTGTTGTATTTTGCAGTTGACTTACTGTTAAACAGCCAATTGTATATTGACTTCTTTATTGTGACATTTTGCATTGGAAAATAGACATCATCTGCTTCTGCAATCCCATAAATCCAGTGGTATATTGAAGGAGGTAAAGGTTTTCCCCTGACATTAAGTCCAGTCATGTCCAATTCCGGGGATTGTGCTCATCTCAATTTCTAAGTCCAAGAGCTGGCGTTGTCCACAGACACCTTCTCCGTCATGTGACTGGCATGACTGCATGAAGCACCATGACCTTCCCGCTGGAGCAGTACCTATTGATCTACTCAAATTTACATGTTTTTAACTGCTAGGTTGGTAGAAGCTGGGGCTAATGGGGGAGCTCACCTTACTCCCCAGATTCGAACCACCAACCTTTCAGTCAGCAAGTTCAGCAGCTCACTGGTTTAACCCGTTGTGCCACCATGGGGAATGTGAGTAGATCAATAGGTATATACGAAGGTGCTCACAAATAAATATACACCACTCAGATATGTGCAGCTGCATGTGAAATGGTGATATTTGTGAAACTCTAAATCTTCCAGTGTTTCCAACTTTCCAACATTTCCAACATTAAAACAAAACAGGAGACTAGGGGAAAGGGAGGATGGAATATCCTAGGAGAGAACTTTTGGTTGGTTAAAGAACCAATGGCATATATAATTCTCACATGGCTTCCCCCATCCTTCAGAAACTGTAGGTAAGTAGATAGCAAGGATGGAAAAGAGGAAGGACCTTATTCAATCTTTGTACAATCCTGGCACATTATTGAGTTTAGCCCACCCCATACTTAGCATCTTTATAAACTGTAAACAAGACATAATGGTTACACAGCAATGCTTCGTGTAATGGCAGAGTCAATAATGCTAAATTGCAACTGAATAAGCTCTCTGCATTAATACTAAAATAACTCACTACAAATGAAAGCAAAATGTGTGTCTGAGGAAGAATGGGGAGAGACCAATCCAACAGAAGTACAGTAAGAATCAGCTATTTTACGTTGAAAGTGTTACGGGTGAACCAGAAATGGTTTTATGCTCAGACATGCCAATGCTGCAGTGTTTCTATAGGTGTCTGTTTTATCAGCTGATATTGAATCCTTTTAACTGGAGTTAAAGGAATTGAAAATAACCTCTGAAGGTGTGGGTATGTTCTGAGTGGTGGCACCCTTGTCAGTGGCAGAGAGAATGGAAAGAGGAATTCATGTTTGGGTTTACTTGTACCTTTTCTAACCTTTCCCAACTCATATTTATTAAGGGTGGGATTTACTCCTGATGTAAACCATGGAAGATATCATCCTCCTTCTAGTTACTATGGTGGGTTAACATCTATCCTACTCATCCATAACATAGGAAGGTCAGTCCTGAAACAATAAGTTAAGCATGGGATAAGAATTACCTGTATGACCTAAAATAACTACCTCATCACAGTATTGTCAAAGGCTTTTTGGGTTGTGTAGCCATGTTCTAGAAGCATTCTCTCCTGACGTTTTGCCTGCATCTATGGCAAGCATCCTCAGAGGTTGTGAGGTTGTTGGAAACTAAGAAAATTGGGTTTATATATCTGTGGAATGTCCAGGTTGGGAGAAAGAACTCTTGTCAGTTGGAGCTAGGTGTGAAGGTTTCAATTGGCCACCTTGATGAGCATTGGCAGTTTTTAGGTGTGGCTTGTTACTGCCTGAGAAATTCCTTTCTTGAGACATGATTAGGTGTTCCTGATTGTTTCTTGTCTGAAGTTTCCCTGTGTTTGAGTTTTGTTTTTATTATTTATTGTTATAATTTTAGAGGTTTTTTTTAGTACTGGTAGCCAGATTTTGTTCATTTTCATGGTTTCTTCCTTTCTGTTGAAATTGTCCACATGCTTGTGGATTTCAATGACTGCTCTGTGTAGCCTGACATGATAGTTGTCAGAGTGGTTCAACATTTCTGTGTCCTCAAATAATATGCTGTGTCCAGGTTGGTTAGTCAGGTGCTCTGCTATGGCTGACTTCCTAGTTTCCAACAAACCTCACAACCTCTGAGGATGCTTGCCACAGATGCAGGTGGAATGTCAGGAGAGAATGCTTCTAGAACATGTCCATACAGCCCAAAAAAACTGCAACAGCCCAGTACCTCATCACACTCACCAAATTCAGCATCCTAGAATACTTCCAGGCTGTTTGGGGAATAGAGCCCCATGCCAGCCATCACACAACACTGTGTGACTTGCGGTAGAAGCCCCGCCCTCAATTGCAGTAGAAGCATCCTTGGCCGCATGTGATGAGGGAAGCACCAAGAGGGAGCTGTGCATGGGATGGTGGATTCACCCCGCTGCCCCCTTTCCTCTGCAAAGCCAGGCAAAGCAGGACACTTCACCTGGCCTTTGTGATAAGGTCAACTCATCGAGCTGGCCCATCTACAACTTTGATCCCTAATCCATCTAAAACACAGACATGTGCCTTTCACCTTACGAACAGAGAAGCATCCTGAGCTCTGAAGATCACCTGGGAAGGAACCCCACTGGAGCATTGCAGCGCAACCAAATACCTGGGAGTCACTCGGAACCGTGCTCTTACTTACAAGAAGCACTGCCTGAACATCAAGCAAAAAGTGGGTGCTAGAAACAATATCATACGAAAGCTGACTGGCACAACCTGGGGATCACAACCAGACACAGTGAAGACATCTGCCCTTGCGCTGTGCTACTCTGCTGCTGAGTATGCATGCCCAGTGTGGAACACATCTCACCACACTAAAACAGTGGATGTGGCCCTTAATGAGACATGCCGCATTATCACGGGGTGTCTGCGCCCTACACCACTGGAGAAATTACACTGTTTAGCCGGTATTGCACCACCTGACATCCGCCTGGAAGTAGCAGCCAATAGTGAAAGGACCAAGGCAGAGACATCTCCAGCTCATCCCTTGTTTGGGTATCAGCCAGCACGTCAACGACTTAAATCAAGAAATAGTTTTCTAAGATCTGCAGAGACACTCGCTGGAACACCCCAGCAAGCGAGAGTCCAAAAGTGGCAGGCTCAAACCCAGAACCTCAATCAATGGCTGATACCAAATGAGAGACTCCCTCTGGGCACACAGAAAACTGGGCGACTTGGAAGGCGCTGAACAGACTGCGCTCTGGCACCACGAGATGCAGAGCCAACCTTAGAAATGGGCTACAAAGTGGAATCCTCGACATGCGAGTGTGGAGAAGAGCAAACCACTGACCACCTGCTGCAATGCAACCTGAGCCCTGCCACATGCACAATGGAGGGCCTTCTTGCAGCAACACCAGAAGCACTCCAAGTGGCCAGATACTGGACAAAGGACATTTAATCAACTACCAAGCTTGCAAATTCTGTGTTTTGTCTGTTTGTTTGTTTGTTTTGTTAAAAATGTAATACAAATGCCTGGTTGTTGATGACATGATAAATAAAATATATAAATCTACAACTTGGCTTTCTGTACACTAATGATAATTTCTGGGACATCTTCAAGGGCAATCTCCAAATGGAACACATAACAAGACATTTTCAGGGCATGGATGAGATTTTCGTAATTTGTGGATCATTTTGCTCATGTTATTTATCTGGTACAACAATTTAGGAAAATGGGAACAGAGTGCTTGTCGTGTGTAAAGCTCGCTCGCTCTCTTTTATCAATTCTTGCCATCTTGCAGCTATGATTATTCACATGCCATTGCCCATGCTGGGTTTATTTCTCTTGCCCCATCCCCTTTGTTTATGTGTCATTTTCTAAAATGTCTTTTCTTTTTGCTCAGAAATTAATCTATCATAGTGCTAGCCTCTGTTCAGTCTCAATGTCATTCCTCCGTCCAGCTGTACTTCTGGAAAAATTAAACAGCCCATTGCCCTGTCACTCATTTGTGGCCTGCTGAGAGACCAAAGGGAAGAGACACTGCCACAGATTCATCAGTGTACGCCATGCTTCCTTCCTCCTACAGAAGGAATCATGGCACATGGCAGCAATTAACTTCACTGAGCCACAAGTTCATAAATTAGGAGTGGCACTGCAGCTCAACTCCAGAGTAAAATTGGTACCTGGGGATTAATTCAAAGCTGGATCTGCTCTGCAGGCAGACTAGGTAGTTGCCTAAGGTGGCAGAATTAAAGGGGCACAATGGCACACCGCACCATACCAGGGAGTCTCCCGAGATCAATGATACATGCATGAAGCAAGACCTGAATTTCTCTACTGGATCATCCCAAATTGGTGATTCCATTTTATGACCATTATCATAACCTCTTGTGACAATTTCCTAGTTTTTCGGGGACCACTTTTCACCTTGACTCATCAATGGAAAAGACAATGAGCTGTTGTGTTGTTGTACAGTCTACACCTTGTGGGATTTAGAATAAAGAATGTAGGGGAGACAGAAAGCTGGACTGCTCCATTATGCTTGTATTCATAGCTTTCCCTTCTTTCTCTCCCTCTTTATTATTGTAAGCAACTTTGGATCCCTCTTTGGAGAGAATGTTGAGTTTCAATCGTAGAATCATAGAATCAAAGAGTTGGAAGAGACCTCATGGGCCATCCAGTCCAACCCCATTCTGCCAAGAAGCAGGAATATTGCATTCAAATCACCCTGAAAGATGGCCATCCAGCCTCTGTTTAAAAGCTTCCAAAGAAGGAGCCTCCACACTCCGGGGCAGAGAGTTCCACTGCTGAACAGCTCTCACAGTCAGGAAGTTCTTCCTCATGTTCAGATGGAATCTCCTCTCTTGTAGTTTGAAGCCATTGTTCCGTGTCCTAGTCTCAAAGGAAGCAGAAAACAAGCTTGCTCCCTCCTCCCTGTGGCTTCCTCTCACATATTTATACATGGCTATCATATCTCCTCTCAGCCTTCTCTTCTTCAGGCTAAACATGCCCAGCTCCTTAAGCCGCTCCTCATAGGGCTTGTTCTCCAGACCCTTGATCATTTTAGTCGCCCTCCTCTGGACACATTCCAGCTTGTCAATATCTCTCTTCAATTGTGGTGCCCAGAATTGGACACAATATTCCAGGTGTGGTCTAACCAAAGCAGAATAGAGGGGTAGCATTACTTGCCTAGATCTAGACACTATGCTCCTATTGATGCAGGCCAAAATCCCATTGGCTTTTTTGCTGCCACATCACATTGTTGGCTCATGTTATATAGGACTATATAGGAAAAAAGATAGATAGATAGATAGATAGATAGATAGATAGATAGATAGATAGATAGATAGATAGAGATAGATGATAGATAGATAGATAGATAGATAGATAGATAGATAGATAGATAGATAGATAGATAGATAGATGATAGAAGTTCTCCATTGTATTATGCAACAAAACCCCCAAATCGGAAGGAAAACTAATAAATCAAGGGCTTCCTTGGCCTATTCTTTTCCCACCTTAATAAAACTTTCCTGATTTCAACTGTAATCAATCCTTCCAACCGTGACCAGTGACAAACTGTTCAATTGGAGAAGGAAACCAAGATACGCGCCATGGACAGCTGGGTTCTTAATTGGCTGCCAAGGACCAGACTGTAAAGCAAATGACAGGACAAGTAGCTATGGAGGAAGGGAACTTGTGAGATCAGCCCAATCTATTTAACATGCATTATGCCGCTGTTATTATGGAAGCGACTGAGCGAGCAATAGAGATACGTGGGGAAATCAATGCCACTTGCTGCTTCATAAGTACATCTCATCTTCTGAAATGGAGTGTCTTGGGATGCTGGCAGTTGATGCCGTGGCTTTGGGATGCTGGCACACCAGGCATTTTTAGGATAATGTGAAGTCTGCCAGCTTTTTGGAAGATAATATTGTGTCAGATACAGACTATAAACAAAATGAATGGCCTGACTCCCAGGGTCTTACTTGTACGAGGTTTTTGAAGTAGGGTTGTGGGGGAAGAGGGAAGCTCCATCCTCCCTTTTGCGGAGTGAAACTACATATACAGTGGTTAGTGTGTTGCTTTTGTGCATAGGATTCAGGTTATTTGGTTGTGCAGGCTTTATATTCCCCTAATAAAGGTTAACCACTGTTGTTAGAACACCTACAAAGCTGGCTGCCAATTCTTAAAGGATTAGATAAAATTAATCATATATACTAAACATTGCGTTATGGTTTAGGAAGTATTGCCAGGTCTAAACTAGAATGTCCGTGCCATAAAAAAAGGACAATTTTGTCAAGCACTTCAATGACACACAGGAAAATGACATCTGGTAGAAATTCTTTTTTTTATTACACAACTCCAAGAGAAAAGACACTCATAACAGAAAAAGCTTGCTGTCTAGGGAATATACCTTCACAACTATACTGGACAGTTGAGCATTCGAGTGTCAATCCATTCCTCCCCCCCTTCTCCTCCTTTTCCTATCTTCTGCCTCTTCCTTTGGCAGATGAAAATGAACAAAGTTCCCTGCAGGCATGTGTCTGACATAAAAGCTTCCCACCTCAAGCACTTTCCTGAAAGCTGCTAAGTTCTTCTTCCCCAGATGGAGCAGGAAGTAGAGATGGAGGGAGTGGGCAAGACTGACAGCCTGAACCCACATTGGATTTCTAACCATCCTTGTCGATCGGTTCAACTGTGAAAGCCTAGCAGAACATCTCAGGGCCCTTCCACACAGCCATATAACCCAGAATATCAAGGCAGATCATCAACAATATCTGCTTTGAACTGTGTTATCCGAGTCCACACTGCCATATGATCCATTTCAAAGCAGATAATATGGAATTTTATATGGCAGTGATAATCCAAGATTGGAGTTAAAATTGCAGGAAGAAACATTAACAACCTTAGATATGCAGATGATGCCACTTTGGAGTTGCAGGACTGAAGACTGACAGGTTACAGGTTCAAATCCGGGGAGAGGCGGATGAGCTCCCTCTATCAGCTCCAGCTCCTCATGCGGGGACATGAGAGAAGCTTCCCACAAGGATGATAAAAACATCAAATCATCTGGGTGTCCCCTGGGCAACGTCCTTGCAGACGCTCAATTCTCTCACACCAGAAGCGACTTGCAGTTTCTCAAGTTGCTCCTGACACGACAAAAAAAATGCCACTTTGATGGCTGAAAGTGAGGAATAGCTGAGGAACCTTCTAACCAAGGTGAAAGAAGAAAGTGCAAAAGCTGGGTTGCATTTGAACATTTAAAAACCCAAGATTATGACAACCGCACTGATCAATAACCGGCAAATAGAGGGAGAAAACCTGGAGGCAGTGACAGACTTTGTATTTCTAGGTGCAAAGATTACTGAAGATGCAGACTGCCGTCAGGAAAATCAGATGACATTTACTTCTTGAGGGGAGAGCAATGACCAATCTCGATAAAATAGTGAAGAGTAGAGACATCACACTGGCAACGAAGATCTGCATAGTTAAAGCCATGGTATTCCCCGCACTTACCTATGGATGTGAGAGCTGGACCATAAGGAGGGCTGAGCGAAGGAAGATAGATGCTTTTGAACTATGGTGTTGGAGGAAAATTCTGAGATTGCCTTGGACCTTGAGAAGATCAAACAGGGTCCATACTTCAGGAAATAAAGCCCAACTGCTCATTGGAGGGAAGGATATTAGAGGCAAAGATGAGGTACTTTGGCCACATCACGAGAGACAGGAAAGCTTAGAGAAGACAAATGATGCTGGGGAAAATGGAAGGAAAAAGGAAGAAGGGCCAACCAAGGGCAAGATGGATGGATGGCATCCTTGAAGTGACTGGCTTGACTCAGAAGGAGCTAAGGGTGGTGGCGGCCAACAGGGAGCTCTGGCGTGGGCTGGTCCATGAGGTCACGAGGAGTCGGAAGTGACAGAACAAATAAATAACAAATATCAGTGTAAAAATGGAAGGGGATTGTGGAAGGGGCCTCAGAGAAACAATTTCATCAGACTCATTGCAAATCATGTTGGTCAAGAGCATGAGATGTAGCTATGGAAGGTAGACACAGTGGCTCCTCCATTTTCACTGTGGTTAAGGGTGCAGGACTTCCATGAAAGTGGGAAAACTGCAATTATTAGGAATCCCCAATAGCGCATAAAGCCACACTGGAGCACCTAGGGCAGTGTTTCTCAACCTTCCTAATGCTGCGACCCCTTCATACAGTTCCTCATGTTGTGGTGACCCCTCAACCATAACAATATTTTTATTGCCACATCATAACTGTAATTTTGCTACTACCATGAATTGTAATGTAAATATCCGATATGCAGCTTGGATGTATTTCTATTCACTGGCCCAAATTTAGCACAAATACCCAATACACCCAAATTTTAGTATGGGCAGTGGTGATTTTGTCATTTAGGAGTTGTAATTGCTGGGACTGATAGTCCACTTACAATCAAAGAGCACTCTGAACTCCACCAATGATGAAAATGAACAAAATTTGGCATGCAAAACCAACAGAAAATACTGGAAGGGTTTGGTGGGCATTGACCTTGAGTTTGGGCATTGTAGTTCACCGACATCCAGAAAGCTCTGTGGACTCAAACAATTGTGGAACTGGAGCAAACTTGGCAGGAAGACCCAATATGTCCAAATGTAAACACCGGTGGAGTTTGGGGGAAATAGACCTTGATATTTGGGAGTTGTAGTTGCTGGGATTTATAGTTAATCTACAATCAAGAGCATTCTGAACCCACCAAGAATAGAATTGGGTCAAAATTCTCACACAGAACCCCCAGGACCAATAGAAAATACTCTGTTTTCTGATAGACTTTGGTGACCCGTCTGACACCCCCTCGCGACCCTCCCTGGGGTCCCGTTCCTCAGGTTGAGAAAGGCTGACCTAGGGATTCCTAGAAAGACCAAATTGCATTAATTCTATCACATAGATGAACTTTTACTCTGCATGTGTCTAATGGTAGGGAAAACATACGCAAAATACATGCAATTTTTCATTCAGATCCTATAAAAACTGAGAAAAACACAAATTGACCAAGTCATCTCTACGGACTTCCTTCATCTTATCCATTTGAGTTTCCCTGAATGGGTTGTTTGCAGTGTTTATAACTGGCACCATTAGCAGATATATATCCACTTTATTTTGACCTCTACATTGAAACATACCTTAGTTTTACCATTCTTTTCCTAAGGTTCCAATATCCATTACTTGTTCCTTGTGCCTTTTTCAATCCAGCCTAGCCCCCAAAGGCTCATATGTCACGGCTCGCAGGAAAAGACTGTCATTCCCTGATATTTCATCATTTCCCTAGAAAGGTAGCGCATGGCAAAGCAAAACTCCACAAAGCATTAGAGGGAAAGAAATGATAATAACCATTCAGCTCAAACTCTAAGGGTTTTAAAGTCTGCTGGGGCAAAATTAACTTGGCAATTAGCAGTGTGAATTGGTGCTCTAATGAGCTGAAGTCCTATAAAGCTCTGGAAGAAAAGAGATGGCTAATTATAATGGATGGGGTGGGGATCCCAAGTAACTTGTTCTCAGAGGGAGTTAACACTCCAACATGAAGACTATTTGAGAACGGAGTGGGGGATTTTTTCCTCCCTAGGAATGGATGCAATCAGACGTAAGTGAATGGTGAGTAAGTGCATTCCTGATTCTGGTAGCAAATGATTACTTTTCTCTTCTCCACCCGGTTATGATTATGATTATACCCATCATCTTTTTAAAAGATAGAAATAACCATTGTAGAGAAAAGCTAGAGACAAGGATTGCCATCCACTGGGCATTTTTTTTTTTTTTGTAATGGAAACCCTTGGAAACAAACAAATCCCTAAAGCAGGAATTTTCTCTACAGGTCACTCAGAATTTGTTGACCTCCTCAATCCCAGGCTATTGGTAATTGTGACTGGGATGTTGAGGGATTGAAGTCCACGTGAAAAAAGTTACTTGTTAAAGGTATGGTTGTCAGTTGAGATCCTACAATATACAGTGGGTTGTTGTAGGTTTTTTCGGGCTATATGGCCATGTTCTAGAGGCATTCTCTCCTGAAGTTTCGCCTGCATCTATGGCAAGCATCCTCAGAGGTAGTGAGGTCTGTTGGAACTAGGAAAGTGGGCTTATATATCTGTGGAATGACCAGGGTGGGACAAAGGACTCTTGTCTGCTTTCATGGTTTTCTCCTTTCTGTTGAAATTTCAATGGCTATTCTGTGTAGTCTGACATGGTTGTTGTGAGAGTGGTCCAGCATTTCTGTGTTCTCAGATAATATGCTGTGTCCAGGTTGGTTCATCAGCTGCTCTGCTATGGCTGACTTCTCTGGTTGAAGTAGTCTGCAGTGCCTTTCATGTTCCTTGATTCGTGTTTGGGCAATGCTGCGTTTGGTGGTCCATTATATGCTAATCAAGGTGGTCAGTTGAAACATTCACACCTAGCTCCAGCAGACAAGAGTCCTTTGTCCCACCCTGGTCATTTCACAGACATATAAACCCTTTTTCCTAGTTCCAACAGACATCACTACCTCTGAGGATGCTTGCCATAGCTGCGGGCGAAACGTCAGGAGAGAATGCCTCTAGACCATGGCCATATAGCCCGAAAAAACTTACAACAACCCACGGATTCCGGTCATGAAAGCCTTCGACACTACAATATACAATTACACCATTAAATGGTGGTTGCACCACAGCCCTAGCCGTTGAGCACTCTAACTAGAGGTGAGTTGTCACCAGCAGTGCTGCAGAATTCAAAAAAGCTTGCATGGAGGACGAAGGGGAGAAATGTGCCAAGAGGATGGTTCATCAAGCCAACCCTGACCAGGACCGCCTTCCACTTGGAAGCCAATGTCCTCACTGTGGGAGAACATGTAGGGCTCCACAGCCACCTATGAACTCACCACCAAAACACTAGGCTTGGAGGACCATCATCCTCGGGCTATGAGGGATTACCTATGAAAGTATATCACACATTTGCTGAATAAGAAGGAATGATTTTGTCAGCTTCTGACTCCAAAATATAGCCTATAGCACTTGGTATTTGCTGGTGAATCCTCATCCAAGAATTAACCAGACTTTATACTGCTTAGCTTTCAAGATCAGATGGAATCTGGTGCCTTTGAGCAGTAATCTGGTAATTGTGTTTAATTCTTTCCTAAAATAGTTTCATTTCCAGTAGTGATTTTTGCTCTTCAGTTTTGGCTTCTGTGTTCTCTTTACTGCTCTGGGCATTTTGTGCCGTTCTCTAATTGGTTTTTACTGTTTTTATTGTTTGCAGTTTTATTATGACTGTTCACAGCCCTGGAGCTTTTCATCTCCAGGAAACCAGGGCAAGATAGCAATTTTTAAATAAATAAATATATCAGATGCTCCAAGCAGATGTAAAATATATTACAAAGAGAATTTGTTCATATCTTTGTGAATTCCACAACTGATCAAATAATAGTCCATTTCCCTGTCTGCTGTAACCAAAAAAAGGTTTTTATGGAGTAAATTTTCTAGAGACAGCAATGAAAAATAGAAAATGAATTTTCAAAAGGAGACAAAGGGGTTATTTTCTTGAATAAATATATCACTTTTATTTATTGCTTATTTTATTTCTTTGCCATCTTTTTCCCAGACTTGACTGGCAGATTCAACTGGGCTTCTAACTCCCTTTTGGATTTGAACTGTTGCTGATGAGATTGCTCCCTGGGACCTCTTGTGGGTGAGGTCTGGGTGACAGAGAGGGCTCAGCCTACTTGACACGTTGTATCTCCCAACATCCTTACCACTTGGCTAGGCATAATGGGAGTTACAGCCCAAGAGGAAAGCCGAGCCATGTGATTGGTAAGGAGGACAGCCACAAGTTGAAGCCCAGCCAGATCTGGCACTGGTGAGAAGTGACGCCTGGTCAATTATGGAGCTGATGGGAGTGACAGCCCATCATCTGTACATATTTTGAAGAATTCCATTACATGGATATGCATTTTCTAGTGATACCATTCCTAAAAATGAAAAGCAAACAATGAGTATTTCAAATAAATAAGCAGCAGCTGCTACCACTCATGGTCGTATGCCATCATGCCTGGGACTCTAGTTCTTAGTGAAAGAAACATGGACATGGTATCTTTTCCCCAGGGGATTGCTTCTTGCCCTCCTTTAGAGAACTGGAACTCTCAAGGATGAAGACACTATAGATAACTCGAAATAGTCTTTATTGTTCACAATGAGTTATCTCCTTAGGCATAAACTTGATATTCAAAAGGGGTAAAGAAAACATACATTACAGCCTTTGGAGTCTTGGGTCCAAGGAGTTTTCTAGCTGAGAAGCTTTCCAAGTTCCCTCTTTCTTAATGGCTGTGAAAGTTGGAACATTCACAACCCCAGCCCAATGACCTATATTGAAGGCACAAAAGTCTTCCTCTTGATGCCAAAGGACTGATTTGATGGCGCTTAAGATTCCGCAACATCGTCCAGGTGAGCTGGATATGAAGTATGAATCTTAAGAGTACAAACTTAAGAAATGGTGATAAAAGATAACTTGACTGAGGGTTTTAGAGCCAAGCCTTTCTCACGTCCATCTGCTGAGTTGTTAGATGGAGAAACGAAAAAGAAAGCACTGCCCTCTTCCCCAGGAAGGGGTGGAGCCAAACAATTGGGCTGGGGGAACAATTCAATCGGTGCAAAACAACATTGATAGAAAGCAGTAGATAGCCAAACAATTCAACTGTACATTCACATACAAGTGGGGCCAGGCGCGGCATCACAGTGGGTAGAGTCTTGAAGATCGATCTGTAAGTGACTATAGAAACCTATTCTGGATCTGCATGGTCTTTCGCAGTGAGGACATACATTTCCAGATGGAAGGGAGTTCTGACAAGAGTTTGCTTGAGGTGCCTTCCCCTTGAAATGTTTCTCCCTTTTGCCTTTTATGCCTCTTTCAAATCCTTGGAGCCCCAGGTGGCACAGTGGGTTAAAGCACTGAGATGCTGAACTTGCTGACCGAAAGGTCACAGATTCAAATCCTTGAAGTGGCATGAGTGCCCGCTGTTAGCCCCAGCTTCTGCCAGCCTAGCAGTTCGAAAAAATGCAAATGTGAATAGATCATAGAATCATAGAATCAAAGAGTTGGAAGAGACCTCATGGGCCATCCAGTCCAACCCCCTGCCAAGAAGCAGGAATATTGCATTCAAATCACCCCTGACAGATGGCCACCCAGTCCCTGTTTAAAAGCTTCCAAAAAAGGAGCCTCCACCACACTCCGGGGCAGAGAGTTCCACTGCTGAACAGCTCTCACAGTCAGGAAGTTCTTCCTCATGTTCAAATGGAATCTCCTCTCTTGTAGTTTGAAGCCATTGTTCCGCGTCCTAGTCTCCAGGGAAGCAGAAAACAAGCTTGCTCCCTCCTCCCTGTGGCTTCCTCTCACATATTTATAGGTAAGATCAATAGGTAACGAAACTCCATGCAGTCATGCTGACCACAAGACTATGGAGGTGTCTACGGACAACACTGGCTCTTTGACTTAGAAATGGAGATGAGCACCAACCCCCAGAGTTAGACACAACTGGACTTAATGTCAAGGGAAAACCTTTAACTTTACTTCACAAATCCTTGGCCTTCTGGAAGAAGCTAAGACCACTAGCCTTGAAGCAATGATTATCCACCACCAAATTCGCTGGCTTTGCCACATAAGATAGATCCAGACTCTAAGATAGATCTATGTAACACAGATCCAGATTATTTTTTGCTGTTCTGGAAACTGGGCCCCCATCTACAATGACCATTTTATAAAAGAGGGAATTTTAGGAGGTATTGTTTGTCACAATTTATACTTGCTGAAATTTCTTTTTCTCCACTAATTTAAAAGGTACACGAGCCTTGTCCCTTATTTCACCTGAGAACTTTAATGAGCACATGAGTTAACAAGTTCTCAGGGGGAAAATGCTTTTGTCTAGTTTTGTTTTGCTTTTTGGTGAAGTTCAGGCAGAACAGATATGCCCCTTTCTGTTTCTCACAGGTCAGGATGTTTCTTCTAGTTGAACCTGCATTTTTCTTCCATCTGTCTTTTCTTTTGTATTTTAATTGCAATCTGCTCAATAATTCATTGGCGAAACCTTTTAAAATTGAAATGTTTCTGATCAATTAATTTACACTGCATAAGATTGAAATTTTGCAGTTTTTGAAAGGACATTTCAGGGTTATTGTTGTGTTGTTCCATCTAGTCTTCCACCAGCTTTGAGTCATTTCCAATCTACAGTGACTGTAAAATGAACTTTTCACAGGGTTTTCTTGGCAATATTTGTTCAAAAGAGGTTTATCATTTCCTTCCTCTAAAGTCGAGAATGTGATTTGCCCAAAGTCACTTTGTGGGTTTAATGGACAATTGGGGTATTAAACCATGGTCTCTAGAGTCATAGTTCTTGACTTCAAAAAAAGGAGAGCATACCACTCTTTGAGGTAGTCTATTTCACTACTACATGACTCTTATCATTGGGAAGTTTTCCTGATGTCTCCCCCCCCCCCCCCCCACACACACACCCTGCATAATGAAACGAATTGGTATGTAGCCTGATTTCTGGAGGAGAACTGGGAAATCCTGGTCCTTGAGTGCTCTAACTGGAGGTCAGCTGTGACCAGCAGTGCTTCAGATCTCAAAGAGGCACAAATGGAGGGCAAAAGGAAGAATTAGGAAGGTGTGTAAAGCCAACCCTGGCCAGGACAAACTTCCACCTTGAAACCGATGCCCTCACAGCAGGAGAACATGCGGATCAAGAATAGGACTCCACAACCACCTATGGACCCACCACCAACACACTACACTTGGCTTAGGTTACGAGGGATCGCCTAAGTAAATAAGTAAGTACTAAGTTATAGAGGGGCAGTAAAACAAGTTTGTTCCATCTTCTGCATGATAGCTAAACATTAGGGAGAACTTCCTAAGGTTAAGAGCTGTTAAATGGTGAAATTAAAGTCTCCTTCTTTGAAGTTTTTAAAATATAAATTGGGTGTCCATCTTTTGAGAGTGCTGTGGCAGAATGGCATTGGCTGGTGACTGGATGGGAAGACCCTTTGGATTTCTTCCAACTCTATGACACTTTCAAATATCTAAAAAATGTTGTCATATCAACTCTCAATCTTCTCTTTTTTTGAGCTAGTCAGATTCCAAAGCTTTTCCTTGTTCTCTAGACTTTGTAACTCTTCTCATCATTCAAGGAAACTGCTTTTAAACTTTAACCATATGGATCTATCCCCTTTCCCCCCTCTATCATTGGATTTCCCCAATTGTGAGAGCAAAAGAGAGTGTACCAAAGGTTTGATGGTAAGGGACCAGAAAATGTTAGAAATAGAGATCATGCCACCATTCCCTTTATTTTAGCTCACAAAATTGTTGAAATGATCATTTTCTCTGGTTTCATCATAATGCATCAGTCCATCTAATTTTTTTTTTTTGCCGTGTCAGGAATGACCTGAGAAACTGCAAGTTGCTTCTGGGTGTGAGAGAATTGGCCGTCTGCAAGGATGTTGCCCAGGGGATGCCCGGATGATTTGATATTTTTATCATCCTTGTAGGAGGCTTCTCTCATGTCCCCGCATGAGGAGCTGGAGTTGATAGAGGGAGCTCATCCACCTCTCCCCAGATTCGAACCTGCGACCTGTCGGTCTTCAGCCCACAGTGGGGTTTAACCCACTGTGTCACCGGTGGCTCCAGTCCATCTAATGATAGGCTGGAAAGGGTAAAATGGCTCAGGTGTGCAGTGCACCTCTGATCTTCTGCAAAAACACATTGAATAAGTTCTCTTGAGTCTTGCTTCAGGATTGATCCTCTCTCTTCTAACATACACTGATAATATGGGGGAAAAGATATATATGTTCTTGTGTAACATATTTAATACAAGCAATTAGAGAAGAAGTTTAGAATAAGCTAACAATGGTTAATTATGGAGACGAAATTGAGGTCAATATGGTCCTTCTAGTCAAGCAGTTCATAAGAAGTGATATTCTTTTCTATGGAATCCTCTGCCTTGAATTTGTCTTCTTCATGCCCCAAATTTTTAAATCACGCTTGTATCTCAGACTCTACCTGGCTCATCCATCCCAGTTTCTACCAAATCTAGGCAACTGCACCACTAACTCCTATGCTAGGTTGTGACCTACTTGCTTAATCAGTTCATTTCAAGAGAATGTCAAGCTAAGAGTTCATGGAGGTAGAAGAACAATATAGTAACAAGTTTATCAAGCTACATTTCCTTTTATAGCCTCCTAATGCTCATTTTATGCCTGAAGAAGATAACAGTAGGGACAGCCATTTCTAATTAGCACAGTTTGCAAGGTTTTATAAGACAACAGACAAAAGACCAAGACACTCAGACAGGAGGGTCACCTTCTCTCAACAGAGCAGAAGTAGTTTTGGAATTGTGTCAAAATAAGGTCCTCAAGATGGTCAAGGATTCAGAAGTTCACAAATGCCACTGACCATCAGCTCATTCAGGACTCAGTTACAATAAATGGGGAATTGGTTGTATGTTATATGCATTTTATGTAGTTAAAATTAAATGTTAATAAACATATTATTGGAAAAGATAGGATAATTAGAGATATAGGAAATCAGAGAGCATTTTCCTGTATTTTTTCAATGGCAAAACAGTGATCACAAAGGCAATTCTGAGACATTCCATGAAAGACACAGAGTTATGTGGCACTCCGAGAATGTGACCTCATTACTGAATTGTGATTCTGTGGAACTAAATGTGTAATGCACATGAATGCAGATGCTCAATGTGCATCCATGCAAATGCTCATTCATGAACAACGCTTCTGCATGCAGAACTGTTTTCATAACCTTGAACTGCATCAAACAACAATGTCCAACTATTTGAATAGTAGAATTCACACAAGATTATTGACCATGTATATTTGTACTGAATTATCCAGTAAATTACTTTCTGGACTGCTGGCAACAATAACAAGCCCTGCTCTACTGGGTGATCAGATTTAATTAACTAGTTTCATCTAAACACTAGCTTTCCAAGTCTTGGTAAATAACAACAAAAAAACAACAACTCATCCCTATAACCATTTATGTCAGTCATTTGTTGGATTCGCCTTCTTTGGATGTTTTAAACAGAGACTGGATGGCTAAATAACAGGAGTGTGTGTTTGTGAATCCCTACATGGCTGAATAAGGTTAGATTGGATGGACCTTGAGATCTCTCTCAACTCTATAATTTTAGCTTGGGGACCTGGCAATGCCCAGGTTATTAGAAGAAGACATTGTTTGTTTTGGTATGTTAGGTCCTTAACTGTTGTCCAGATCCGTCATTGGCTGGGTTCAGTGCTCTCTGGATAAGAAAGAACTACAACTCCCTTATTCCAAGGACAATCACCCCCAAAGCCTGCCAGTATTCACAGTAGGACATGTTGGGTCTGTGTGCCAAGTTTCATCCAGATCCATCGTTGGTTGGGTTTAGTGCTTTCTGGAAAAGTATGAACTATAATTCCCAGATTTCCAGGCCAATCACCCCCAGGCCCTGCCAATATTCACAGTTGGCAATGTTGGATCTGTGTGCCAAGTTTGGTCCAGATCCAACGTCAGCTAGGTTCTGTGCTTTCTGGATGCAGGTGAACTACAACTCCCAAAATCAAGGTCAATTTCGCCCAAAACCCTGCAGTATGTTCAATTGGTTAAGGGGCTCCTCTATGCAAAATATGGCCGTGGTCCATTGTCAGTGAAGTTCACTGTTTCCCTGGATGCAGGTATCTATAACTCTCATATATCAAGGCCAATGCCCCCAAAATTTCTCCAGTATGTTCTGTTGATCATGGGGAGTCTATGTGCTAAGTTTTGTCCAGGTCTGTCATTTGTGGGGGTCGAAATGGTCTCACCTTGAAGTGGGTGAAGGTAATGCAAGTCCCATCATCTCTGGCTGGTACGATCTGGCCCAAGTCTCATCCAGCATAGTGATATGGTGTAAGAAAGCCTCTCCTTCACACTCATAGGAGTGGGTACGAGCAGCATCATATCGTAGCCATTTCTGCATTTCCGTTAAATGATGTGGAATCCATCGGGAAACAATTCTTCTCATGCCCAGGCATTCCTTCAGAATGTGGAGCACAGTCATATGCACAAATCCTGTGTTTCAGGCCAGCTCACGAATCATATGGCATCGATCACTGTCTACAAGTGCAGCAACAGAATTCAAGTCCACTTCGCTGGCATTAGGACGACCTGCCCGATGCATGTGTGCCACATTTTGGCGTCCTTCGTTAAAGGCTTTTACCCACCTTGCCACTGTTCTGTAGGGCAATGCAGATTCCCCACATTCCTCTTGAAGACCTTGATGATACTGTCATGCTGTATGACCTCTGGCACATTCAATCCTTATCCAACTCCATTGTTCTTGTTTCAAAAACATTGTGACAATACTTACTTTAGGCCGCAAGCTAATACAAGGCTCGGTTCTTTGTGTCACTCCGCATGTGTGTAACATAGGAAGGGCGAGTCTCTTTTGCTTATAGGTAAGGTAGGTATATAACTAATGTGTGGTATATAATAATAATAATAATAATAATAATAATAATAATAATAATCCTTTATTTATACCCCGCTAACATCTCCCAAACAACTCGGTGCGGCTTACAAGAGGCCGAGGTCCAACACATCAATAAAGCAACACCCTAACAAATACAACAATAAATAAACTCATAAAACAAGCAATAAAGATTAAAGCAATAGCAATAAACATTAGACAATAACACCACGACGCATTTAAAACTAAGGCCAGGCCAAATGTTATGATTAAAATTTTAAAAAATGCTGGACACGACAGGTGAAATGGATAGGTTTTTGGAGATAGGGGCAGTGTGCAGATAATCTTAAATCTCTAGTAAAGTGCATTTGGGACATGATGCTTGGAGTTTCCTATTCTGGGAAGGCACACTGGAACAACCATGTCTTCAACCTCTTCCTAAAAACTGCCAATGTTGGGGCTTGTCTGATGTCCTTGGGAGAGAGTTCCAGAGTTGTGGGGCTACTACAGAGAAGGCCCTGTCCCTCGTCCCCACCAATCGCACTTGCGACGCAGGTGGAATCGTGAGCAGGGCCTCTCCAGATGATCGGAGAGATCATGTGGGTTCATATACAGAGATGTGGTCACGCAGGTAGGCGGGTCCCAAACCGTTCAGGGCTTTGTAGGTAAGCACCTGCACCTTGAATTGGGACTGGAAAATGAATGGCAGCCAATGGAGCTCCTTAAACAGGAGGGTTGACCTCTCCCTGTATGGAGCACCAGTTAACAGTATATGCGACATTCTTTGATTTTGTTGCATGGCATCTTTACAGCAGTGTTGCCACTATTAAAATTCCAACCCTCGTACATAGATAGAAGATGATAGATAGATAGATAGATAGATAGATAGATAGATAGATAGATAGATAGATGATAGATAGATAGATAGATAGATAGATAGATAGATAGATAGATAGATGCACTGGAGTAAATGTGCTTTCTGAATTGTGGGACCCATAATGCATGTGTGCATGTGTTTAGAGTCCTCTCTTTGTTTCCCATCTCAAATGGTTGAAGAATATAATGATTATTAGCTTTAATTCACTTTTTTTCCCTTTCTTGAGCAAATTTAAAGTGAAAAAATGGAAACCTTTCTTTTATATCATCAAGATATTAAAAAAATTACCGCCTGTAACCCATTGCCTTGGGTATTAATACAAATTGGGCTACTTCATAAATAGAATTCATAATGGGTGATTTTAAACACAGATTTACACCTTTAAAACGTGGAGAGGGAAAGCATATCTCAAAAAGGTTGGACGCTGCATCTGTGTGGTGTAAATTGGCATGTCTCTATTCAAAGAAAGCATGAGAGAATGGCTTTTCCACCAGGAAAGGGTCTGCCTGCTTTAGGAGGGGGAGGTCTGAAATGAATCCCTCTTCAGTCACAGAGTGGCAATATACCCAACAGTCCACTTTGCATAAAGAACATTCATAATTATAGCTGTGCAATCACCTTCTAGACTTTTAACGGCTTAATAAGATTTTTAACGACTATCTTTCAAAATGAGAAATCCTGCTGGGCGAAAAAAGAGGCTTATAAAACATTACCCAGCTGCGCAGGGTCCTCAAAGACATAGAGCCAGCTCTTGTTAAATACAAGGTTTAGTGGTTGCTAGGAGAACATCTGTGCAGCTAACCCCAGATTTTCTCAAGCATTTTGAAGATGCCTTTTGCTTCCAAAACTCAACACCTGCAATAAGACTCGCTGTCCGTGTCACAGGAGGCAGCCCAGCATGAGGCTGGTGCTCCTTGCCAGTCACATGGGATGCCATGAAATTGCTGAAAAGAAACCATGAAATTTGAATTTGTAATGGAGTTTTAATTTGCCAGGGTAGATGCAATGCCTGTGATACTCAACAGACCAACAAAAATGAAGCAAAGTCCTAAACAGGTTTTGATTTGTCAATGAACCAATAAAGCTCAATTGACTTAGTAGGAGATTGTTAGGTAATTTCTGCACTATGCTCAATCCTATCTGTAAAATAGCTCAAATTTAGAGCGATCTGTATGCAAAACTTTGGGTTGGTTTACTCTAGCCCAATTAGCTGCTCTTACAGTGTTGATTATGAAACCTGCATGCAAGTGACAATGGGAGGAGAGTGGTAGTTTTGATGTCAGTGCTCTGGGGTTTAGTAGAATCATAGAATCAAAGAGTTGGAAGAGACCTCATGGGCCATCCAGTCCAACCCCCTGCCAAGAAGCAGGAATATTGCATTCAAATAACTAGTACAAGATTTAAAAGAGATATCCAAAATGTTGAGCTTCTTTTGTGGACATAGCGCAGCAACCTGAGTAGCTCTTTTACATTTTGGACTAAAACTTGGAGCAAATTCATCACCCAACATAGATTGGATGTACACTACTATATAATGCAATTTGGAACTTCAGTTACTACGTTCCAGTCACGATAGCCATCCTGCCTGGTTTCAGTGCTGCCTTCCTGTGCTAAAAGTTCAAGTTCATCTTGTTTATTCACCATGCTCTGTGCATTACTGTAGCAACATCTATGACCAAGTTTATCCTTATTGCTGTGTGTTTTATGTACACTCTAGTGTTCTTCCACATTGACCCAACATCCCATCACTAAAAACTTTTGCCCCACACTTAGTGTTCCTATGGAATGCCATCTCCCTCCTCCTTGTAACTCAGTTAAAGCCTTTCTGATCAACTTTGTGAGACTCCTAGTAAATACATTCATATCAGTGAACAATTGTGTAGTAATTCTTCAGTGTGATCTTTGTGGAGGTGTAAAGGATCTCTTATTTCATACGGAGGTTTTCCATTCCCGGGATGAAATTATGAAGTTTGTATACATTTTAAAATTATTTAAATTACTCCATCCATCTTAGAGTTTTTGATATGTGCCAAAGCAGTATACTTTGTGCAAGTGACATTTTAAAAGATGTCCCCAAATGCAGAAATTGATAAATATATGTATGCATGAATAAAAATGCTGTAGTGACTGGAGATGTTTTCAACAGATTTTTTTTTCATGTGGAGGCAAAACAGATGAGTGAATTTTTTACAGGTTTCTTTAAAATTGCACATTTTTTCAAATGCTGTTTGCAGTTTTGTACATAGCCTACTCCTGTGACTTATATGAAAAAACAGAAAATGTCTGAACAACAGCAAAAATCTGGACATGTGTTTTGGAGTATTTGGCCTGAACTTGACCATCTAAGGATCTTCTCATCAGGGTTTCACAAGTGTTTTCTGAACATGAAAAAAAAAACCAAACCAAAATTCAATAGAATATGACCCACCCAACCCCCTCAATACTCATGGTGCCAGTACTGGTGGTTTCACCTATCCGAATCTGACAAATTATGTCCTCCTTAGGAATGTTCTAAATTCTCCAAGGTGACTATGGCAACTTCCAGTAGAATACATTAATTTTAATAGGATTGTCGAAGGCTTTCATGGCTGGAATCACTCAGTTCTTGTGGGTTTTTTCGGGCTATATGGCCATGTTCTAGAGGCATTTCTCCTGACGTTTCGCCTGCATCTATGGCAAGCATCCTCAGAGGTGAGGTCTGTTGGAACTGGGAGAAAGGGTTTATATATCTGTGGAATGACCAGGGTGAGACAAAGGGCTTTTGTAAGTTGGGCTAGGTGTGAATCTTTCCTGTGACTTACCACCTTGATTAGCATACAATGGGCTGACTGTGCCTGGAGCAAACTCTTCTTGAAAGGTAATTACTAGATGTCCCTGCCTGTTTTAATCTCTGCTGTTTTTGCTGTTGCAATTTAGAATTTTTTAATACTGGTAACCAGATTTTGTTCATTTTCATGGTTTCTCCTTTCTGTTGAAATTGTCCACATGTTTGTGGATTTCAATGGCTTCTCTGTGTAGTCTGACATGGTGGTTGTGAGAGTGGTCCAGCATTTTTGTGTTCTCAAATAAAATGCTGTGTTAAAAAAATTCTAAAATTGCAACAGCAAAAACAGCAGAGAGAAAAACAGGCAGGGACATCTAATCACCCTTCAAGAAGAGTTTGCTCCAGGCACAGTCAGCCCATTGTATGCTAATCAAGGTGGTCAGTTGAAAGATTCACACCCAACCCAACTTACAAAAGCCTTTTGTCTCACCCTGGTCATTCCACAGATATATAAACCCCTTTTTTCCCAGCTCCAGCAGACCTCACCTCTGAGGATGCTTGCCATAGATGCAGGCGAAACGTCAGGAGGGAATGCCTCTAGACCATGGCCATATAGCCAGGAAAAACTCACAAGAACTTAATTTCAATAGGCTTTGCTGTTATCCATCATTTCCTGTTTCCATGGAATGGTTAGGAACATCTCTGCTGCAGATATGGTGACTGCATTGCAATTTTCTATTCCTTGTTGAGATGCCCTTTAACCCCAAACAAGACAAAATTACATATTTTTCCGTGTCCCTAGTCATTTAGATATTTGTTCCATCTAGATCTCAATATTTGTTTCTTTCCTCATTCACATCTCTGTTAATTAGACCCAAGACCCTTATACTTGAAGATCGGAATCCAGGAAACAGTTCAGGTGTGTTGCATTTCAGAACATCAATTCTCCACAGATTCATTTATCTTCATCTGTTTACCTGAAATTAATCACAGCACATTTTAAATACACAGTGAGTCATCCCTTCCTTCTAAAATTCCAAATATATGTTCTGTCAGAATAAAGCCTGACAGCTCCAGGCATTTCTGCTAAAATAAAAAGAGGAGAGAGAGGGGAAAAAACCCTTCACAACATAAAATATAGCTGTTATAAACTGTTAATTATGGTTTATAATAGTAATAATCCCAGAGATTTTAATCATTACAGTAGTTAATGATCAGTTTGTTATAGTTTTAACAGCTTTCAGTTCCATCTAGGGATGCCCAATTAGCAAACCAGTCATTAAATACTAGTAATGACTAATTATTTGAGGATTAAAAGCTCCAGTATAAAGAAAAGTGAGATTGAAACTCTTAATGTTAGTGTTTTAATGCATCCCTTCTCTACAATGAGTTCTCTGCTGTTTCTAAAATGGAGAGTGTGTATAGGGGATTGGTATTACCCCAATGGGTTTCCATTTTATGTCTCCTCCAGATGGTAAGTTACTCACATCAGTCACTGTTTTTGTGAGTGGTTATTATCTTGCCATGCAGTACCTGTTAAATTCCCTAGGCTGTTTCCATTTCAAAATGTTGGTCATTTCTAAGCAATTTAGATCATAGCAAAGGTCGAAACTGTGTTTGAGCAATGAGCATCTACACTTGTGCCATTATCCAGTAGCTTTGCATCAAGGTGAATGGTGCTGCAAGTAAGGGAACACTTTCATACAATCATAGAATAATAGAAACATAGAATCAAAGAGTTGGAAGAGACCTCATGGGCCATCCAGTCCAACCCCCTGCCAAGAAGCAGGAATATTGCATTCAAATCACCCCTGACAGATGGCCATCCAGCCTCTGTTTAAAAGCTTCCAAAGAAGGAGCCTCCACCACACTCCGGGGCAGAGAGTTCCACTGCTGAACGGCTCTTACAGTCAGGAAGTTCTTCCTCATGTTCAGATGGAATCTCTTTGAAGGTGTTATGGGTGAACAAGCCTCATAAGGCTTGTTCTCCAGACCCTTGATCATTTTAGTCGCCCTCCTCTGGACACATTCCAGCAGCTTAAAGAGCTGGGCATGTTTAACCTGAAGAAGAGAAGGCTGAGATGTGACATGATAGCCATGTATAAATACGTGAGGAGAAGTCATAGCGAGGAGGAAGCAAGCAAGCTTGTTTTCTGTTGCCCTGGATACTAGGATGTGAAACAATGGCTTCAACTATAAGAAAGGAGATTCCACCTGAACATAAGGAAGATTTTTCTCAGTGTGAGAGCCGTTCAGCAGTGGAACTCTCTGCCCCAGAGTGTGCTGGAGGCTCCTTCTTTGGAGGCTTTTAAACAGAGGCTGGATGGCCATCTGTTGGGGGTGCTTTGAATGCAATTTTCCTGCTTTTTGAAAGGGGGTTGGACTGGATGGCCCATGAGGTATCTTCCAACTCTATGATTCTATGGTTCTAAATAAACTCATATGAAATGTGGTGCTGGAGAAGGATCCTTTAGATATTGTAGACTGCAAAAATGTGTGTTGTATGGTGTAGAACACTTCTGAACTCTTCCTAGAAGCCAGTGTGACAAATCTGAGGCTTTCATTATGTGGACATATCATAAGAAGACATGACTCACTAGAAAAGACAACAATGTTTTGTGAAGTGGAGGACAGTGGGAAAAGACCACATCCCAGATGGAGAAAGTCAAAGAAACCACAGTCCTGAGTCTACAAGACTTGAGAATAGAATGACTTGAAGGTCTCTTATTCAAAGGTTTGCCATAAACCGAAGTCAACCTGAAGGCAGTTAACAACAATCTGTTCTTTCGTCTTTTGTTTTCTGGCACGATTTGTTGTCTCCTGAGATTTCTCAGCCTGAATGTTTTGGAGTGAAAGAAAAAGAGAAATAAAAGGTTGCTGTGGTGATAAGGTCTCAGTAAAATAGTAAGACAGTGGAAGAGTATAGAGAAAAGACCAGGCTGAATACAATGTATACTTTGAATAGCTCTATGCCTTGAGGGCACTCTGATAAGATGAAAGGGCCATCTTGTCTGCCCTAGGACAAGGGGAGGCTTTTTCAGAACAGCAAAAAGAAAAGAAGCACGACATATGTTTTTTCCTGATTTGCCATTTACAAAAACTGAACTAAATTCTAGTACTATGGAGGAAATGATATTGGAGGACACAAGGAAATTTGGGAGTTTGGTAGATCAAAAACTGTACTGGGCTTCCCACTTCAGGATTGCCTGAGACACAATTTTTTTAGAAGGAACCCTGGCTTCTGCCTGGAGATGACTCAGAAAAACTGAGGTTTTGATGCCAGGTTCTCAGATCTCGTAACCTTGAAGTATAGCCCATGGCCATGATGGCGAACCTATGACATGTGTGTCAGTACTGACCCGCGTATCCATTTTTGATGACACGCAGCCGCATATAGAGAAGCATGGGGTTGCATGCCAAGAACATTTCATCCTTGGCTCCTGCACGGTCAAGTGCAGTAGCCGAGGATGAAACATTTGCTGTAGTGTAGACACGCTGTGCCGGAGGTCTGTAGGCCAAAATAACAGAACTCTGGCACAAAGCGTCTAGTTATGGGACTTCTGGTTAGGCCGTTAGGGGATATTTGACCTCACTTCCAGCCGGCGGAGCAAAATGTTGCAGGGATGCATCTTTGGGGGCCCTGTGATCGCTATTACTAGCAACCACATAACCACAGCAACCATCATCCAATCTACTGCTCTGAGGTGTTGTGGATATCTAATTTACCATCATTACTGAAATAAGTGAGGGGGAGGCTGGGAGAGGCAAGGGTCTGTGCTATGGGTGCCATTTCCCGCCATTAGAAACAGCAGCAGCCATCTTAAATTACATTAAGCGGGTAAATTAAATAATTAGTTTTTGGTTTATTAAAAATTTGTATATTATAATGATACTTTTGTTATTTAAACTATAAATATCACAAAATTAAGTTTTTCCCCCTCAAAGTGACACCCCACTCAAGTTATGTTTGATTTTTTTTAGCAAATTTTGACACACTCAGCTCAAAAGGTTGCTCATCACTGGCCTATGGAGTCCTTAGAAAGTCATAGTCCCACTCTCTTCTGCTTTGGTCACATCTCACCTTGAAGAACACTGTATCACTTCAGAGCACCACAATTTAAGAATGAAAAGTCTACAGAGAAGAACGACCAAAACAATAAAGGTTCTGAAAGCTAAGCTCTATGAGAAACAGATTAGGGAGCTATCCGTGTCTGCTCTGGAGAAGATAAGGTTAATTGGGGACATGATAGTCATGTTTACATATTTGAAAAGATGTCATATTGAAGGTTGAGTCAGCTTGTTTTCTGCTGCTCCAGAGACTTAGACACAATGCAAGATATTCAAACTACAGCAAGAGGTGCCACCTAAATATTACAAAGAAGGACAACCATGAAAATAAAGACCAAGATCCACCTAGAGGAAAAGTGTTTTTGCCATACATCATTAACTGCATAGGAAAACTGCTGAAAAAAACACAACCTACAAACAAGGTCCAGACCTACTAAGAAAATCCAACAAATGCTACATTCAGCACAAGATAAGAGGGATCTTCTAACCCAGTGGTTCTCAACCTGGGGTCCCCAAATGTTTTTGGCCTACAACTCCCAGAAATCCCAGCCAGTTTACCAGTTTTTAGGATTTCTGGTAGTTGAAGGACAAAAGCATCTGGGGACCCCAGGGTGAAAACCACTGCTCTACTGATATTATTGGGATGAAAAAACAAATCAAAGTGGACATATCAGTATATGGTGGACCAAATGGAATTTGAAATTATGGATGTAAAATTAAGTTATTCAAAATGTAATGAAAATAGGATGCAAGAAGTTGAAGGAAGATGGAAACAGGTCAAGAATCATGTTATGAATAAGTCTAGAGATCAGACCATAAGAAATAGAATACAAATGTTCTACAGTGCGTACATCTAGAAGGATTGTCTCCAAAAGGATTAATATGGGAAAGAAAATAATTCTCATGGTGGTGGTGGGAACTGTAACTGTTGTGTTTGTGCATGTGTATGTCCATATATATATATATATATATATATATATATATAGAGAGAGAGAGAGAGAGAGAGAGAGAGAGAGAGAGAGAGAACCACTGCTCTAACCACTGCAGGAGTCCACCATATACCATGCAACTGTGGACAAGACTACAGAGGAAATATCAACCACAGCATTGCCCAGACACAAATCAAAGAACATGAAAGGTGCTGCAGACTCATTCAACCTGAGAAGTCAGTTATAGCAGAGCATTTTATGAACCAATCTGGACACAGAATATTATTTGAGAACACAGAAATACTAGACCAGTCTAACAGTCATCATGTCAGACTACACAGAGAAGCCATTAACATTCACAAGCAAATGAACAGTCTCAACAGAAAGGAAGAGGCAATGAAATGCCCTTTATGCACTATCTATCTCCTTAACATAGTGTGTCCCTTCTCACAGCCAGTCAATGGTTGTGAGAGGATGGAGGACAGCCCAGAGCATCCTGCTATATTTCTGTAGCTAGGATCACAAAGAATGTGGCATGCATAACATTAATTCATGCATCAGATCTCTTAACCACATTAATAAGTCTGCACAGATCCATATTTGGAAGCTGCCAACAAACAAGAGAAGGTTAATTCTATATATTTCAGAAGAAAGCATGAAGTATATATCACATAAAATTGGCTGAAGGTACAAAATCAAGATAAATTGAGTTGTTGTAGGTTTTTTCGGGCTATATGGCCATGTTCTAGAGGCATTTTCTCCTGACGTTTCACCTGCATTTATGGCAAGCATCCTCAGAGGTAATGAAGTCTGTTGGAAATAGGGAAAAGGGCTTACAGATCTGTCGAATGACCAGGGTTGGACAAAAGACTCTTGTCTGTTGGAACTAGGTGTGAATGTTTCAACTGACCACCTTGATTAGCATTTGATGAGCTGACAGTACCTGGAACAATCTTTTGTTGAGATATGATTAGATGTCATTGTTTGTTTCCTCTCTGTTGTTGTGCTGTTGTAGTTTTAAAGTTTTTTTAATACTGGTAGCCAGATTTTGTTCATTTTCATGGTTTCCTCCTTTCTGTTGAAATTGTCCACATGCTTGTGGATTTCAATGGCTTCTCTGTGTAGTCTGACATGGTGGTTGTGAGAGTGGTCCAGCATTTTTGTGTTCTCAAATAATATGCTGTGTCCTGGTTGGTTCATCAGGTGCTCTGCTATGGGTGACTTCTCTGGTTGAAGTAGTCTGCATGCATGTTCCTTGATTCGTGTTTGGGCAATGCTGCTGCGTTTGGTGGTCCCTATGTAGACTTGTCCACAGCTGCATGGTATATGGTATGGTAGAATCCCTCTTGTCCTTTGCTGAACGTAGCATTTGTAGCATTTGTTGGATTTTCTTGGTGGGTCTGATAGTTTGTATGTTGTGTTTCCTCATCAGCTTCCCTATGCGGTCAGTGGTTCCCTTGATGAAGAACACTTTTCCTCTGGGTGGATCTTCATCTTGTTCTCGGTCTTGCAGTTCTTCTGATGTGGGGTGGAGTATCCATTGGCCTGGAGAGCCCGGTTTAAAATAAATTGACCTGATGATCTTGTGCCTTCCAAAACTTTCCAGGTGAAAACTGGGAGACTTGTGATCAAGATGACAAAATGTGTTAATGAGGAAGAACTGGCAAGCTAGGAGGGGCTGCAGCAAGTTTCTTCCCCACCTTCTCCTCTTCCCCTGCTGTGTTAATTTAGAGCAAAATGCTTTTACCCTTGGATCTCAGTTTGCAGCAATTGAAATAAGCTAAGGGGGAAGGAGGAAAGGGGAAGGAAAAGAAAAGAGAGAAACTGGAACTTTTAAAATCAGCTGAAAAAAAGTGGGACAACATAATATAAAATGGGATTATTGCTGCCAAATTGGGACATGTCTTGAGGACACAGTAGTACTATTGCTGTCCTAATTTTCAGCTGAAAAAACACCTGTCCTGGTTTTCAGCTGTGAAACACTGGAGGGCATGCATAACAATGCACACCACACTGTTTGTTCACTTGAGCAACAAATCCGGTCTGCACATTTTATGAAATGAGGTCATGTGCTCTAACATCAGGAGCTGCTGTTTTTTCCTTCTAGTTGAGATTCCTCCTTAGTCTAACTCAGCTGGGACTATTAGACAATAGTCCAAAGCAGGGGTTCTCAGACTGTTTCTGCAATGGAGCCCTTTCTGAAGCAAAAGTTTATTGCAGAGCTTCAATAAATATTTTTATATTATATCATATCATATTATTATATTATTAAATGTATTGATATCGGGTATGGGCAAACTTTTTGACCAACACAGACTAAAGTGTGTACCCCAGAGGGCATCCAGAGTTGTGAGTTGTGAAAATATAGTGGAGTTGTGAAAATATAGTGCAATTAATGCAGATGCAATATCATCCCCACAATAACCCCTCAAGACATGCACTCCAGCAGAGCCACTTATTTCCTGCATGACTGTGTGTATTTGGGGGGAGAGTTAAGGAAATATAGTAAAATTAACACCCATGTACGTATTCTCCACAATTTCTTTTCAACACATACATTAGCATATTATCCACACCCATATGTGTATGTGTGTGTGTGTGTGCATGCACTACATCTCCCCCCAAAGAAAGAAGGAGACAAAGAGGGAGGGAAGGTCGGCCACAGCAACGCGTGGTGGGTACAGCTAGTAATCTATATAAATAAAAATGTAATGTTCGTTTGTAGGATTAACATAACTCAAAAACCACTGGACAAATTGACACCAAATTTGGACACAATACACCTATCAAGCCAATGATTGACCATCACTCTTAGAAAAACTGAAAAACACAGCAGAAGAGACTTAAAAGGCCAAAAAAAATAAAAATTACATTACAATGCATGCAAAAAACCACACACACACATATACAGAAACACAAATATATAAACATATACACAAATATATACACACACAAAACACATATACACCGACTGTGCCAGAGGAACGTGTGGCAGGGGACAGCTAGTGTAGTATAAACAAGCTTGTATCCTATACATCCCTGTAAGAGTAAATCCAGTGAATACACTCATTAATGGAGAATCAACATGTAGATAAATCCTATTGAATGAAGGGATCTGTCTGATGCTGGGCATGCAGCAAAATCATTGTCAAGATGGGAAATCTGGCAGCAGATACTATTCTCTGGGTTTTTTGTGCTTCCTTCCAGGATTGAGATTGTCTGTTGGAAAACAACTTATTTGAAACAAGCAGGTTGGGGAGAAGAGGAGCGAGGGGAAAAATCCATATCTTTCTGGGTTTTTCATTTTTGCTTGGCAGCGATTATTACTTAACATTTGTCATATCTGCAGCAGAGGAAGTACGGTTAAGAAAATAAAAAGAAATAGAGGAGCGATTTCCTCACTCATTTTGTGTTCGCCTGTAAAGATGGGGCTGCGTATCAGGAAGGCCATAACAAATACTTCATTTTGAACTACTTAACAGTGCCATCTGGTGCTGAAGTTTTAAAACATGGGAACGTTTCCCACTGCAGGTGAATTGCGATGAGACATAAGACAGAAGGGGAGGGAGAGAAAAGACAATCATAGATTCATAGAATTTTCAATTTGGGAGGGACAACTGTTGTTGAAAAAATGAGCCCCCTCCCCTCAAAGGATAATTAAAACATTGGGTTGTTGTAGGTTTTTTCGAGCTATATGGCCATGTTCTAGAGGCATTTTCTTCTGACGTTTTGCCTGCATCTATGGCAAGCATCCTCAGAGGTAGTGAGGTCTGTTGGAACTAGGAAAAAGGGTTTATATATCTGTGGAATGACCAGGGTGGGACAAAGAACACTTGTCTGTTGGAGGTAGGTGTGGATGTTTCAACTGACCACCTTGATTAGCATTTGATGGCTTGGCTGTTGTTTGGTGTGGCTTGTTAGTGCCTAGGGCAATCTTTTGTTGGGAGCTGATTAGATGTCCCTGATTGTTTCCTCTCTGTTGTTTTGCTTCTCAGATCTTCAACAAGTCAAACAAATGTTTCTTAACTGTTTTAAACCCTCCAAAGGAGGAGAATTCATCACTTTTCAGGGCAGTTGATTTCATTGTCAGACAATACTTACAGAAAGAGGTTCTTCCGAATATCTAGGTTGAATATCTGATGTCTGAATGTGCTGATTCCTACTGCTGGTCCTACTGCTCAAGGTTGGAATCTTCTTATTCACTTAGGCTGCTTCTACACTGTGCTGGTACGGCTGTACCAGGAGCTTCAGCTTCATTTTCTTTCTATTGAGTGTTTGCATATATTCCAAGGTTCCATGCATTTTTCAGTAAGATGGCTTCCCTTGGTTTGCAATTATAGGGCCAATGACCTGTCTATCATTGTTAAGTTTTGGTTTTTCCAGGGCTCTGGAAGGGAAAGGGAACCATTTTTAATTCAGTCTTATAGTGGAAAGCTTAGCTACAGGACGTGGATCAGCTCCATCTGTAGACAAGCTTCGTTTCTCACAGCATCCGGGGGAAATAGTAGCATCCGGGGGAAACAGCTCCACATCTTTCGTGGAAAAGATCCAGAAGAACTCCAGCTGGAGAATCTACAAAGCCTTGGCTGGTAGGTCTACTCGGGTAACCAGAAGCAATTGGAGCCGGGAGTAGAGCCCACACCAGCAAGCTTAGAAAGTAGATTGCCTGGGAGGGGTTAAAAAAGGGTTTTCCTTTTAAAGAAAAGAAACAGTTCATGAAGCCTGTTACCTGTCCATTTGGGCAAGTTAAGAAGCATTTGTTTGACTTGTTGAAGATCTGAGAAGTATTTGTTTAAATTGTGGAAGATCTAAGCAATAATAAAGGACTTTGTTAAACTTTTCAAGCATCTAAAGACCTTTGTATAGGAAAATCCTTAGAGCCTCTCAGCCAAGGCAACCCAGCTTCCCGCTGGGCACAAAGAGCACGTCTGGTTCAAAAGACAATTATTATAGGCCCAGCGCATGACAGCACTTACACTGCCATTTAATTCAAGTCATTTAATCCAATCCATGAATCCATAAGTGAAAATCTTTAAATGTGTAGAATCAAATGTACATACCTAAGACACCAACATGATTATAACCTAAGAGAGTCTCATTAAATCCTCCCACCCCCAGAATTCAACATACATTCAAAGCTAGTATATAAACTGCATCTGCTCATTAGTCTTAGTCTTTGGTCCTCCAGAGACTTCGGATTTCATTTACAGGAGTGCCTGAGCACTGGTTACATTCCTTGAGACTTCAGGGACCAGAAATCCAAAACATTTAGAGGAATAAAAATTGACAAGCACTATACTTGGCCTCTGAAACAGCCTTTGCAATCTGTCGGAGCTAGGCACTGTAAACTGGCATTCATCCCATTACAAAAATCCACAGCAATTCTGATCTCTGCCCAATCATAACCCAATCTCCGATGCCCATTGTAAGATTCATAAGGCAGTAGCTTCCAGATATATTGTCAGCTATTTGGAAAAGGGTAATTTATACAGTTTCTGCCAAGGTGGTTTTACAGCCAGGCTAATCCTCCATTACAGACAAGCTAACCAAGATCATTCATGATTCATACCTGTGGTTATGTTGTTGCTGACAGCAAATGGGTAGATATAATATTGGCCTTTAAAAATCAGTATGTGTAGTATTAAAAGGGGGCAAACCCATGCTGAAGCAAACTATACAGTTCAGTCAGAGAGGAAGTATTTATTACACAGTCCAACCCCCTCCCTCTCCAAATCTTGTTGTCTTGGTTTTTAGGCCTGTTCCTGGGGTTATTGGGGGCAGTGATTCAGATAACTGCATTGGATAGACTGCATCAGATCTTGTTTCCTACATAACAGCTATCATGATTTTTTATAGGTGAGCAGATGAAGATACATGGCATATGTTCTATATCTCAGAAACTACAGTTGATAGGGAGAAACTTGTGCCATTTTTGGAATCAGCAGGTTAAACCTGCCAAGAAACAGGGCTAACATTTGGGGCAACTAAATGTTTGTTGGCTTGTGTTATTATTCATTCTGTTTCACCACTTCCTATTTCTTCCACTCATAATCTAGGGTGCCATCTTCATCGCTATGATCCTTCATCTTGTTGATGGGAAGCTCCCCACCAGAGTGGAAATCATCTATCGGACAGATGGCAAACTATTTAACTTCAGCAGACTGAAATCCAAGCCAAGGTTACAACAACATCTGTTATAGAATTCCCATATGTTGATGACAACATTGTCTGTGCTCATTCAGAAGAAGACCTACAAGCCACTCTAAACACCTTCGCAGAAGCATACGAGAAGCTTGACCTGTCATTGAACATTGAGAAAACCAAAGTGAGCTTCCAGCAGTCACCAGCCAATCCCTCTTCAATGCCAGAAATGCAGCTTAATGGTGTAATTGACAGTTTCTGCTACCTTGGCAGCCACCTCTCCACAAAAGTCAACATTGACACCAAAATACAACTCTGCCTGAGCTCTGCAAGTGCAGCATTTTTCTGAATGAAGCGTTGAGGACCAAATGAGTGTTTGAGGACCGGGACATCCATAAAGATACCAAGGTGCTTGTTTATAAAGCTATTGTCCTCCCAACCCTGCTATACACCTGTGAGATGTGGACAGTCTACAGACATCACATTCAACTCCTGGAACGATTCCATCAGCTTTGCTCCCAAAAAATCCTGCAAATCTCCTAGGAAGACAGGTGTGCTGGACGAAGCAAAGACCACCAGCACTGAAGCGATGGTCCTCCGGTATTAACTCCGCTGGACAGGCCACGTTGTCCGGATGCCCGACCACTGTTTCCCAAAGCAGTTCCTCTACTCTGAACTCAAGAACAGAAAATGGAATGTTGGAGGACAGGAAAAGAGATTTAAAGATGGGCTCAAAGCCAACCTTAAAAACTCTGGCATATACACAGAGAATTGGGAAGCCCTGGCCCTTGAGCGCTCCAGTTGGAGATCAGCTGTGAACAGCAGTGCTGTAGAATTTGAAGAGGCATGAATAGAGGGTGAAAGAGAGAAACGTACCAAGGGCAAGTTTTTTCATGATCCCCCCACCCCACCTGCTGAACTTAAAGGGGTTATTTCAGTGCTGAACCCTTCCTTAAAGCAGTGTTTCTCAAACTGCGCTCCACCAGGTGATTTGGATCTCAGCTCCCTGGATTCCAATCAACTTACCACCTGTTAGGAATTGTGGGGGCTGAAGTCCAAAACATCTGGAGGAACACAGTTTGAGAAACATTGCTTTAAAAGGTGCAAATATGAATACCATAACTTGATTTCTCTCCACAAAACTTGCCAATAGATAATCTGTTTAATGATGTCATCCTAACCAAATTCACCAAATTCCAAATATTATGGAGTATGCAAAAAATGATAGAATGTGATAAAATTCCTACCCAGTCACAGAGCAACTAGATATTGCAGGGAGGAATGAGGGGAAGTGGGAAGGGATCACTAAAAACCAAAGCAAAGAGAGGTTTTCCATTGAGGAAAGCTATCCTAAGAAGCCTTTAGCCTGCCTCCTGCACATGACAGATAAGGAGCTGAGGACCAAGACAATATGCTTCTGGTCTCTATTCATGTAGAGTTATCAAACCTTTGCCTCACCTGCAGCATCTTTACCATGAGATCTTGGGATGGGGAATATAGTGTTTAGATCCAGGGAAGTTAGGCTACCCCTCGATTCTGCCTTAGTCAGACCACAACTGGAATATTGTGTCCAATTTTGGGCACCACAATGGAACTGAAATGTCACCAAGCTGGAATGTGTCCAGTGGAGGGTGACTAGAATGATTAAGGATCTGGAGAACAAGCCCTATGAAGAGCGGCTTAAAGAGATGGGCATGTTTAGCCTGCTGAAGAGGAGGTTGAGAGGAGACATGATGGTCATGTATAAATATGTGAGGGGAAGTCCTAGGGAGGATGGAGCAGCCTTGTTTTCTGCTGTCCTGGAGACTAGGATGCGGAACAACGGCTTGAAACTACAGGAAAGGATATTCCACCTGAACATGAGGATGAACTTCCTGACTGTAAGAGCTGTTCAGCAATGGAACTCTCTGCCCCAGAGATGAGGGGTGCTTTGAATGTGATTTTCCTGCTTCTTGGCAGGGGTTTGGACTGGATGGCCCATGAGGTCTCTTCCAACTCTATGATTGTATGATTCATCAAATGAAGAAAAAGAAAGATGTTTCCACAAAACTGACGAGGACTTTTGAGAGACATTCTGCTTTTGATGGTTGAGTCCTTGTTCACTGGTGGAAAGGGACTAGAAATGCCACCTTTCTTCTGCCCTAAACTGTAAATAAACAGATCTTCTCTATTTCATATGGCCACTGGCTGTTAAGACAAGGTCCAGGGAGGACATTTATGTTAATGGCAAGAGGGCATCAACAGTTACTGACTAGTATATGTAGTATTACTAAATATGGAACACTTACAGATCCATAATTCAGATTATGAATCCATAAGTGTATTCAGAGTGCCATCATCATCACTGCCATTATTGTCATCATTATTTATATCCCAATTGTGGAACACATCTCACCACACTAAAACAGACATGCCACATTATCATGGGGTGTCTGCGCCCTACACCACTGGAGAAATAACACTGTTTAGCTGGTATTGCACCACCTGACATCCACCGGGAAGTAGCAGCCAATAGTGAAAGGACCAAGGCAGTGACATCTCCAGCTCATCCCTTGTTTGGGCATCAGCCAGCACGTCAATGACTTAAATCAAGAAACAGTTTTCTAAGATCTACAGAGACACTCACTGGAACACCTCAGCAAGCAAGAGTCCAAAAGTGGCAGGCTCAAACCCAGAATCTCAACCAATGGCTGATACCAAATGAGAGACTCCCCCCTGGGCACACAGAGGACTGGGCGACTTGGAAGGTGCTGAACAGACTGCGCTCTGGCACCATGAGATGCGGAGCCAATCTTAAGAAATGGGGCTACAAAGTGAAGTCCACACATGCGAGTGTGGAGAAGAGCAAACCACTGACCACCTGCTGCAATGCAACCTGAGCCCTGCCACATGCACAATGGAGGACCTTCTTGTGGCAACACCAGAGGCACTCCAAGTGGCCAGATACTGGTCAAAGGACATTTAATCAACTACCAAGTTTGCAAACGTTGTGTTTTTTTTAACCTGTTTGTTTGTTTTGTTCTATTAGAAATGTAATACAATGGTCTGGTTGCCCTGACACGATAAATAAATAAATATCCCAATTTTCTGCCAAAACTGGAATTGCATTAAAACAATTTTTGAACTTTCCTCCAAAAATTTACAAAAGCTTCTTTGGATGCTGAGCAAATCTGACAAGAGAACATGGTTCATCAGTATTTCTTTTTCAGTCTCCATTGGATACGAGCACGAGTGAGGTTTCTACTGTTAATTCCCTCCCTTGGGCCAAAAGCAGCTACTCTGCTTATTACTATCCCATTACAGTACAGAATATCCCTATTAAATAATTAAAGGAATGGGTGTTTTTATTAGAATTACAAACTTCTCTATTTGAAAAAATGGAAGAGAAAGCGAAATAAAGGATACAGTAATTGTGAATCAATACATATATTTGCCTACAGCTATGCATTCTACATCTTCTGCCTGATGTTTGTTTGGCAGAATCTGTATTTTCCTATCATCATAATGTTTTAGTATTCTCCTTAAACAAAGTAACCTTTTGGAAAAAGGATGGGGTTTTTCAGGGCCAGGGGAGAGTGAGAAAGGAGGTATATCATAATTTTATTGGACAGAACTTTAAGGTATCATCAGAGGCGGCCCTAGGTAATTTTCAATGGTAAGCAAACAGTATTTTGGTGCCCCCTCCAACCAATCACTGATATATATTTTCTGTTCTTTCGTGGGAGTTCTGTGTGCCATATTTGGTTCAATTCCATCGTTGGTGGAGTTCAGAATGCTCTTTGATTGTAGGTGAACTATACATCCCAGTAACTACAGCTCGCTTATGTCAAGGTCTATTTTCCCCCAAGAGCGCCTTAAGAGCACCCCTGGGCAAAATCAACTATACTGCAAATGCTTACTTTGCGTAATGGGTTGAGCCGCCCCTGAGTATCATAGAGCTGGAAGAGACCACAAAGGCCATCCAATCCACTCCCAATCCTCCATGCAGGTACACTGACTCAAAGTACCCTCAACAAATGGCCATCCAGCCTCTACTTAACAACCTGTTCAACTGAGGATGCTGTATTGATCCTGGCAAGCCACATGCTCTGAAAAATGTTTTTCTTAGAAATAATACATATGAAGTACTTTGGCCACATCATGAGAAGAAAGGAAAGCTTAGAGAAGAGAATGATGCTGGGGAAAATGGAAGAAAAAAGGAAGAGGGGCCGACCAAGGGCAAGATGGATGGATGGCATCCTTGAAGTGACTGGATTTACCTTGAAGGAGCTGGGGGTGGTGACGGCCGACAAGGAGCACTGGCGTGGGATGGTCCATGAGGTCACGAAGTGTCAGAAGCGACTGAATGAATAAACAACAACAATAAACAATGTCAGACACAGCAATTGTACATAGAAAGCATGACTTTTGTACATACATCCAGATTTCTAATTTAAAAAAGCATTAGTTTTTGCAAAATAAAAGGCAAATACTGAAAAAACACTGACAACAATTATAGAATCATAGGATCAAAGAGTTGGAAGAGATCTCATGGGCCATCCAGTCCAACCCCCTGCCAAGAAGCAGGAATATTGCATTTAAAGCACCCCTGACAGATGGCCATCCATCCTCTGTTTAAAAGCTTCCAAAGAATGATCCTCCACCACACTCCGGGGCAGAGAGTTCCACTACTGAACGGCTCTCACACTCAGGAAGTTCTTCCTCATGTTCAGATGGAATCTCCTTTCTTGTAGTTTGAAGCCATTGCTCCATTGCGTCCTAGTCTCCAAGGAAGCAGAAAACAACCTTGCTCCCTCCTCCCTGTGGCTTTGTCTCACATATTTATACATGGCTATCATATCTCCTCTCAGCCTTCTCTTCTTCAGGCTAAACATGCCCAGCTCCTTAAGCCGCACCTCATAGGGCTTGTTCTCCAGACCCTTGGGTTGTTGTCGGTTTTTCAGGCTATATGGCCATGTTCTAGAAGCATTCTCTCCTGACGTTTCACCTGAATCTATGGCAAGCATCCTCATAGGTTGTGAGAAACTAGGAAAATTGGGTGTATATATCTTTGGAAACCACTTCCCTCATTTAACATTTAATGCACCAAATTTTGATCCGAAGAAATCAATGGCAACTCAGTTGCAAGGGTGTGACACTTCTAATTGAGTTATTATTTGGCAGGAAATTTTGTACATTATATTGAGCATGTTTCCAGTAATCTTGGTGCCTTGGCAACATCTGCCTTTGGTGCGTATAGCATGATCCCAGGCCTGTGGCTTTCTAACAGTTTACTCCCTCAACCTGACAAAAAGCCAATACCCGTTCTCTTTTTATTAGCCACCTCGGCAAACAATACGAAAGATGATCTAATCTGCCCATGTATGTGCTGCTTAGCTTAATTCAGCATCAGAAAGGAATATCTCTGCAAACGATTGAATGCAGTAACAATGATGTATTGATTCCAAGAACCGGAGGGGAATTTCAGCAGTAGTCAATATTCTCCTCCAAGATCTACTGAACAAGAAAGAATGAAATGTATAAGGCTCGAGAAACAAGATTAAGTTGTAATCGTTGCCAAACTTTCTGTAATGGGAAACCCAGATGATGTTTTGCATGGTTTCATTCCACCGGAGTTGTCCAGGTTGGCATTAAACAATATGAGATTAAGGACTTGTCAGACAAACTAATGAGTTTTGGATTGATTTCTGTCTTCAGCAATGTTACCAGAATTTCTGACAGCTATGATTTATAGGGTATTCTTTAGGCCTGTTCCTGAGAGGGGCTGTTTATTTTGGTTGATGGACAATGGATCTAACATTTTAGTGGAGGGTGCAGATGGCAGGAAGGGCGACGACTGCTGAGGTCATCTTTCAACGTCAGTGGCGGATGTGTTTCTTATACATTTTGTAGTCAAAGGCTCGGGTGATGAATGCCAGCATTCCAGGCACAAACTGCTATTTCCCTCTCCCCCACCTCATTTTATCCAACCTTTGGTGAATGCAGGTGTGAGAGAACACCTGGCATTTCTGTAGTTGAGTAAATGGAGCTGGCGAATGCTACATCCATATTTCCATTCCATCAGACATGATTGGAGCCATCCATAGATCAACCAAGGAGTAACAATAGGAAATGGGAGCCTCCATGCAAAACCTTTGAAGCAGAGAAATAACCACTCTTCCACTGCAACAATAACTTACAAGGCATTTGTTTTAAGAAGAATGGGTGACATGTTGAAACTCATCCATAACTGAATGGTAGTCGAATGATGCTCTAGGATTCAGAGTACATTCCTATAACCATTCAACTACAAGAGGCTTGGACATGTCATTATGTTTCTTCTTAGTTGTTAATTTCCATATTCAATGCTATTTTGGTTAAGAAGCACAATAATCTATTGTTCCCATATCCCAGGGCATGGATCTTCTTTTCCAACCTCAAGAGGAAGAATTTCAGGACAAGAGTTGTTAGACCAATCATAGAATCATAGAGTTGGAAGAGACCTCATGGGCCATCCAGTCCAACCCACTGCCAAGAAGCAGGGATTCAAAGCACCCCTGACAGATGGCCATCCAAAGAAGAAACCTCCATAACACTCCAAGGCAGAGAGTTTCACAGTTAGGAAGTTCTTCCTCCTGTTTAGGTGGAATCTCCTTTCCTGTATTTTGAAGCCATGTCCTAGTTTCCAGGACAGCAGAAAACAAGCTTGCTCCCTTCTCTCTATGACCACCCCTCACATAGAATCATAGATTTTGAAGAGGGTCATCCAGTCCAATCCCCTGCCAAGAAGCAGGAAAATTGCATTCAAAAGACCTCCAACAGATGGCCATCCGGCCTCTGTTTAAAAGCTTCCAAAGAAGGAACCTCTACATAAGAAAATAAACCCTTTTTATTGTTTTTAATGTCCCTGGCAAGCCTGAGCTCGTTTTGTGCTTTAGCCTTGCAGACCTTTTCCCTACAGGTGTTGGCTATTTGTTTGAATTCTTCTTTGATGATTTCTCCATTTTTCCACTTCTTGTGCATGTCTCTTTTGTGTTTTGGCACAGTTAGAAGTTCTTTGGACATCCATTCTGGCTTCTTTGCGCTTGTCCTATTTTTATTCCTTGTTGGCACAGTTTGCAATTGTGCATTGAGTATTTCACTCTTGAAAAACTCCCATTCATCCATAACTCCCTTGTTTTTTAGTATCTGTGTCCACAGAATGCTGCTCAATATTTCCTTCATTTTTCGGAAGTCAGCTCTTTTAAAGTCCAAAATGCAGGTTTGACTTGCCTTAGTTTTAGCCTTCCTTTGTACCTCAAACTGCCAGAGCACATGGTAACTTGCCCCTAAGGATCCGACCACTTCAACTGCATCGATCAGGCCCTCTGCATTTGTTAGGATGAGATCAAGAGTAGCTGACCCCCTTGTTGCCTCTTCTATCTGGACCATGAAATTGTCTGCAAGGCAAGCGAGGAATTTGTTGGACTTTGTACTCTTGGCCGAATTTGTTTTCCAGCAAATATAGTTGACATCGCCCATGACGACTATATCTCTTCTCTGTGCCTGTTTGGTCAACTGTTGGCAGAAGACTTCATCAAGTTCTTCATTCTGGCTTGGATGTCTGTAGTAGATGCCTACGATAAGATCATTTTGAATCCCAGTTCCCTTGATTCTTATCCAGATGCTTTCAAGCTGGTTTCCCAAATTGCTGTCTTGCATCTCTTCTGCAACGTAACATGATGGTTTACATTTGAATAGCATATTTTGTACAGCTATAGTTGATACTTAATGACATTACTCTGGTTACCCAAAATGGCAACCAAAATGGAAAACAGTCTTCAATCCATGCACTTTGAGGAGCAGCTTTGGGAACTGGGTTTCTTCAGCTTAAGAAACCCAGTTCCTCATAACCATGTTTAAGTATCTGAAATAATGCTATGGAGCCAGATTGTTTTTTGCTGCTCTTCCCCATTGGGTACTAGACATCCTGTTTTGCATGTGTTGCAGTGCATACTATTTGCTCTTCAGGTATCAAAATATCTTGGGTCAGTCCTATGGGAAGATCAAAGATAAAGTCAGAAAGTGCAATCCTAAGATACACTCCAAAACATTATCTTATTCTTTTCCCAATAATGTATATTGTCTGACAGATGCAATGTAAACACTTAACTCCACACACTTTCAACCTTCTTAATTAAAGGACAGCTTGCAAGTAAATGTCACAAGTCATCAAGAACAAATCTTTACGTTACAAAAATCCTCATCCCATTACTGAAGGACAGAGTGCTTTATATTTCTCCAATTCTCCTCAATCTACTAATGAAATCCAAAGATTTAGTTCCTTTGATATTCAAATTTGTATATCCGTCCTTTGAGAGCCTAAGCAGTGATGTTTAATCTGATTCAAATCAATGCATCTCTGCCTGGTTCATTTGTGTGTAATTTGCACTAATTTGCTCAATTTGCTGTGTTTTGTTTAATCTTTCTTTGTGTGGATGGAAGGAAACAGCCACAAAACAAATAGGCATACTGTTTGTTTTAGAAACACAATATATTCCCTCATGAAATCACTTTCTAAATGTGCACATCTTCAGGAAGGATACGCAAAAGGAAAAAAAATGTCATAGTTTGAGAGCATGACACAATTATCTCTTGTTGGATTGTCACCATGTCATGGTGAGGGGGCTTGTGTGTTCCAATGACCCTATGAGTGAAGCTGTTGGAGTCATGTACTCCCAGTGAGATCTCCCATTATGATAGATTCATAGAGGAGGAACCAGACAAAGAACACTCTGAAGACATCAACAGAAGAGCAGGTGGATGATAACATGGTAGATGCTACAATGTCTGTGAAGGTGGAAGGTTGCAATAGATGAGAGGCCATGGTTTGATATCATAACCTCTCTCTGTGAAAATTGTGTTTTCACTGTTCTCTGTGAAGATCTGTACACTGATCTCCACACATGAAACAAAATCAAACCAACCCACTGTTCTCTGTGAAGATCTGTACACTGATCTCCACACATGAAACAAAATCGAACCAACCCACCACAAAGACTCTACCCTTTGAAAACAATCATAAAGGGTCTGGAGAATAAGCCCTATGAGGAGCGGGTTAAGGAGCTGGGCATGTTTAGCCTGAAGAAGAGAAGGCTGAGAGGAGATATGATAGCCATGTATAAATATGTGAGAGGAAGCCACAGGGAGGAGGGAGCAAGCTTGTTTTCTGCTTCCTTGGAGACTAGGACGCGGAATAATGGCTTCAAACTACAAGAGAGGAGATTCCATCTGAACATGAGGAAGAACTTCCTGACTGTGAGAGCCGTTCAGCAGTGGAACTCTCTGCCCCGGAGTGTGGTGGAGGCTCCTTATTTGGAAGCTTTTAAACAGAGGCTGGATGGCCATCTGTCAGGGGTGATTTGAATGCAATATTCCTGCTTCTTGGCAGAATGGGGTTGGACTGGATGGCCCATGAGGTCTCTCCCAACTCTTTGATTCTATGATTCTATACTCAGCCATGAGTGATAGCCTATGGCGATGGTGATGATGCAATTACTATCATTTCAAAATATCTATTGAGATTGTTGCTTGAATTCTACTGTTCATCCCAACTAGAGTAGAACCATTGGATCAATGGGATTCACCCATATGTTCAGGAATTGGTTCAATGGACTATTTTATATGGGACTAACCAATAGGTCTACCTAACCAAATACTCTCCAGAAGTTCCAGTTGGTACTGGCTCGGGTCTGAACTTTAATAGCTACCCAATTTTGTTTTTGTAGGATTGAATACATTTGCAATTTCCTTTAAAATTCAAGCTGCAACCCAGTTTGGATTCATTTCTCACTGACATGGATAGCACAAATCACTGATCACTAGAGAAGTGGGGAAGGTGGGATATATGTAGTCAAAAGCTTTTGCTTTTATGGCATCTAAAGCACCACAAGTGTTCCTCAAGGTCCTCCAAACTCCTTTGTTTAAAAATGGTACTCTTTTCATTCCAAAATGAACAGAAAGTTAATTTTCAATGGGGATTGCTGTTGCAAAATATCTCACACAGGATCCTTGAGGGCATCTACTGGGTCTCCACAATTTTGGTCATAGCAGTGGGGCAGGAGGAAAGTCCTTACATTGGTGGCAGAAATGGGGACAAAGGAAAGCCCTCAGGCTTGGTGAAAGTATGCAAGTGTGGAAGCAGTGGAGATTTAGGCAGAACATTATACTCTGTAGGAAAAGTGATGAAATGAAGGTCACATCCTGACAAGACCTTCCTTGTAACAGTCCACACACTAGACAACCTGTTCTTCCCTCCTAATTCTGCTATTTTGAGAACTCTGCTGTTAATAAGCCATAGAAAACAGGCTAAGCTCTTTCCAAAGCCCTTGTGGTTTTGATTGCGGAGGTCAGTAAATCCCCTCCTTTCAGTGGGGATATAAAAACATAACACTGTCTGTTTCTTATTACCACTATCCTCTCATTTTCATTTGTTCCAAATAGGAACTGTTTTTCTCTCTGTGTGGTCTCCGAAGGGTAAGAACGGAGGAGGATTTGTTTGTGAAAAGGTGTATTTGTCACAAAATACTGCAAGCAGAATTAATGGATATGATTATCGAGAGGTTGGAATAATCATGTTTTCATTTGTTTGGGGTTTTTCAGTGGAGTTATAGTTTGGTCTTCTTTTTCATTTATTTTCTTTTTTCCATATATCCAAATGATAGATGAGACCCTCCCTCATGGCTGAATCATGTGAATCTACACTCATAGAGCTGCACAATAGCAAGTCAACTTTGCGACTTTTTAAGGCATTTGCCAATTCACAGGTTCATCCAGTTAGTGTTTCTATGTTTAAGGTTGCTAAACGTAATAGGACCCACTTCTTTAGCCTATCTCGTTGATCATGCACATTGTCTGAGGAGGATGTCCTAGTTGTATTTGGGATCTGTGGTTAATACAGCTAAGTAAGTTGTGTGATATCTGAAACAGTCACAAGGTGATTTTCACAAAGCTTTTCCTGTTGCAATTTTTTGTGACCCCAAAATAGTGTTAAGGGCATCCCATTAGAGTTTGGTACTAATAGTTTAAGGGGCAATGGAGTAGAGATAGTCTCTTGGTCTAATCCAGTAGGGTTCCCCTGATGTTCCTATGTAGTTAATGCCATATCTTGTGGGACAAGTTCAGTATCCCTTATCCAAAATGCTTAGGTCCAGATATTATTTTGATTTTGGATTCTGGGGGATTTTGGCATACTTGTATTTTCATACATGTACATAATGAGATATCTTGATTATGGGGCCTAAGCCTAAACACACATCTATTTTTGCTATCCAAATTCAAAATGGGATTTAAACTGTTCCGGATTTCAGAATTGTGCACAAGGGATGGTCAACCTGCAGCAAATTCCATAATTTAGTCTCTACACAAATGGTCTGACATCCAGTTAGAAATATACAGAGGCCTGGCATCTGCTATTCTTGTAAAGGTTTTTTTTGTTTTTGTTTTGTGTGTGTTATTAGGGAGACAATTTATAATGGCCATATCCAGTAGACACTGAAGTATGTATAGTGGTGCATGTGGACTGTTAGATTTGCAGCAGCTTGTTAAAGTAGTATGTCCTATATATTGCTTTTGTGTGTCATGTATTGTCAGCCATGCATATTGACTATTGACCACATACATTGTATCACATTGGTATTCAGTACAGAAGTTGTGTAATGTTATTCTGTCAGTGGATATGTATGCTATTCCGAAGTGTTGTAAGAGCCAGTGTATAGTTAAACTATGGAATTTGCTATCACAAAATACCCCATGATTCTGTGCATTGTAGGAATTCCCCCTTCATCGGTTTTACCTGCAATCTCTCTCCTCCTCTATTTTGAAAGGTAACATCTGACAAGTTTGGGAAAAAATGTATACACTGCTCATTTATTAATGAAAGCACAACCTGTAGAATGAAGCAAAGGGTTTTTTGTCTCCCCTTCTCCAACAATCTGCTTGTCATAGAACACTCTTATTTGATTAACTCACCCCTTTGGTGGTTCTCATGATCTCATTATATCTTTAATGATAAAAGTCCCCTTCTGCTGCATGCTATTCTGCATTGTGTTAAAAGGAATTCATTCATTTTCCGCTTGTCACTCATGTAATTGGATAAATATTTAACAAGAGAGAGTTGATTAAATTTCTACTAAAACTCAGCTCACTCTCTGTGACCGACAGTTCACAACACTTCAAAAGTTGGTCCCTTGGCCACTGGTGGATCCACCTGACAAACTTGGCTAACTATCTTTAAGGTTGAGGCTCTCAACTTTACAACCTGTACAACCTTCAAGTTATTCTCTAAGTAACAGTAATCATCTGAGCTACCCATTGAGTGCATTCAATGAGATAGATCATGGGTTATATATATACAGATGTGAAAGAAATATTCACTGTACTAATGTATTTTCAAAGGCTTTCATGGCTGGAATCACTGGGTTATTGTCAAGACCCAGAAGCCTCAAGAATGCCAAACACAATATAAAAGGTCCAAACACAGGTTTATTGAACACAAAAAGGCTTTAGAGACACTTGCTTCAGTGTCTCTAGCACAAACTAAAAGTCTATAGCAGCTGCTACGTAAAAAACTCAAGGAAACAAGATACAAAGAACTATAATGGGACTGATGTCATTAGGATGGTACAAAATAGAATTTTTTTCTCATATATACAGATAAAACTAAAGTTATGGTATGTGCTGAATCAGAAGGGAGTCCTTTTCCCTATTTTTTCTTATTTTTATATTATTATTTTTAATTTATTTTCTTTTTGCGATAGTTTTTTTGGATTTTTTTTTATTTTTGATTTTTGGATGTCCGTTTTTTTTTCTTCACGGGTGTTATGGTTCTTGGAATTTTCTTACTTTTCTATCTTCTTATATTATTCCCCCACTTTCACTGTAATTATATAAAACTCAATAAAAATTTACAAAAAAACCCCCTCAATTTAAATAAAATCCGGATTATCCCGGAGTATAATCTGGAATAACGAAATATACAGCAATCTGCTTGTAATTCAAAATGTCCAAAAGGCACCAAAAAACAATGTGGGAGCAAGCAAAATCAGAATCCAAAGGCAGTCCGTAGTCCAGGCACGTCCGAAGTAAGAAGAAGCAATCCAAAAAGCGTAGTCATTGTCAAAATACGGTCTGTAGTCAAACAGGGAGAGGTGTAGTCAGCACTTACAAAGTATCAGCCAGAAGTCACGGAAACACGAAGATCTGTAGTCCAAGGACCCAAGCTTGAGAGTAATGGCAGGAACAAAGATACACACCCAAAAAGACACTTTGCCTTCTGCAAAGACCCATTGAAACCAAACCAACTAATATCCTAAAGCTCCTCCTCAGAGGATGAACTGCTCCCCACCCTTTCATCATCCCTTTCGGCTGCCCCATTCCCTGCAGCTGAGCACTGACACCCATCTCTCCACCTTTGCCAGCGTCTGTCAAGACTTAGGTCCTCCCAAGTGTTCCCAGATTGCCACTCTTCTGCAAACCCCACAAAGTCATCACTGGAGGTAGGCTGAGTACAGATGTCCCTAATTTCCTGAACACGGGTCCAGTCCACATCCTCCTCCTCTTCAATGTCACTCCTAGTCCCATCACTCCCTTCAAAACCCATAAAATCTGTTGGAGCACTAAGTATATCACGGATACGCTTCCTTTGGAGCTCCTCATCAGATTCTTGTTCGCGAGTAGCCTGCTTAACTCCCCTGCTTTCCTCTCCTTCCCCCATTTCACAGTCTGAGAAACCCTCGAAGGATTCAGAATCAGTTGGAGCCATGAATATGTCTCTAATCCGCTTTCACTGCTGCTCCTCCTCCAACACTTGTGCAGCCCTCTTCTCCCTTCTACTGGTAGTAGTAACGTTACTATCACACTGTACTACAACAGGTATTGTAGGTTTTTTGGGCTATATGGCCATGTTCTAGAAGCATTCTCTCCTGATGTTTCACCTTCATCTATGGCAAGCATCCTCTGAGGATGCTTGTCATAGATGCAGGTGAAACATCAGGAGAGAATGCTTCTAGAACATTGCCATATAGCCCAAAAAACCTACAACAATCCATTCACTGTACTTTCCATAGCAAAAGAAAAAAATGGGCATCTTGTCACTTGAGAAAACTGGTTGAAAAAAATAACACAGAAGTCGAGAATTTTCCACAGTTTTCTTTCCTGGTATTCCCACACTCTAGAATATTTTGGGGAAATTCTAAGCAAAAATCTTTGTCATGGAGTTGGCAGGGACTGCAAGGCCTATCTAGTTCAACTCTTTGCCATACGGGAATACATAACAGAGAAATGACCAGCCTATTTAAAGGCTTCCAAAATGGAAAGTCCAACACCCTTCAAGGCATCCCGTTCCACTTCTTAACAAACCTGCGTGGCCATCTGTCAGGGGTGATTTGAATGCAATATTCCTGCTTCTTGGCAGGGGGTTGGACTGAATGGCCCATGAGGTCTCTTCCAACTCTTTGATTCTATGATTCTCATTTCTGAACAAACCTCACAAGAAGGAATATCTTCCTAATGTCCAAATGGAATATCTTCCCTTGAAGTTTGACCCCACTAAATCTATTCCAGTCTTTGGAGAAGCAGAATGTTTGCTCCATCTTCCATATGACATCCCTTGAGATATTTAAACATGGCTATCATGCAATCT
>NW_026845477.1:11200135-11280860 GCF_025583915.1 Anolis sagrei ordinatus | reverse complement strand
CTTTGCCATACGGGAATACATAACAGAGAAATGACCAGCCTATTTAAAGGCTTCCAAAATGGAAAGTCCAACACCCTTCAAGGCATCCCGTTCCACTTCTTAACAAACCTGCGTGGATCGCCATCTGTCAGGGGTGATTTGAATGCAATATTCCTGCTTCTTGGCAGGGGGTTGGACTGAATGGCCCATGAGGTCTCTTCCAACTCTTTGATTCTATGATTCTCATTTCTGAACAAACCTCACAAGAAGGAATATCTTCCTAATGTCCAAATGGAATATCTTCCCTTGAAGTTTGACCCCACTAAATCTATTCCAGTCTTTGGAGAAGCAGAATGTTTGCTCCATCTTCCATATGACATCCCTTGAGATATTTAAACATGGCTATCATGCAATCTCTGTTGCATCTTCTCCAAGAAACAGCTTAAATACAGTTGATTACCTCCAACTGAAGAAGATCCACTGAATAAATAATTTAATGATGAATCAACATTAAGGTTTCACTGATTCTACTTTAGTTGGAACTAACAATCAAATTCAAAGTGTTTGTTTATGTATTTGTTTTGCAAATATAATAATTTTTGAACAATATTTTTCTCACAAAACTATGGGCGTGGATCCTGTTGATTAGTGCCAACTAGTAGAGACATGAAATTAACTGGTGAGTATTCAATTAACATATTTGGCCACATCCTTGTTGATGGACTTCTAAGGCCCCTTCCACTCAGCTGAATAAAATTCCACATTATCTGCTTTGAACTGGAATATATGGCAGTGTGTACTCAGATAACCCCGTTCAAAGCCAAAATAATATAATAATAATAATAATAATAATAATAATAATCCTTTATTTATACCCCGCTACCATCTCCCAAAGGACTTGGTGCGGCTTACCAGAGGCCAAGCCCAAATACATCAGTAAAACACAACAACAACAATACAATAATTTAAAAAAACCTCATAAACAAAGCAAAAACATTAACAATAACACTGCAGCGCATTAAAACCTTTGGCAGGGCCAAATGTAATACTTAAAATCTTTTAAAGTGCTGGGCATGATCAGGTGAAATAGGATAGATATAATTGCTGAGCCCAATTTAAGGTGCAGGTGCTGACCTACAAAGCCCTGAACGGTTTGGGACCACCCTACCTGCGTGACCGCATCTCCGTCTACGAACCCACGCGTTCACTACACTCATCTGGAGAGGCCCTGCTCGTGATCCCACCTGCGTCGCAAGCACGTTTGGTGGGGACACGAGACAGGGCCTTTTCCGTGGTGGCCCCCCGTCTCTGGAACACCCTCCCCAAAGATCTTAAACAGGCCCCTACATTGGCAGTCTTCAGAAAGAACTTGAAGACCTGGCTGTTCCGATGTGCCTTTCCAGAATAGGAAATCTCCAATACCAAGTCCCAGACGCACTTTATTAGAATTAAGATTGCTGCACACTGCACACTGCACTTGCCCTATAATCCATACATACCACCTGTCACATCAGCACTTTTTAATCCTGTACCCTTTACTCTGGCCCGGCCTAGTTTGATCGTGTTTGATGTATTGTTTACTGCTTGTGATTTTGTTGTTTTAATACTGCTTTAATTGTTTTAATTTGCTTTAGGTGTATTGTTATGTTGTGTATTGAGGCCTTGGCCTTTGTAAGCCGCATCAAGTCATTCGGGAGATGCTAGCGGTGTACAAATAAAGTATAATAATAATAATAATAATAATAATAATAATAATAGATATTTTAGGGATAGGTGGGACGTGCAGGCAATTCTAGATCTCTAGTAAAGTGCATTTGGGACATATTGGTTGGAGTTTCCTTATTCTGGGAAGGCACACTGGAACAACAACGTTTTCAAGCTCCTTCTAAAGACTGCCAACGTTGGAGCATGCCTGATGTCCTTGGGGAGTGAGTTCCAGAGTCGAGGGGCCACCACCGAGAAGGCCCTGTCCCTCATTCCCACCAATCGCGCTTGCGATGCAGGTGGGATCATGAGCAGGGCCTCTCCAGATGATCGAAAAGATCGTGTGGGTTCGTATACAGAGATGAGGTCACGCAGGTACCATTTAGGGTTTTGTAGGTAAGCACCTGCACCTTGAATTGGGACCGGAAAAAGAACGGCAGCCAATGGAGCTCCTTAAACAGGAGGGTTGACCTCTCCCTGTAAGGAGCACCAGTTAACAACCTGGCCATCCCCCGCTGGACCAATTGAAATTTCCGGGCTGTTTTCAAGTGCAGCCCCATGTAGAGTGCATAACAGTAGTCCAATCTGGGGGTGACTAAGGCATGGACCACCCTGGCCAGATCCGCCTTCACAAGGTACGGTCGCAGTTGGCGCATGAGTCTTAGTTGAGCAAAGGCCCTCCCGGCCACCGCCAACGCCTGAGCTTCAAGCGTAAGTGATGAGTCCAGGAGGACACCCAAACTACAAACCTGTGACTTTGTGCATTATATTGTGCATTATATGGCTGTGTGGAAGGGCCCTAAGAGACCTCTAAGCTGCTTTCTTATATAAGTCAAACTACATCTTATATAAAGGTTCCAAGATTGTGTTAATATTTTGCAAATGTCACTAAAGTGATTTGTTACATACAAGGGACTTCAGCACTAGATTCTACTTCAGTTGCATAAATTGCACCAGCAAGTCTAGTTTTAGATAACCCATGAAGAGTAGCAAGTCACTAGACTTAGCGGATTTTATTTTGGTAGGATATCAAACAAGGGTTTCAAATCTAACCTATGGATCTGCCATTGACTTATTGTTTTCCAAGAGTTTGATCCCTCCTGAGGACTCTTTATTTCTTTACTGATTTACTGTGGCTCCATTCTACTTTTCAAAATACGCTGTGAAGAAAAAATCAACAGTCTCAGAATGGGATTTCTGCCTGGAATCACTATATGGATTCATGAGCATTGTTAAAGAGATTTTTCTGTTCTAGATGGCAAAAATAGCGTAGAAATGAGGCTATTTCAGTCTTCCCCTTTTCTGCTGTTATGTTTTCTTAAGTTCCTTGATGATATATATTTGTGTCAAAGAAGCAGAAAGAGGTTTGGGGGTCCTGCTGTGTTTCGATGGTCATGGTTTCATTCTTGTGTTGTTATAAGGAATGTCCTAGGCCAAGGAGTTGAGGGAACAATAAAAAAGGACTAGCCAAGATAATTCACTCAATGGGAGACTGAAAAACCTATTGCCAACCAGTTCCAGAAAAAAGACTTTGCAAAAACAAAACTAAGAACGAACCCAAAATCATCAGCAAATTTGCAAAAACCTTCATACACCAGAATCCTGTTGATCTATTCTGTTGGCATAGAGCTCTTCCACACAGCCATATAACCCAGAATATCAAGACAGAAAATCCCACAATATTTGCTTTGTACTGGGTTATCTGAGTCCAGACTGCCACTTATTCCAGTTCAAAGCAGAAAATGTGGGATATTATTCATCTGTGTGGAAGGGACCATAAATCAGAGTTATGCCAATGCAACTGATTTTTCTAATCATTGTGGCTATCAGAATTCTGGTTTTAATCATATAAGGACCAACCCCACATTTTAAAAATATTGGCCATTAGGGATTTATCTCAGGCCTCTTCTTAAAAAGGTAGAGGTTTCCCCTTGACATTAAGTCTAGTCATGTTCGACACAGGGGGTGGTGCTCATCTCTATTTCTAAGCCAAAAAGTCAGTGTTGCCCATAGACACCTCATCACAAAATAAGAAAAAAAATTACATCCCTAGAACTGAACCAAATCCCCCTGAAGTTCTACTAACAAACTCATCAGACAGGGTTTATTTGGAGCAATTTAACACTGGTCTTTCCTTCTTTTAACAAAATTTACACCACCAATACATTGCATCCCTTCACACGCCCCTTTTGGCATTTTTGTGGGATCCCACATCGGCCTCTGCCATCCGCCACAAATTTCTACATCAAGGGCAGTGCCCATGATATAGGTAAGTTTACTACAATTTTCTACTTTGTCCTTCTATTTTTGTGCTTTCACCTGATGACGTGAAGCGACAGGGTGTCATGCATCCATAGCTATTCCTCCAACTTTCACTTCCCATCACATGGGAAGGAGGAGGGTGGGTGCACAGCCTTTCAAACTATTACAAGGGATAGTGTTATGAGGTCCTAGGACAGTGATAACAAATCTATAGCACATAGTGCCCTCACTCCTGGCACATGAGGCATCGCCCACCACCACCACCACTCTTCATCCTACTCCTGCTCATCCGCTTGCTCACTTGCTTATTTGCCCACCCCCTTGCTCACCCCCACTTGCTCACCCCTTACTCGTCCACTTGCCTGCCCACTTGCCCTCCACTTGTACACCCATTTGCCTAACCACTGCTTACTCATCTCCTTGTCTGCCCCCTTGCTCGCCTGCTCACTCACCCACATCCGCTTGCCTCCTGCTCACTTGTCCGCCTCCCTCTCTCTCACCATCAGCTCTCCCCAGCTTGCCCCTCCACTTGTTCCCTCACCATCCCCAGCTCAACTTCTGTAATGTTCATTGTTGAACCATCGGTGGACAGGCTTACAACCCACCAGAGTCCAGTATCTTGTGCATAGTTTACCTTCAAAGCCTTATCTGCCAAGATCCTTTACAAACACTACCTCAAATGTAAATACACTGCAACTGTATTCACAAGGGGCTGTGTCTTAAAGGCACCTTACACCACAGCCTCACCTGCACACCCGCCTACCCCCAGTTTGGGCACTCCATCTGTAAAAGTTTTACCATCACTGTACTAGAACAAAGGTCTTCTTGTATATAATAGTCAACTTCTGAGAAGCTCAACAACATGAATGAGATATGATAGCCATTGCCCAATGTTCTTCCCTGACAAATGACATTCAGGTGTTTAGTTATATTTTCCCTGAACCTGGAGATACAATATACCCATCACAACTCACATGCCACCGAATATTCTGAAGCTGAGAATCCTTTCATCTCATGGACCTTAATATTGTGTCCTGCTGTTCATGTTTCATCCCAAACATTCATCCAGAAAGCCAATAACTATTGTTCTTTTCATGTCTTTTCTAGGTACACATTCCCCTCCTCGTAATGTGAATATTGTTTTGTTCGATGCATCTGCATTAGTCAGTGATTCATATTGCTACGATTGGCTGAAAGTTGGAAATAATGAAAAGTAATCTAGTTGTATACAAAGTAACATAAGGTTCAGAGCGTGGGAAGAGAAACAGTTTAATTATCAGAGAGTCAGGTGGGAGTTTATTTCACAGAACCTCCATAATTATGCTGACAGTAATTTGAAATAGTCCTTTTCAAGCCTTTTATTGTTCAAAGAGGGAAAAAAGGAGATGGGAGAAACAGTTTTAATTTGTTTTGGCTTGTTTTGTTCCTGTCTTTCCTCCCTCCAAATTAGAACTTGAGGAACCAATGAGAAATTATGCTATTTTGTCTATAGCAAATGTCCTTTCAGAAAATGTTCCAGATGAATAATGTAAAGTAGGCATTCCTCTTGGCATTGCTAGACTTTACCATGGAAGATTTGTCTGCATTTGAATCCATGTTAGGTGGCGTTTTGAGGTCTGAACAAGGTGCTCAGATGGCATACTTTAACTGACCAAGGTTTTCTCAGTAGCCATTGAGGTGGTTTTTCTGTTGGATGGATGATGAATTTAGTCTGGTTTCCAGCTCAAACTTTAAGAGTGCTGTCAAAAGTGTTGAGGATAGAATTCTGCACTTTAGATCACTTCTTTTAGGTTCTGAATCATAGAATCAAAGAGTTGGAAGAGACTTCATGGGCCATCCAGTCCAACCCCCTGCCAAGAAGCAGGAATATTGCATTCAAATCACCCCTGACAGATGGCCATCCAGCCTTCACCTAATGTCCCCTGTCTGATTTAAAGGGCTCCAGAGCTGCTGTGGTGATGCCTGGAAGCGTCTCCAGAGCCATTTGGCCATCCATACAACCAGCCAAATGCTCCAAGGGTGCATCAAGATTACTATTGCCATTGCTGCATCACAGCCAGCCAGCAACTCTCTCCCGAAGACTTCCTGAAGACATCACATTTCTGGTCTCATGGCTCAGTACAAGAAATGAAATAAACACAAATGTGACATCACCAGCAATGCTCTGGAAGAGAGCTGGTTGCTGTTGACAACCTACCAGTGGGTCTGTTGGCTGTGTGGAGAGTAGATCAGGCCATAATCAGGCCAATCTAGCTGCATGTTTTGATAACATTATATAACATTATTGTTTGTTTTGTATTTTATCTGAATGATTTGTTTTGCAGTTGTTTTGTTATCCATCTTTCCTCAGTCTGTTGAGGAGGAAGAGGAAGAGGAAGAGGAAGAGGAAGAGGAGGAGGAGGAGGAGGAGGAGGAGGAGGAGGAGGAAGAAGAAGATGTTATAGGTTTTTCTACATTGCACTTTTTCAAATCTCAAATTCAACCACAAGTAGAGAGAAATGTATGACTCTGGGAATAGATTTAACAGAACAAAGTTAGTAGACTTGTTGTTTTTATTGTTGTTGCCCACTTTTCCTCAAGGCTCAAGATGGGGGTAAGACATAGCTAAACAACTTAACTGATATCAGCAGCTCCCTGAGTACCCATCTGTTGCTTCCATGCTGTTCAGGTATTCACTGGTTTTACCATCATCACCACCTAAAATGTATTGGCAAGTCTTTGAATTCCATTTCTTATGGTGGTAACTGCAATTATTCTAGTGAATAATTGTTTCAAGGAGCACCTACATCAATGTGTGCATCTTCACTGTAGGATTATTGCAGTTTGACACCAATTTAAGTATCATGGATCAAAGCTATGGAATCATGGGAATTGTATTTTGGTGAGGTATCAGCACTCTTTGGCAGAGATGGATTAAAAGAACTTGCAAATCTGTAACTCCCGTGATTTCATAACACTGAGCAATGACAGTTAAAGTGGTATCAAACTGCATTAATTTTGCAATAGAGATACACCCATTGTCATTTTATTTGCAAACACATATTAAGGCTCTGATTTTGGGTCCTTGTTTGATGATGCTGATTGGATATTACTGGGGCAAAGTCTTTTCAAGAATGGACTCTCAGCTGTGAAACTTGCTTTCCCAGGAAATGTCCTGTTCTTGAATATTTTCTAATAAACATCCAGTCTTGCATTAATTCACTGTTAACAAATGGTTAATAGTGCTTATTCCATGAGTACATTTTAGTTTACATTCTGGCATGGTTTCATTTTGAAATTGGATTTTAAATGGCATTTCATTTGCTGCTTTCCTTTTGGCTGCCTGCAGGCTCTTCAACTCCCTGTTTAGGGAGGTTAAGTTGGCTTCCTTCCTCTTGTCTTTGTGTTGACAGGCAAAGATGGAGCTTTTGGCAACTGACCTTTCTTGCTGTGTGAGAATTAACCAGACCAGTGTTGTATTTTCTTCTATTAGTGTGTTTTAAAACTGTTTAAAATGTTGATGGTTTCACTTGGGCTATATTTAAACTGTCTGTTATGACACTAGAAGCTGTTTTGAATCCCATGTGTGAGAGAAATGTGATATGTAAACATGTAAATGAACAAATGAGCAGATAATAGCAAACTTTTGGGACTGATTGGACAGAGATGTTGCTATGAATATTTTGTTTCTCCATCCTTGTTAAAGCGTTCTTTATTTCATGACCTGTACCCATGTTGTGTGCCTTCAGGGGCGGCTCGTCCATTACGCAAAGTAAGTGGTCGCAGTACACTTTTTTTGCCAGGGGCACAGAGGTGCCTCTGTAAATGCCCCTCAACTGCCACTTGAGAAGTGCCCCCTCGGCTCACAACAGCCCTAGCAGTCCGGGGGGAGCCTTGGCAACCCATTAGGCAAAGTAAGCATTTGCAGTATAGTTGGTTTTGCCCAGGGGCACTCTTGAGGCGCTCTTGGGGGAAAATAGACCTTGACATATGCGAGTTGAAGTTACTGGGATGTATAGTTCACCTACAATCAAAGAGCATTCTGAACTCCACCAGTGATGGAATTGAACCAAATATGGCACACAGAACTCCCACAACGAACAGAAAATATATATCAATGATTGGTTTGGGGGGCAAAATACTGTTTGCTTACCATTAAAAATTACCTAGGGCCGCCTCTGTGCGTCTTCAAGTGGTTTCTGAGTTCTGGAGACTCTTAGTTGAACCTGTCATACGGTCTTCCTTCCTCCACAGCTGAGAGAGTGACCAAGGTGTTCCAATCGATTTCTAGTCATACTATTATCCCCTAGAAGCCCAGTCCAGTTCCAACACAGCATGTTGCCTCTCCTTGACTTGTATGCCTTTAATAAATTGCCCTCTGTGACTTCTTTCTCTAATGGCAAGAGCTTTTATGTCCCCAGCTGGAAATGAAAAGGTAATGGTGTAAAGTATCAGCCATTTTTATTTAACATCATTCAGCACTGCAGTGAGATGTATTAAGTGATGGATTCAGGGAAATGCAGTGGTTCTTCCCAACCTCCTCTTGTACAGGATGGGTACTGGTCATTTTCACCAATGAGACTGTCCTGAACTAGATTGTCCTCTCTCTAACCTCTGCATTCCATATAACTTAAAAATGAGGGGGATCCAGGCCTGTTCCTAAGGATAATTCCTCTTTCAGCATCTAAGGCCTATAATAACAGAGGATATAAGTCCATCAGCTCTTCGTATCAACAAAAAAAGTTGCCCTTCTCTCAACGGTGTGTGTATGTGTGCATGCCATCAAATCACCTGTCAATTTATGGCACCCCTATTATTTTCATTGAGGGTTTTTGGGCAAGGAATACTCAGAGCTGATTTTGCTCATTTTGTCTCAAATACAGCCTCTTATTTATGTCTCTTATTCAAGTACTAATCAGTGCTGATGCTGCCAAGCTTCCAAAATCAAGCATAGCCTTTAGTAGATTTAGGCCTATTCAACAAACCAATTCATAATTTTAGCCAATGTGATCATATTAAATATTTAAGATGCCATCCAGGCATATTGGCCCAATGTCCATATAAAATGATTTGGTATGGAATCCCTCACAACCTTTTTTAAAAAATTCAGTTAGGTGAATCATATAAAGCATTACCCTCCTGTCCCAAAGCAAAGAAAATGCCCTTACAAGGCACCATTAAATAGAGGTATGAGCAAGCACAAGGTCCAAAAAATGACACTGTGGCAGATGAGGCTTATATCTCTCAGCTCACCCTCATGCATTGCTCGCATACAATCTTTTTCTCCCTCTTCCTGGGGGAACATAAAATTAACCTACTCGCGAAGCTACAAAAGTAGTGGAGGGGTAGAGTAGTTGTTCTTTTCATTGGCCTCATCATGGAATCACAGAATCATAGAGTTGGAAGAGACCTCATTGGCCATCCAGTCCAACCCCCCGCCAAGAAGCAGGAATATTGTATTCAAATCACCCCTGACAGATGGCCATCCAGCCTCTGTTTAAAAGCTTCCAAAAAAAAAAAAAGGAGCCTCCACCACTATATTGGTTTATTGTGTACAGGAGGGATGGGGAGACTCATTTGAGTCAAATCCCAGGTGGAAGGAAAAAGAATCCTTATCAAATTCTATATTAGGATTAGGGGACCTGAATTTAAATTTGTTAGTTCCCACAGAGCCAGAGTACAGCATGGTGTAATGGTTTGAGTAGTGGACTGTGATTCTGGAGACCACGTTTTGGATCCCTGCTCAACCATGAAACCCTAACTGGTGACTCAGCCTCAGAGAAAGACAAAAAAACCCACCTCTGAACAACTTTGGTCAAGAAAATGACATAATCATTAGGTACCCATTGGGGTCATCATGAGCCAGAAGATTTACCCTTTTGGTAAACAGAGATTGCATAAAATACTATTCACTACATTGAATCTACATTAACAAATGGATTTAGGCCAAGGAATGGATTTATGTGGCCCAGCATTCTTCATGATTTTCTGTGCTTGCTAGGACTGATGGGAGTTACAATTTAACATCATCTGGTGAGCAACATGACTTCTCTCTCTAATTTAGTTCATCGCATTGGGCTTGGGTGGCAAAATCTAGTTCCAGTTGGCTTCCAGATATCTCTTGGATTACAGCTCTCCAAAACCTTGATCGTTGCCCATGCTTGTTGGACTTATGGGAATTGAAATCCAAAATATCTGGATGGCCTCAGGTTGTTTAACTCTGTTATAGATGACTGCACACATGCTAAAAGGCACATAAACCTTTCAACAGCCAGGATAGCACATCCTAACTAAGCCAAACAAAATCCTCAACCATAGCAACTGGCTGTGAGCAAGCTATTTGGCAGGTTTTATGTGGCTTGGAATGACTGTTCTTATTTTTATTTATTGGCCCACTTCTCAAGACTTTTACAGTGCAGACAATGATGCCCCCCAATTAAAAGGGCAACCTTCATTTTCTACAGTAGTTTTGTTTTTATGGCCATTCAGAAAATTTCATTGGCAGTAGGGCAAGGCCACTACCTGGCTGATGCCAAGATTAGTCACCCAACCTTCCTTTTCTTTTCTTCTTCGCTGTTCCTCAGTGTCTTTCCTATATTGGTTTTTTGTGTACAGGAGGGATGGGGAGACTCATTTGATTCAAATCCCAGGTGGAAGAGTAAAGAAGCTTGCACAAAACATCCTATAAAATTGTCCATACTATTACAAGAAGAGATCATGACCTTTCAAATGGTTTTCAGTTTGGGATGTCTGGATTAGCAACCTGTAATTGTTGTTGTAACTCCCTTTCATAACGGCATTCTAGTTATGCCTATTTCCATTTCCCCTTTGGGCTATGTGTTTTGAAGGTGCATATAGAAATTTTGAAATGAAAGAAATTACAGAAGAGAAAAAAGTCAAGGATCCTTTTATTTCCTTGGTCCAAGGTCACTGCACATAAGAGGTAGTTTCCCTTTTATGATGCAAGTCAGAGGGTTTTTTGCAGCTCGGCCTCCACAATAAATAAATAAGGTGGTTAAATATACAACTCTCATCTGTAAAGAGTGAAGGTCACCCAGGAGCCTTTCTATAGCAATGGTTGGAAGCAGGGAGAAAATTGTACTTCAGCATGTGGCTGAATTTGCTTCCATGCATCCTGAGAGGTGTCCATTATCTCAGGTCCTTAATGTGTCAAGGCTAAGGACACAATCAAGTCTGAAGGTTGCTCTCACAAAGGTAGGAGATTGCACAGTTCAAGGATGGGGAAACATTGCCCTATGTAAATATGTGAGTCAACAATTCCCATCAGTCTCACCAAACACAGTCTGTAATGAAGCATTATGAGAATTATAACCCTATACTTTGGGAGGAACAATGTTTCCTCACCCATGATGTTGGCTGAACACAACTGTAATTTTATTGGTCAATATACGTATACTATGAGGAGAACAAACTGGTGGTGGTGGTGGTGGTGGTGGTGGTGATGATACAGATTATACAATGTGAGAGCCAGTGTGGTATGGTGCTTTTCGCATTGGACTATGACTATGGAGACAAGAATTTGAATCCCCAACAAGCTATGGAAATGTTGGCAATGCCTTTGACTGTCTCACTTGCTGGTGAGATGGAGTGGTTGTGGGGAAAACCATCCATTCAAACCAGACCCGTAGCCAGGATTTCGTTTCGGGGGGGGGGGGGGGCTGAATTTTTTTCAGGGGGGTTGGGAGGGCTGAGTTTCGGGGGGGGGGCTGAGTCTGAGTGAAAGAGGGTCTAGCCTAGCAAACCTTTTGTATCATTACCCCAATACCCCCATGCATATGGGATATATTGAGTATGGTGATCAGATCATGATATGAATAAACATAACAGTTTAAATAATGCACCAATTAGGCCTTTTTGTGAACCACCATGAGAATTTCGGGGGGGGGGGGCTGAAGCCCCCCCCCCCCCCCCGGCTACATGCCTGATTCAAACACCAATAGACCACCTCCTCTTTTGTTGTGGGATCATTAAAATGGAGCAGTTACAGAAGAGGACAGTTTCAGTATTAATTATGCTTATTGGAGGACAAAGAAAGGAGGGACAATGTTACCAAAGGACAAGATGAGTATATAACTATTTTAATGGTGGAAGGAATGTCACAGTTATGAATGTGTAACCTAGAGTTATGCTCCTTTCCATTTCCACATGTTTTGTGTTTCTAAAGCTATTCACACCCACAATATGCCTTTAAAGGTCTCTTCCTAGGGACTTCATACATCTAAGATGCTAGAAGAGTCCTTTGCATGTGATACTTCTGCCATCTTGACCAACTCTGATGTCACTTGACCACACATGTCCCAATCTTTCATAAGCAAAATGTTGGGAAGGTTTGCTGAAATAGAAAGTTGGAGAGAGGGTTTGAATAGTTTTGCATTAAATGTGTGAATGCTTCTGAGTCTTCTCAACTTTCTTTCACAAAAAAACAATGTATTATATGTATTTCTGAACATTAATTGTATTCAGATCTGTCTTCCATCCAGAAAATGTGGAGACGGGTAAATCAGGTATTCCCCCCTCCCAAAAAATCAACACATATCTATATAGAGTTCAATGGGATTTGTTGCCTGGCAAGTATACTTAGGCTTGCAGCTTTAAAGCCCATTTCATGCCATTCCCTTCTAAGCTGCGGGAAGTGAATTGCTTGAAATCCAAGTGCTTTCATGTTGCAAGTGGAGAGAGCTGATTGACAGAGCTGCTCCAAGACACTCTTGTGTCTCATCTTCAGCTGTTTAAGAAGCTCTTTTTTCCTTTGTGCAACTTCCCTTTGAAACTATAGAAATTAGGGGAAAAGGTAGAAAAAGTGACTTTATAATAGCTGGCAAGTATTAAATATTCCATTAAATTGTACATTATACTGACAAAGCTTTAAAAGAAGGAAGGCACACTGGCTTTGAGTGTATTTATTTTGAGAGCTTATAGTTGGAAAGTGTCATGTGGTTTATTTTATTAGTTATTTTAATATTCTGCATTTGAGTAAAGCCCAAAAATGAAGACCTAACATTATTGGAATATTCTGTCAATGGGAACACAGAAGACATGGAGATTTGTGTTTCTTCAAACACATCAAACAGGATTGATATTTCACTAGTCAAAGGGAACCCAAAAATCAACAATTTATCAAATTGAGTTTTGTGATGTACTAGCACTCCTTGGCAGAGAAGACTAAAGACTTTGCAAAACTACAATTCCCGTGATTCCATAGAATTGAGTCATGGTAGTTAAAGTGTTGTCAGACTGCACTGATTTTACAATACGGATTTACCCACAGTCTAAGTACTCTCTTAGATAAGTAAAGACATTTTGGTGTGCACCAAGGCAACCTTTGTTTGGGTCATAAACGTAAACCCTCACTTGTGGTTCTTACAACCAAGGGGGGAATACGCAAATGACCTAGAAACAAGAGATTCTGACCTCAATTCCTTGGGGCAGAATGTTCGTTGTTGTTGCTATAAAAGGTCACCCAGGATTACTTCACTCGGAGACCCGGTGTTTCGCCCAATTCCAGCCGAGGGGTAGGACGGGAAGGAACACTACCTCGGCTTTATTCCTCACCAAATTCTTAGGTCCATTCAGGTTAGTGGAAATACAAGTTTCCAGGTTAATTAGGTAACATTCAGTAAAGTTGCCCTAGTTTACTCCATATCGTTGTCTGTGTCTCTTTATTTCGGGGGTTGGCGGGCAACAGAAGTAGAGGCAAGGACATAAAGATAAGGATAGACTAAAGCAGAACTTATGATAATTGTTAGTCCCTATTAACTTTTGAGACATAATCATAAGGGTCAAAACCTGGAACTAAATGGCTAAAAAAAGGCAAAGCAATTATAGGCTGTATCAATAGCAATGTTATTGAGCCATGGTACCCCCCCCCCCCCCCAAAAAAAAAAAAAAGATTTTTAGTTTGAACAGGCATTCAGATAAACAGTGCAATGTACACAATGAATATAGGAAACGGAATTATGGATGACGAATTGGATCACGATTCTAGTTACGAGACGTTAATGTGTTGTTATTGATGTGTCATTATTCTGTATATTATGTTGTTAATGGTTTTTAATAGGGCTGGGCGGTTTCGTTTCGTTAATTCGTAATTCGTTAATAATTCGTTAATTTTTTTAATTACAAAACGATAACGAACCATTCTGGAGCAATTATTAAAAAAACGAATTTTCAAAAACGTTTTGTAAATGCTTCGTATTTCGATATTGTATTCGTTTCGTTATTGTTTTGAGGTCGTTTCGTTATTATTTCCGCATGTCTGGGCCATTTTTATGGTTTAATTAGTGAAAAAAAGTTATAATATCACACCAACAGTCAACAACAGAGGGAGAGGGAAGCTTCAGAAGGTTTTGGAGGTTTTTTAGCGTATTTCGCGGTCGCGTCCGCCATTAACGAATCGATTCGTTATTGTTTCGGAAATCGATTCGTTAATTTTTTTCCATTTACGAAATTTCGTAAATATCGAACTTTTTAAAAGGAAAATTTTGTAATTATTTTAAATATCGAAACAAAAAAAAAACCCCCAAATACAAATCGATTTTAGAAACAAATTTTTCCGTTGTTACCCAGGCCTAGTTTTTAAATTTTGTATGTTGTTGGATTGACTTTTTGCTCTTGTTGTGAACCGCGTTGAGTCACCTACGGGCTGAGAAACTGCGGTATACAAGCAAAGTAAATAAATAAATAAATAAATAGTTCACAAATAAATATAGGATTTTTTTTAAATTAAAGAACTTTCCTGTGGGCCAGAGTTGCACAAGTCCAAAGATTTAGAAGATTGGGAACAGGCATAGCAACATTATTCTATATTAATAAACAGTATTAATTTGATTATTTCTGTGTAACTTGTACCTTTTAAACCTGTGAATTGTATTTATTTCTTATATGCTTCTTAAAAATGTATCAAAATGGAGCCTAGAGATAGCCACCTCTCCATGACCCTGTTTAGATAATCTCATGGGAATGGAAAAGGTTGAATAAATCCCTCTAGCTATTTCCCAAACCAGATAATAATCAGATTCATTGTAAGTGTATAAGGATAGGTGATGCAAAGTGTTTGTGCATTTTACCTGAGGTTGGGAGTCTGCTGCTTCCCGCGAAGCATTTGGAAAAACTTCCTAATCATAAGAGCTGTTTGACAGTGGAATATGTTGCCTTAGGGGATGGTGAAGTTTCCTTCTCTGGAAATTTTTGAACAGAGTTTGAATATCCATCTGTCAGGAGTGCGTTTAATGCGTGTTCTTGAATGGCAGAATGGGACTAGACTTGTTGGCCCTTTTGATGACTTCCAACTCCATTGTTCTATGATTATAGTGAGGGAAATTGGGCATTGTACCCTCAACCAGCCCTGGTAATGGGTACAGGTAGTCAAGTTAGAGCAATAACAAAGACACCAAGTAAAATATTACTCAAGTAAAGCTGTTACACTAACAAGTCTTTGCAGACAATAGACTGGAAAGCAGTTGATATTTATTTTGTGCCTCTTCTCATTATGATCTTTGTCAGATGTATGGATTTATGCCCCATTATTTTCTTAAACCATTACTATGTTTGTCAAGATAATGAATGGCACAAGAAATCTGAGCTGCCAATATACATAACAAATTATAATGGACCCCCATTATGGTTGTGATTTTCCCCTCCAATTTTAGACTCGAAAAGTCAGAAATCACTTCCTTACCACCATTTATTCACCAGATGAGTAATTTTGGATAGGTCAAGGAGGTCCGCCAATGAAACGGTAGCATACTGGAAGACGTCAAACCCTCACGGCTCAGTAATTCACTCAAATTAATTCCCAGTCTCTCGTTCGGCTGACAAATGAGGAGAGAAAATGGCATGAAATTAATCGGCAACACTTTATTATAAGTGACAAATGGTTATTAATTTCTGCGATGCTCATTACAATAACATTAATCATGGCGAACCCTTTTTTTGGTCTTACACTGCATCCATGAAGATGCCACTCCATACAAATTCTAGCCTAATTTTGCATTAATAAATGTCCACTTACTTTAACACCTTGCCACATTAATCTATTTTCTCTGACAGAATATGGAACAAAGGGAAAGGGTTTCAGCCAAGGGAGACCATGATGAACCATTAGATAAAGCATCTTTTGAGTTCATTGGCCTTTCTTTGTGCTATCTACATGGCCTACTTACGAGTATTCCAGAGGTAGTTAGTTGACCCATTTTGGGAAGGAAATGATGATGTTAAAGGACCTTTGGTCCAAAGAAGCCTTTTCTGCATCCTTATCAAGGGCTTCGTGAACAGAAGAAAAATCCAACAGTGGACAAATTTCCCTGAAATTCAGAGCAACTATAGAACATTATGTGTGGCTTAGCATGGACCCTTCATTATATAATCCCATGATAAAGTTCATCAGGCCCACTGTCTCTCCATTTGAGTGTAGAGTGCGTCCCAAGACATTTTCAACATTTCAGAACTTTGTACAGCAGATAGAAAGAAGGAGCGTTCCTTGCTGTGAAAGCAGGCCATTGATCTGCTCCTTTTTATTTTGAATTTATTTCTAAATTCTACTGGGGTGTGGAGCATTTCTAATGTCGTAATTTTTAACTACGGTAAATTTACTGTTTCTATTGTTTGTTGCCTCTAGTGTTTTAGCTTTATATCGCTTTGATATATTTTGCACATTCCTCATGTAAACTGCTGGGAATATTCAGATGAAAGAGCTGGCTATATATACATTAGCAACCTAATGTGAGTGTAAAGGTGGTGAAAACCAAAGTCCGCCATGAATAGATATATAGATGAGAGCAGTTCTGGGGAACACAAGTAGATAATTGCAGCCTAAGGCATCTTGCAATTGAGCTCAGTTGGTCTGAGAATGACACAGTGTTCCACAGACCTTGCTTGTTGCATCTCACTTGACTGGCACAACCTGGGGATCACAACCAGACACAGTGAAGACATCTGCCCTTGCTGCTGAGTACGCATGCCCAGTGTGGAACACATCTCAGCACACTAAAACAGTAGATGTGGCTCTTAATGAGACATGCCGCATTATCACGGGGTGTCTGCGCCCTACACCACTGGAGAAATGACACTGCTTAGTCAGTATTGCACCTCCTGACATCCGCTGGGAAGTAGCAGCCAATAGTGAAAGGACCAAGGCAGAGACATCTCCAGCTCATCCCCTGTTTGGGTATCAGCCAGCACGTCAATGACTTAAATCAAGAAATAGTTTTCTAAGATCTACAGAGACACTCACTGGAACACCTCAGCAAGCGAGAGTCCAAAAGTGGCAGGCTCAAACCCAGAACCTCAATCAATGGCTGATACCAAATGAGAGACTCCCCCTGGGCACACAGAAAACTGGGCGACTTGGAAGGCGCTGAACAGACTGCGCTCTGGCACCACGAGATGCAGAGCCAACCTCAAGAAATGGGGCCACAAAGTGGAATCCGCGACATGCGAGTGTGGAGAAGAGCAAACCACTGACCACCTGCTGCAATGCACCCTGAGCCCTGCTACATGCACAATGGAGGACCTTCTTGCGGCAACACCAGAGGCACTCCAAGTGGCCAGATACTGGTCAAAGGACATTTAATCAACTACCAAACTCGCAAATTTTGTGTTTTGTCTGTCTGTTTGTTTTGTTCTGTTAGAAATGTAATACAATTGACTGGTTGCCCTGACACGACAAATACATACTTGCCTTTGGTTCCCTTTTACTGCATTTGTAAAAGAAAACATGAAAGAAAATGGTGGTTCATTCCTTGAAAGATAAAAGGGGGGATTTAGCCTCCTTCTTTCACTATTGAATTATCAAATTCAGAAAGACTATTAGGAGATCAGCCAAATGCCACATTGTTCTGCAAACTCTGGTTACTTACTAGCCTATGCTGGAGTATCAGATATGGATGAATACAGGAGTGGTTGGTGGAGCTGTCATATTGGGGAAAGGTCATCCACCTTGGATTTTAATGACAGCTATTGGGTGTGAAACCAGTGTGTTTCTATAGTTGCTACAATTTGTACAGTAGCTGTTCTGGTTCTGAACACATGTTGGGGAAAAAAGTTGGATATCTGGTATGCAACCTGGCTATTGATGACTGCTATTAAAAACAAGAATGGATCTTCTGCCCAAGAATAACAAAGCTACAAGCCATCCCTGAGGATATATCCATTATTTACTCTTTATAGCCATCTTCATTCCTAGTTTTATGAAAAGTGACATATAGGAAAGGAATGGCTAAATGTGTGACATAGCATCATTAGAACAATTTAAATCTGGAAGATGACACGGACAGAAATGTTCAGAATCTTAGTTTGGTGCTCTTTATATATATATATCAAACCCAAGAGCAGAACAACAACAGTGTTGTTCCAGTTCCCCCAGGTGACATGGAAAATGATCAAGGATTATGCCATTTAGTAGTCCAATAACTTCTGGAGTGCTGGGTACAAGTTCCCCAGTCTGGCTTTAGCAGTTATCTCAATGTTTATATACCAGTATTCTCTCACACTATGTTTTGGTTCTTACTGCAGCATGCCACCAGACCAAGCCTGCACAACTTGAGGCTCTCCAGATGTTTGGCCTCCAACTTCCAGAAGCCCTAGCTAGCTTGTCCAATGGCCAGGAATTCTGCGAGCTGAAGTCCAAAACATCTTTAGGGCCACAAGTTGTGTAGTCCTGCACAAGAGTTAGGAAACATTGGTTTTGAGGTATGGAAATTGCTAGAATTACCTTGATAGCTTGGGGAATCTAGAATTTTTAGTCCAAAAAAGGTAATGGTTATAATTGTGACGGCGCGAGTGGCGCCACCTATGTATAGAACTGTTAGTTGCAAGATTTAAACTTTTGTATCATGCTTAATCCTGCCCCTTTTACCCTGCTTATGTATAGTTGAATGGATTGGTTACTTATAGCTGTCAATCAGTACTGTTTGGCTCCACCTCTTCCTGCAGGAGGGGAGTGCTTCCTTTCTTTTCATTCTGCCATCAGAGTTCTTACCATATGGACGTAAGTAAGAGACTTGACTCTAAAAGACCCTGATTTAAGTTACCTCTTAGCACCAGTTCTGAGGTTTTTTACCCTTGAGACTTGTGCTTCATGTTCAGACCAACCTGAACGAGGTTGGAAGTCTCAAGCGCCTTCAAACCGGTTCTTTTGGCACCAAAAGAAAATTCTGAGTCTTCAAAACATAGGCCATCTGAACTGGGGTTGTGGTTTGCTCCAGCATTCACAGCCATTGAGGAAAGAGGAAACTTGGTGAGGCTTCTCAGCTTCAAACACCTTGGACCCAGGACTAATTGAGACTGTAACGTATATTTTCCTTCACCCCTCTGAAGTTTACAGCTCATTGCTTTAAAGAAATAACTCTTTGTGACCAATAAAACTTATTTTGAGTTATTTACAGCGTTTTGGGTTTTTGAGAGTTCCAGTTTCCTATAGGAGGGCAAGAAGCAATCCCTTGGGGGAAAGATGCCATGTCCATCCTTCCTTTATTAAGAATAATAGCCCCCAGGCGTGATGGCACAATAATCCCACACTTGGGAACATAACCTGGCATCATAGCTGCCCTCCTCTACCTACGTCTTTGGAGACTAACTTCCCAAATTTATATGTCAAGTAGCATGTCCCCCAACACAGTCACTTATGTGTTTCTGGAGAGTAGAGAATCAGAGATGTCATGAATGCATTTTAACAGCTAGTACATAGGCCTCCTGGCATCCTCAGGAGGTCCTTGCAGATGACATCCTCTCAGCTAGAGGAAAATAGCTGGCTTCCTCCACAACCTGTGGATTGGGGTTGGGGGTGAGAATTGCTGATTGCACAGCTGATTAAGAACTGCCACTTCTGCATTGGCCAATAAGTTGGGTTAGCATAGTATATATTAGATTTGTTCTTTTGTAAACTAACAGGATGCCAGCCAATGTTACCATGCTCTATGTAGTCCAGAGATGGACGTGATTGTCAATGGAAGTTGTTACCACCTATAATGAAATCTGGAGCCCCTTCAGTCCTTGTGCCAGCAAGACTGAAGACCAGCAGATCAGAGGTTTGAATTCAGGAAGAGTGTGGATGAGGTCCATCCGTCAGCTTCAGTTCCTCATGTGGGGACATGAGAGAAGACTCCCACAAGGATGGTAAAACATCAAAAACATCGAGGTATCCCCTGGGCACCATCCTTGCAGATGGCCAATTCTCTCATCCAAAAAGCAACTTGCAGTTTCTCAAGTTGCGCCTGACATGAAAAAGAAAAATGAAATCTGGTGGTCAGGAAAGAAGAGCATTTAGTAAATATCTGAGGATCCACTGGCCGATTGCTAAGGTGGGGCAACTGTGGTCACAAACCCTTCAAGCATCCATAATGTGAAACAAATGTGAGCTGTAACATTGAGAAATGCTTCCCTCCCTTCCCATAAAATATTGCATATAATAAACCGAGTCCCTATAAAACCCCATACTACATTCTATGAATTACTGCAAACACATTTCCTTGTTGTTGTGGCAAGGTAAAACATCTTGTAACTCTGACTGCACCATAAATCCACTTAGCGCTTAGCTCTCTCTTTTTGGTGCATAATGTGTCTCATCGTGTTTACTTATTACTAGTGATTTATTTATTAAACTGCTCACACAAAGAAGCTATCAGCCCAGACAGAGGTGGCTTGGGGAATGGGGGAGCCAAAGACGCTGTGAACTGAAGACAAAAAGAAGAAAAATTCTGTCTGGATGTGCTGCAAATAAATGTGCTCTGAATTTTCATCCTTCACCTGGTTTTGAGAAAAATAATGTCGTTGTATAATGATCATAGAATCATAAAATCATTGAGTTGGAAGAGATCTCACGGGCCATTCAGTCCAACCCCCTGCCAAGAAGCAGGGAAATTGCATTCAAAGCACCCCCGACAGATGGCCATCCAGCATCTGCTTAAAAGCCTCCAAAGGAGGAGCCTCCACCACACTCCAGGACAGAGAGTTCCACGGCTAAACAGCTCTCACATTTAGGAAGTTCTTCCTAATGATTCAGGTGGAATCTCCTTTCCTGTAGTTTGAAGCCATTGCTCCGCGTCCTAGTCTCTAGGACAGCAGAAAACAAGCCTGCCCCATCCTCCCTATAACTTCCACACACATATTTATACATGGCCATCATCATGTCTCCTCTCAGTCTTCTCTTCTACAGGCTAAAAATGCCCATCTCTTTAAGCTGCTCCTCATAGGACTTGTTCTCCAGACCCTTGATCATTTGAGTCAACTTCATCTGGACACATTCCAGCTTAGAGTCAACATCTCCCTTCAGTTGTGGTGCCCAGAATTAGACACAGTATTCCAGGTGTGGTCTGACCAAGGCAGAATAGAGGGGTAGCATGACTTCCCTGGATCTAGACCTTATACTCCTATTCATGTACCCCAAAATCCCATTGGCTTTTTTTGCTGCTGCATGACATTGTTGGCTCATGTATAACTTGTTGTCCATGAGGACACAAAGATCTTTTTTCACATATACTGCTGTCAAGCCAAGAGTGGAAAGCATTTCTCAAAATGAGAACTTTCATCTTTCAATACCCTTTGTCTCTTTTTTTCTACATGTCTTTGCAAATATTGGCCTCAATCTTTTCAGTTTATCTCAAAGGAGAGCCTTTGCTGTAACTGGTGGTGGTGGTGGCTGGAGGGCAGCTGTGTCCCCCAGGCTCTCCGACTGCTCCCAAACCACCCTCTTCACCTCCAGCCTCGGCCCGCACCTCCATGCTGCTCCAGCAAGCCCTTTCCCTAATGATGCAATGTGTACCCGATTTATTTATTTTTTTGTTGTTTCAGGAGCGACTTGAGAAACTGCAAGTCGCTTCTGGTGTGAGAGAATTGGCCGTCTGCAAGGATGTTGCCCAGGGGACGCCCGGATGTTTCGATGTTTTTATCATCTTTGTGGGAGGCTTCTCTCATGTCCCCGCATGAGGAGCTGGAGCTGATAGAGGGAGCTCATCCGCTCTCCCCAGATTCGAACCTGCGATCTGTCGGTCTTCAGTTCTGCCCGCACAGGGGTTTAACCCACTGCGCCACCGGAGGCTCTGTGTGCCCGATGGGAGGGGCCAAAGAAAATCCGTGAAGGAATGAGAGGTGAGGGAGGATGGTCAGCAATGCCTCTCTTTTTAAGTTCTTTTTGCTTGTTTTTTTTATTGTTGGTCATTCCTTGGGTTGTTTGGCATTTTGTGGCCAAATTTGGTGTCATTTCATCCAGTGTTTTTTTTAATTTACTGGGTCCTACAAACGAACATTACATTTTTATATAGATAGATAATGGTAATGGAAAATGGAAGAAATATACCTTACTTAGACAAATAGGAGCCCCCAGTGGCGCAATGAGTTATACCCTTGTGTGGCAGGACTTGTTAGAGTTTTATATCAATTGAGTCATTTCTGAAGTGAAAAAGTGAGTAAGTATTTGTAAGGACCATGTCCAAGCATTGCATGGAGAGCAACTAGGGCTGGGCAACCACGGAAAAATTTGTTTCTAAACTCGATTTGTTTTTAGGGGGTTTTTGCGTTTCGATTTTTAAAAGAATTCCGAAATTTTCCTTTAAAAAAGTTCGAAATTTACGAAATTTCGGAAATTACGAAACAATTACGAAACAATTATGAATCGATTCGTTAATGGCGGGCGCGATCGCGCAATACGCTAAAAAAAACCTCTCCCTCTGTTGTTGACTGTTGGTGTGATAATTATATATTTTTTTTCACTGATAAAACAAACAGCAACCCTAAAACTTGCACCAGACATGCGGAAATAATAACGAAACGATTTCGAAACGATTTCGAACCAATTACGAACAATTACGAAACAAATTGGAAAAATTCGTTTCGTTTTTTAGTTGCTCCTGGATGGTTCAATAGCGCTTCGTTATAAAAAAAAAAGAATTAATAACAAATTACGAAATTAACGAACGAAACCGCCCAGCCCTAAGAGCAACTGTTAAACCACCTGTGATAGATTAGATGCTACAAATTGGGACTAAGCACTGTGTATTGTAGAGAAGTGAATGGAGAGAAGAGAATGTAGAGCAGATAATGCTGGAGTATTGAGTAGAGCAAGAGATTGCTGAAGAAGCTCAAGAAAGGTTTGCTGGAGGATTGAGGATTGAAAATATTTCTGTGCCTATTGTATATAAACATTACTTTATTGGAAGACAGTTTGTCTTCTGTTGATTGTTCTCCTTGGGCAACGGGGCGAGCTTCCGGAAAGGGGGTTTGGATGCTTGGAATCAACCCCAACTTTAAAGCAGCGACACCATAGCTGCGACAGGACTGAAGACCAACAGGTCGGAGGTTTGAATCTGGGGAGAGCATGGATGAGATCCCTCTGTCAGCTCCAGCTTCCCATGTGGGGACATGAGAGAAGTCTCATACAAGGATAGTAAAATATCAAAACATCCAGGTGTCCCCTGGGCAACGTCCTTGCAGACAGCCAATTCTCTCACACCAGAAGTGACTTGCAGTTTCTGAAGTCGCTCCTGACACAAACAAAAAAACTTAGACAAATCAAAGGAAGTTTACTTTTGTAGACAATATTTGGAACATTTTGTGCATCATTTTGACTCTAGATTTGCTATAGCGGAAAAAAATCTAGAAAAAGCATATGATTGATCAGATAAGAGCACATGACTTGCTAAAACGCACACAGGACAGTTAAGTTGGATGCAAATTGTGCAAAAGAAGAGTTTACAGTTGTTCGGTTGTGTCCATTTGGTTATGAAATGGCACAACGGAGGACTGCAATCTGTATTATTTTACACAGTGCAGCCAGTGACTCAGATTCAGCTGGAGGCAGCTTTCCAAATACTTTGTTTCAAGAAGACTGCTGTGAAAAGCAGGCTGTTCACTACAAGAAAGGAGCCTGTTCCCTCTGCCTCTTTTTATTTTAAGAGAGACAAAGATAAACCTTTCCTATTTGAATGGAGCCTGGTTATTAATGGCCCTCCTTATGCTGCCTGACTATCCGAATCCAGGCTGTATCGCTCAACAGCTGAATTTGCCAGCCGCGTCATCTAATATTCACTGCTGCTTGTCCTCACTCATTCTGGCAACAGTGAAAGATATTTGACAACCTGCGCTATCTCTTTGGAGCTGGCTTCTCTGCATTGTCAAAGATATCGGGCAATTATTTCTCAATGGCTCACTAAAAGAAATGTTGGGGGAGAAGAAAACTGGGGAGTGAGTTAGGAAGTTTATATACTGCTGTGTCTTATGCGACAACGGGGTGGTGAATTTACTCTGAACTTTAAGAGATTCCCATGGTCCTGAAACCCTGTAGCTAAACTATGTTTCTAAATGCTTAGCTGAAGTGAGTGCAAGCTATAAAATTGGGACTGAAGGAAAATGCATGGGGTGTATGGGCAGAATCTTTATTTTGGATGGGGTAATACCTTCATTTCCCTCACATCTTCAGCTGCAAAATCATACTGTAAAATTATAGTCCTGGTTCCATAATATGGAAATGTAGGATAGATAGTTTCAGGAGAGGCATTTAGAATTCACAGCCAGAGCAATCTATTTCCTCACCAGAATATAAAACACACCATTCCACAGGCACAACAATGGCAGATTCTGTGGAATAACAGAAATTTTAGTAGCTTTAGTAGACTACAAGCTGGACATGAGTCAACAGTGATGTGGCAGTCAAAAGGCCTATGCAATTCGAGTCTAGAGTTGAGATTGGTCCTTCTATTCTGCTTTGGCCAGACCCCACCTAGAATAACCCTTTGTCCAGTCCTTGGAACCATGATTCAAGCAGGATATATACAAGACTGAAGATGTCCAGAGAAGGACAAGCAAAATGCTCAAGCATCTGAAAGCCAAGCCCTATGAGGTGTCACTTCAGGAGCTGGGTATGTTTAGCTTGGAGAAAAGAAGGATGAGAGGTGACATGAGAGCCATTCTTTTATGTTTGAAGCGATGTCACATTGAGGAGGGTGGCATGCTTGTTTTCTGCCGCTCTAGAAACTAGGGCACAGAGCAATAGATATGAAGAGACTGGGTTGCTGTGAGTTTTCCGGGCTGTATGGCCATGTTCCAAAAGCATTCTCTCCTGAGATTTCGCATCTATGGCAGGCATCCTCAGAGGTTGTGAGGTCTATGTATTGTCGCAGGCTTTCATGGCTGGAATCATTGGGTTGTTGTAGGTTCTTTTGGGCTATATGGCCATGTTCTAGAGGCATTCTCTCCTGATGTTTCACCTGCATCTATGGCAAGCATCCTCAGAGGTTGTGACCTCACAACCTCTGACGATACTTGCCATAGATGCAGGCGAAATGTCAGGAGAGAATGCCTCTACAACATGGCCATATAGCCCAAAAAAACCTACAACAATCCAGTTGTGAGGTCTATTGGAAACTGGGCAAGTAAGGGATATATATTTGTGGAATGTTCAGGATGGGAGAAAGAACTCTTGTCTGTTTGAGTCAAGTGTTGGAGCTCAGCCTGTGATTGTGTTTCAGAATCAGGGTGTCAATGAGGTTCAAGATGAGTTTCAAGATGGCAATGGTTTGGTCAGTGATATTGATGCAGAAAATGACCAGGAGATCCCTGTAGTTTCCCATGAGAATGTCCCTGAGGGGTGTGGGGATGATAGTGTGCTTGAATTGTTACCAGAGGTTTCCCGTAAGAGAGAGCAGAAAGATAGCTCAGCACTTGCAAAAATTAATGAGCAAGTAGATAATGAGACAAGAGATAGGCGACATGAGTTTAGTCAACACAGGAGGGCTGAACAGTGGCTTTGTCAATCTGTCCAGCTTCGACAGAAAACAATAATAAAGCCTCAATTAAAGAGAAACCACTAGTGACCTAGTAATGAGGGAATAAAAGTCTGAACTTTGGGATGTGTAGGCAGATTTTTTTTTTGTCGTGTCAGGAGCAACTTGAGAGACTGCAGGACTGAAGACCGACAGGTCACAGTTTGAATCTGGGGAGAGGCGGATGAGCTCCCTCTATCAGCTCCAGCTCCTCATGTGGGGACATGAGAGAGGCCTCCCACAAGGATGATAAAAACATCAAATCATCCAGGTATCCCCTGGGCAACGTCCCTGCAGACGGCCACTTCTCTCACACCAGAAGCGACTTGCAGTGTAGTCAGACGAAGCATCATTTAGAATCATGCCAAGTTCTCATCCTTGTTTTTATGGAAACCTTGCTTTGAAGTTTCATGCTAAGATATTTCTTGTTAATGGTTTTGGATTCCTATATTTCATGATTGCTTACCCAAGCCTTGGAACAATGTAGTCCTGATTTTTTGGATTGCATTGGAGATGTGTGGACTTTGCTTTTATGGACGTTACTGAACTCTACCTTGGACTAATTTCTTCCTGCTTATCTTCTTGCCTAATTGGATTTACCTATTTCTTTAAAGTGCTTTTTTACTTTTCTGGTTTTTACTTATCTTCAATGAAATGATTTTTTTCCTATTCAATGCGTGGTATTTAAAGTCAGAGGGTTATTCCTGTTCTGGAGTGCAACATCATGTATGAAAATTGCAATTGGCCACTTTTATTAGCATTAAATGGCCTTACAGCTTCAAGGTCTGGCTGCTTACTGCCTGGAGGAACCCTTTGTTGGGAGGTGATTAGCTGGCCCTGATTGATTCTTGTCTGGAATTTCCCTGTTTCTGGATGTTGCTCTTTATTTACTGTCCTTATTTTAGAGTTTTTTTAAATACTGATAGCCAGATGTTGTTTATTTTCATGGTTTCCTCCTTTCTGTTGAAAATGTCCTCATACTTGTGAATTTCAGTGGCTTCTCTGTGTAGTCTGACATGGTTGTTACAGTGGTCCAGCATTTCTGCCTTCTCAAATAGTATTCTGTGCCTAGGTTGGTTCATCGGGTACTCTGCTATGACTGACTTCTCTGGTTGAAGTAGTTTGTCGTGCCTTTCACGTTCCTTGATTTGTGTTTGGCCAATGCTGCGTTTGGTGAGTAAAGAGAAGGATCCACCCAGAGGAAAAGTGTTCTTACCTTACATCAAGGGAATCATTGGTCGCTTAAGGAAGATCATGAAGAAACACATCCTGCAAACCATCTACAGACCCACTAAGAAAATCCAATAAATGCTAAATTCAGCAAAGGACAAGAGGGATCCTCTCACCTCTGAAGGACTCTACCGTATACCATGCAGCTGTGGACAAGTCTACATAGACAGCACCAAATGCAGCAATGTCCAAACATGAGTCAAGGAACATGAAAGGCAGTAATTGAGCTACTGAAGCCTTCCACACATTCATTTCAGTGCCTTTGCCATTCATATCTACCAAGCATTACCAGGTTCTTGATATTAGCTTTCTTGAAACTGTGTGAGGCTGCAGGAATAATTTCTCCAAATGAATGTCATGTTGGAATGCATTATTCATACAACCTGGTAGGGAGTGTATGTGTTGATGTTGATGTTTCAGACAGCGGTTAAACACTGTACGGCTACCCAGAGCTCTGCGCATTACCTGCTGGGAAGGGTTAGAATGTTGCAAAACGTAAACTTGAAATGTAATTTATTGTGATTAAGTGTCAAGAGAAAAGCAAACAGAGCCACCACTGCGATTTCAGATTTTTTTTCCTTCTGAGCCAAAAAGTGCATCCACTCAGGGAATTTTCATCTATTCCGTTTCTGTAAAATCACAGCTTTCCTTTTAACCTTTCATTGTCATTTTGCACTTTCTGCTAACAGCATTTAATTGCATCTTTTAGAAATAACACATCAAATTTAAAAAATAAAGAAAAGTGATATCATTTAATAACAACATCCCTCATCGTTGCTTTTATTTACAGAGGTAGATTTCCCATTGAACAAAGCATTTGGTGTGGGCCCGAGAGCTGGATATGTTGATTGTTCCAGATTTTTTAGTTTATCTTCCTTTATTTTATCATTAATTCAATTTTATATTTAAATAGTAAAAAACAAAGAAATCACCAGTGCTCCAAAGTAATGAGCTTTGAATGAAATAATAACTTGTCAATAGTGTGTATGTATTGTCGAAGACTTTCATGGCCGGAATCACTGGGTTGTTGTAGGTTTTTTCGGGCTATATGGCCATGGTCTAGAGGCATTCTCTCCTGACGTTTCGCCTGCATCTCTGGCAAGCATCCTCAGAGGTTCCTCTGAGGATGCTTGCCATAGATGCAGGCGAAACGTCAGGAAAGAATGCCTCTAGACCATGGCCATATAGCCCGAAAAAACCTACAACAACCCAATAGTGTGTATGTTTATGTGTGGTGTGTGGTGGTTTGAGCATTGGACTAGGACTTTGGAGATCATCGTTTTAGTCCTGCTACAATACAAATCAAAACCTGCTGGATGAATTTAGGCAAGTTACACCCTCTCAGCCTTAAGGGAAGTCAAAGGCAAACTGCTTCTGAACATAGTTAACCCTAAGATAGGTTCATCATATGTTGGAAACAACTTGATAGGAACACAACAACAATATGCATGGGTTGCTTTGAGTTTTCTGGGCTGTATGGCCATGTTCCAGAAGCATTCTCTCCTAACGTTTTGCTCACATTTATGGCAGGCATCCTCAGAAGTTGTGAGGTAAGGCAAGTGAAGTTCATATATCTGTGAAATGTCCAGGGGGGTTCATCAGGTGGTTCATCTGTGTTCTTAAATAATATGCTAATAGGTTGATTCATCAGGTGTTCTGCTGTGGCTAACTTCAGCAAAGCACCTGATGAACCAACCTGAACACAGCATATTATTTGAGAATGCAGAAATGCTGAACCACTCTCACAACTACTATGCCAGACTACACAGCAAAGCCACTGAAATACACAAACATGTGGACAATTTCAGTGGAAAGGAGGAAACCATGAAAATGAACAAAATCTGGCTACCAGTTTTTTTAAAAACTCTAAACTCAGGACAGTAAATAAAGAGCAACACTCAAAAAGAAGGAGAATTGGAGACAAGGATCAATCGGGCCATCTAACACCTCCAAACAAAAGATTTCCCTAGTCTTTGAAGCTGCAGGGCCATTAAATGCTAATCAAGGTGGCCAATTGCAACATTCACACTTGCCTCAAGCAGAAAGGAGTTCTTTCTTCCACCCTGGACATTTCACAGATATTTAAACCTCACTTGCCTTGTTTCCAACACAACTCACAACCTCTTAGGATGCCTATCATAAATGTTGGTGAAACGTCATGAAAGAATGCTTCTGGAACCTGTCTCACAGCAACCCAGTGATTCCAGCCATGAAAGCCTTCGACAACACAAACAACATGCATGCTTATTTAGAACGGTTGTCTTGTGGGGAATGAAGAACAAAGTAATTTCACCACCACCCTGACACTTTCCACCACTGTCTATATAGAGTCCTTCATTGACCCGCAGGTTTTCTTGTATCATCCTTTGTGAATGTGAGAACTGGGCAGAGCAATATCTTTGTCTACCGCTTCACAAAAGAAGCCCATTTAGTCAGATCAATGCTTCCTGTTTAAACCAGGCAAGTGACAAGGTGAGCATACCTATAATCCACAAGAACTGATGGGGAAAAAAAAGTCAGAAAAAGCCAGCCTCAACATTCACATAATGTTACAGACAAAAGCATAGTCTAGGCAGTCCAAGATTCCAAGTTAGAAAACTGTCCTGAAAAAAGTCTAAAGCCAAAAGTGGAATTGCCAGAAATGCCAGTTCAAAAGTTTGCACTGAAGGTCAGAGAGCCAGGAAGCTAGAGATGTCAGAGAGGGTTGAAAAGAGGCGAGGGAGCAGTTATTCTGCAGCAACAGAATGGCTTAGGCTGAGCTAATTTATAGCCAGCAGTTCTTCCACACAACTGACCTCATTAGCTAACAGTCCTCTATTTAAGTGGAGAAAGGCTTTGCCTGACCTTTGGCTCTCTGAGCTTAAGCTTATTTTGCTTGAGAGGTTGAAGTGCACCTGCTTCCTATGTGGGATAGATTAGGATTTGTTCTGTCATGGTGCCCATCATCCTGGTGATCCTCACACCCTTCTTCACAAGCTTCTTTCAGATAGGATATCGAATTATAGAATCATACAGTTGGAAGAGACCTCATGGGCCATCTAGACCAAACCTCTGCCAAGAAGCAGGAAAGAAGCTTTCCCACCCAGTGCAGTGGGGTGGGAGAGAGATTTGCCTCCTCCCACGAAGGAAGAGAAATGTAGTTCCAACTGGAACTACTTGGAAGAGGGTGGAGCCAGGCTCTTAGCACTGGCCTGCCCCCTTCCTCATTCTAGAGCTGAATGTTGACCCACCACTCCCGTCCATTAAACAGTATATTATGGTTGCCATTAGGGGGCCGGGTAGGAAGTGTTTTCCCTCTTACGTTCTAGGAGGTTTTTTGCCTACCCTATACAGTTGCCAGGCAAATTGGGATGGTGTGGCGTTAAATAGGTGGTCACAATAAATAGTTAGGAAAAGCTAAAATTTGGTGTATGCCCAAAGCACCCCCTTCAGGGGTGAAGAACATTAACTAAAACACTCCCCTAAGGTTCAATTTGATGAGGTGAGGGGAATTATAATGGCCTAGAAATAGGAAGAGTATAGACTCAGACACACTGAGAAAAACTTCTCCAACACATTTCCTTCAGAGGTTGCCCAGACTGGCCGTCCAGGGGACCCGGGGATTTCACCCTAACCAGCCGAGAGGTAGGCCAGGCAGGGATGCTACCTTGGCTTTGCCATCAAGTTCAAAATCCAGAGATTGAGATCCACTCAAAGTTAAACAGGTAATAGTTAATAAAAGTTGCCCAGATTTAAAACCCAAATACTGATGTGTGGTCTCGTTATTTCGGGGGTTGGCAGGCAAATCACATTCAAAGCACACCTGACAGTATGTGTTTAATAGGGCTGGGCGGTTTCGTTTCGTTAATTCGTAATTCGTTAATAATTCGTTGATTTTTTCAATTACAAAACGATAACGAACCATTCTGGAGCAATTATTAAAAAAAACGAATTTTCAAAAACGGTTTGTAAATGCTTCGTATTTCGATATTGTATTCGTTTCGTTATTGTTTTGAGGTCGTTTCGTTATTATTTCCGCATGTCTGGGCCAGTTTTATGGTTTAATTAGTGAAAAAAAATTATAATATCACACCAACAGTCAACAACAGAGGGAGAGGGAAGCTTCAGAAGGTTTTGGAGGTTTTTTAGCGTATTTCGCGGTCGCGTCCGCCATTAACGAATCGATTCGTTATTGTTTCGAAATCGATTCGTTAATTTTTTACCATTTACGAAATTTCGTAAATATCGAACTTTTTAAAAGGAAAATTTTGTAATTATTTTAAATATCGAAACAAAAAAAAAACCCCAAATACAAATCGATTTTAGAAACAATTTTTTCCGTTGTTACCCAGGCCTACTATCCACCCTCTGCTTAAAAACTTCTAAAGAAGGAGCCTCCACCACGCTCCAGAGCAGAGAGTTCCACTGCTAAACAGCTCTCACAGTCAGGAAGTTCTTCCTAATGTTCAGGTGGAATCTCCTTTCCTAAAGTTTGAAGCAATTGTTCCATGTCCTAGTATCCAGAGAAGCAGAAAACAAGCTTGCACCCTCCTCCCTATGACTTCCCCTCACATATTTACACATGGCTATCATGTCTCCTCCCAGCCTTCTCTTCTGCAGGCTAAACAGACACAGCTCTTTAAGGTGCTCCTCATAGGACATGTTTGCCACACCTTTAATTATTTCAGTAGCCTTTCTCTGAACACATTCCAGCTTGTTAACATCTCCCTTTAATTGTGATGCCCAGAAGTGCTCCTATTTATGCAGTCCAAAATCCCATTGGCTTTTTTTTTTTTGCCATCGCATGACATTGTTGGCTTATGTTTAATTTGCTGCCCACGAAGACTCTAAGATCTTTTCACATGTACTTCTATTGAGCCAGGCATCCCACATTCTGTATCTTTGCATTTCATTTTCTGCTTAAGTGGAGCATCTTGCATTTGTCACTGTTGAACTACATTTTGTTAAACAGTGACAACTCTAATCTGTTAAGATCATTTTGAATTCTGCCCCTATCTTCTGGAGTATTGGCTCTCCCTCCCCATTTGGTGTCATCTGCAAACTTGATGATTATGCCTTCTAACCCTTCGTCTAAGTCATGAATAAGACCAGGATGGACCCCTGCTTATGGCATTCCACTTGTCACTTTTTTCCAGGATGGAGAGGAAGCATTGGTGAGCACCCTCTGGGTTTGTTCACCTAATCCATTACAGATCCACCTAACTGTAGTTTTGCCTAGCCCACATGTGACTAGTTTGTTTGCCAGAAGGTCATGGGGGACCTTGTCAAAGTCCTTCCTGAAATCCAGGTACACTACAGTACATCCACGGTGCTCCCTGCATTAACCCAGCTTGTAACTCTATCAAAAGAAAATCTGGCATGACTTGTTTTTGATAAATCTGTGTTGACTATTAGCAGTGACCAAATTAGTCTCTAAGTGTTTACAGACCAATTCCTTAATAATCTTTTCCAGATCTTTTCCACGTGACAACTGCCAGACAGGTGAAAATATTGGGAGAAGACATCTGAGCAGTTTCATGGCTCTCTTGGCAGACGCTCACTAAGCTGTGATTTTGTTGTGCTGTTGTTCTTTGTTTAATTTGGCTCATTCTGTCCTTAATTTTGCTCTCTTATTGTTATGGTGAGGTTTATATGTTGGTACTGTTCTTTTATGGCAAGGAATATTGTATGTAGATTTTATGGTGTGTATGCATCTGTCTGCAAAAACATACAAAGAAAGAGAGGATGGGAGAGAGGAAAGCAATGAAGGATTTTGTGGCACCTTAAAGACTAACAAATTTTATGATGGCATAAGCTTTTTTGGTCTGGAGACAATACGGAGAATGTGATTCTCAATCATCTATATGCACCTGATGTAGGCACTGAGGGATGAGAAGATTAAAGTCTAGAGTTAACTAGCAACAAAATGCAATAAGTACACCTATGACAGTTCAATTCAGTCTTGAGAGTTCCATTCAAAAAGTAATTTATTATGTAACTTGTAAAAAAAAAGATCTTATAGTTGGTGGGATTTTGGAGGAGATGGGTTTTCTCAGCATAGTGAAACAGCTGTTGAGGAATCTTCTATGATGAGAATGAAGAACTAATCACTTTTACCCCATTGTATTTTCCTCGGTTTCCATGCACAAGAAAACTGTGCCTAGAATTTGCATCTTCTCCCTTTTACAAGTACTGTATATAAACTCATGTATAAGTAGACCTCATATATAAGTTGAGGTACATTTTGAGACTGAAATAATGCAATTTTGATATGGCCTATGAATAAGACAAGGGTCGTTTTGCAAAGCAGGGAAAATGCCAATGCTGCCTTTCTGGCCATTGCCATTTTCTTGCCCAGGCATTGAAAAATATCGGAAGTGATGCTACAAAGGAGAGGATGGATGCTTCTGTCGTGAACCAGATGCCTTAAAGGAGCTAGACACAAAGAAAAGGTCCAACGTTTATTTAGACAACAAAAATAGCTTAGAAACACTTAACTCAGTGTTTCTAGCAATAACTGAAAGTCTGTAGCAAACTGCAATGCAAAAATGTAATTTAGTGGATAATCCGGATTATACCGGAATATAATCCGGGATAACAAAAAGTATTAGCAACCTGCTTAAAAACACAGAGTTCAATAAGCACAAGAAAACAAGGTGGAAGCAAGCAAAAACATCGACAAAAAGCAGTCCCAGGTCCAAGCACGTCCAGAAGAAGATGTTAAGTCCAAAACGCGATGTTGTCGTCCAAAAACAATCCGAAGTCAGAGGAGAAGTAGGAGTCAGCACTTACGAGATTCCAGTCAGTAGAGGCATTGAAACATGGCAACCTGCAGTTCCAGAACCCAAGCCCACAAGAGCAATGGCAGCAACAAAATCCCAAGCACGAATACAACACTGCCTACTGCAAAGTCCCGATAGTTTGATACCTACTTTTATCCTATAACTCATTATTAGATGATGAACTGCTCTCCACCCTGTCTTCATCACTCTCAGCTGTCTTAGCTTCCATAGCTGATCGCCACCGCCCGTCCCTCCAACTTTTTCACCTTCTATCAAGATTTAGATCGCCCCATGTATTACCATCTTGCCAATCCCCAGAGAAACCTTCAAATGCATCACTAGATGTTGGTTGTGTACATATTTCTCTGATTTCCTGCACACAGGTCCAATCCAGCCCATCCTCCTCTTCGTCACTACTCCCAGTTCCATTACTTCCCGTGAACCCCATAAAATCTTCCTCCTCCATTTGAGCATTAAGTATTTCACGGATATGTTTCCTTTCACATTTTTCATCTGATTCTTGTTCCCGAGTAATCTGCTTTATGCCTCTACCCCCATCCTCCTCCATTTCAGAATCTGAGAAGCCTTCAAATGAGTCAGTATCTGTAGGTGTCATGAATATCTCCCTAATTCGCTTCCTTTGCTGCTCTTACTCCAGCACCTGAGCAGCCCTCTTTCCACTTCTGCTACTAGTTGTAACTTGACCAGCACACTCTACTGCAACAGCTTCTCTTGGGTTTTTCCGTGATAGATGCTCTCATCTTTCACCATTCTACTCAGAAAAGGGGGTTATCTTTTTTAAAAAAAAGTTTAAAAAAATTCTGGATTAACATTGTCCTGTGGATTTTATGTTGACCCAAGTTTTTGGGGGAAATTTTGACTAGATCTATTCATGAGTATATACAGTAAATGTTTACACAACATGCACAAAAGAATAGACCAAATGACCAAAAAGATGCAAACAGGTAGTGTGGTTATACAAAAAAGAGACTTTAATGTGTTGCATTACTTGTTGTGGGTGGTAATTCTTGTGTGTCTTTAAGTCATTTCTAACTTACAGTGATACCTTTTTTAAAAAATGAGTGTGGTTTGTCTTTATAGTTAGGATATCTATTTTTGCTTGTATTGATTGTCAATGTTGCAATCCCAGGTGACAGCAGAATTGACAAGAAGCAACAGGAAAAGTTTACACGATTTGTTTAGTTTTTATTATATGTTATGTTTTTAATTGTATTTATGAATTGTATTTATGACACTGAATTGAATTTTTCTCTGTTAACTGCCTTGAGTCACCTATGGGCTGAGAAAGGCAGTATACAGATATAGTAACTAATAGGGCTGGACAACCACGGAAAAATTTGTTTCTAAACTCGATTCATTTTTAGGGGGTTTTTGCGTTTCGTTTTTTAAAAGAATTCCGAAATTTTCCTTTAAAAAAGTTCGATATTTTCGAAACAATTTCGAAACAATAACGAATCGATTCGTTAATGGCGGGCGCGATTGCGCAATACGCTAAAAAAACCCTCCAAATGGGACAGGGGGAACTTCTGAAGCTTCCCTCTCCCTCTGTTGTTGACTGTTGGTGTGATAATTTATTTTTTTATCACTGATAAACAAACAACAACTATAAAACTTGCACCAGACATACGGAAATAATAACGAAATAATAACGAAAAAATTTCGAAACAATTTCGAAACAATTACGAAACAATTACGAAATAAATTTTAAAAATTCGTTTCGATTTTTAGTTGCTCCTGAATGGTTCAATATCGGATCGTAAGCCACTTTAAATACGAATTATTAACGAATTACGAAATTAACGAACGAAACCGCCCAGCCCTAGTAACTAACTAACTCACTAAATAAATAAATAAAGCTTGTGCGCCAGTTGCGCCTGTACCTTGGGAAGTCTGACTTGGCCATGGTGCTCTACGCTCTGGTTACATCCCGAATAGATTACTGCAATGCACTCTATGTGGTGTTGCCTTTGAAGACTGTTCGGAGACTTCAACTAGTCCAACGGGCAGTAGCCACATTACTCACCGGAGTGCCATACAGGGAGCATACCACCCCCCTGTTGCGTCAGCTCCACTGGTGGCCGGTCCACCTCTGAGCACAATTCGAAGTACTGGTCTTGGCCTATAAAACCCTATACAGCTCCGGCCCAGCTTACTTATCCAAACGTATCTCTCTCTACGTTTCACCTCGTAATTTAAGATCTACTGGGGAGGCCCTGCTCTCGGTCCCACCAGCGTCTCAAACCCGTCTGGTGGGGACGAGGGACAGGGCCTTCTCAGTGGTGACCCCCCCTGCTTATGGAATTCACTCCCCAGCGAGATTAGATCAGCGTCCTCCCTCCTTACTTTTAGGAAAAAAACTAAAGACGTAGTTTTGGAGCCAGGCCTTTGGGTAGTGGGCACAGCAGCACTTAAGGCACTGAACTCAGACAATAGGATTGTTTGAAAATTGGAAATGGCTTTATGACCTGTGATTATGTGATCTGTTCTATGTGGTTATGTAATTTTAATTAATATCACTGTTTAATTGTTATGTAATGGATTTTATATTGCTGTTTTATATTGTTGTTTTGATTCTGTTGGCATTGAATTCTTGCCTGTGTTAGCTGCCCTGAGTCCCCTCTCAGGGGTGAGAAGAGTGGGGTAGAAATGGTCTAGATAGATAGATAGATAGATAGATAGATAGATAGATAGATAGATAGATATTCTGAACAACAGTGGTTGACCCAGTATACCAATAGAGTAGTGCATTGCTGTGTGGCCACAAAGTATGCTATAAAATCCTTGGGCTTCCACTAATTTGTACTCCTATGGAGAAACTTCATGGCAATTGGCAGAAAAGTCAGAGAAACCATTAGAAATTTAGGCATTAGGAGGGCTCGGTGAGCAATGCATATTTTGTCCATCTATATACGACCCACCCTAAAGGCAAAAATTGTACATCTTATCTCGAGACATCAACATGTAAGCTGTAACTTGTTCAGTCAAGTTGCTTTAATTTCACTGATTGAACTCAGGGGGTGGGGGAATCATTGCAATTGAATCTTTATAGATCTTTGAATGTTAAATCTAGTAAAGTTATCTTATTCCTGTAATAAGAAGGTCAGTCCTTACCTGGGGCTCTTCTCATCCATCTTGGCATTTACTAAATCAAGCATTGGTTACAAATTAGAGCAGGAAATTAAATGAGCTCAATAGCTGGGAGTCTCAGCTTGAAGGTTGAAAGTTTAAATACCGTTTGGGGTGAAAATATGGCATGGCTCCATATGTCAATGCTTTAACATGGCAGATAAAGATGTTCTGTTCTGTGTTTGTGGGACAGTACATGCACAGAAAAATAAAAGGAACACACACACCTGAGATTCTATTTTAAAAGGAGAAGAAGTGATTAGAGGAGTTCATTTGGTGCAGGACTACAACTCCGAGAATCCTTGAGTCAACATCATTCCAGATGAGATATTGTGCTGGTACGGCTGTACCAGGAGCTCCAATTTTATTTGCTTTGTATTAAATGTTTGTTTGCAGTCCTAGGTTTCAGGGACTCTGCAGATAGGTGGCTTCCTTTGGTTGCAGTCATAGGGCCTGTCCATCATCATTAAGTTTTGGTTCCGCCCCTTGCTCAGGGCAATTGAGAAGGGAAGGGAGCCATTTTTTAGTTAGTCTCAGCAAGGAAAGTTAATGTACAGGACGTGTGCAAGCTTCCCCTGTACAAAAGCTTCAACCCTTAAGACTTTCCAGGGGGAAACAGTCTTAAGAGCATCAAGAACAGTCTTAAGAGTCTCCAAAGATTTCCAGGGAAACAGCCCTAAAGACCAAAGAACTCCAGCTGGAGAACATCTAAGCCTTTACTGGTAGGTCCACTCGGTGCTTCGAGACGCAGTTCGACCCGGTAGCGGAGCCCACATCAGTAAGGGTTAGATTACAGTCAGCCTGGGAGAAGTTAAAAAGGGGATTTTCCATTTAAAGTAAAGAAGAAGTTATTGAAGACAGTTGCCTGTCCTTCGTGGGCAAGATTAGGAAGTCACTAGTTGCATAAAGCTTGGAAGCATTTGTGTAGCTTTATTGAAGACAAGATAAGTTTCTGTTTGATTGTTCATTAATAAAAAACTTTGTTATACTTCACAAGCCATCTAAAGATCATTTGTGGTGGAAAACCTCTGAGAACTTCTCCTTTGGCCCCCTGGCTTCCTGCTGGGCAAAGGTTGCACATCCTGTTCTAAAGGAAATTCTTTACAGGCCCAGCGCACGACAGAACAGGTATTCTGGAATCTATAGTCTTAAAAAAGTAACTTTCTGGGATGTAGCTCTGAAGCAGGAATAAGTGGCTGAGGTCCAGTTGGCTATTTCTGTATCATTAATTTATGTTTGCCTAGCGATGCTGAAGTTATGCCAGATCACACCACTAGTGCACTTTTCATCCAGGGCTGTCTAACATGACTGACTGCTTTTCTGCTCCATGGCAACACTCTGTGAAATGGCTTTCCCAATGTCTTGCTAAGCTATGATTAAGATATAGGTTGAATTTCACTTAACTGGATATCCAAATCCCTCCAAAACCCAAAATCTCTTGCCTCCAACTGGCCACTTCTGCCATTAGGGAAAGGGGGCTAGTCACTCATTTCATATCCACTATTTTTTCCCCTCAGGGAACCCTTGCTCTGCCAGTATAGGAGATTTCATGGTTCAAGGGAAGGGTGAAGTGGGGGAAACTCCAGGCCCTGCAACTCCAATGACATGGGCTCTTTGCGAAGGGCAGATATCCCAGTCCTTTCTGTATTTTCTTTACATCTGGGAAATGGTCATGTGTAGTGGAGCAAGCACTCTGCAAATGGCCCACAAAGTTAAGCCCAGAGTGCTCTCATGAGCCATCACCTATATCGAGCCAGAGGGGAAGAAAACTCACTGGCCGGGAGGGGGGGGGGGAGCAGGAGAAGGGATCTTTTCCTCCCATCCAGGCTATTTTGCAAAAGTGGTGAACCAACTTCCTCTCTTCTTGCAATTCTTATTTATTTATCGTGTCAGGAGTGAACCAAAACAGTTGTATCGCATTAAAAACAAACAAACAAAACAGTTCGCAGACTTGGTATTCTATTAAATGTCCTTTGACCAGTATCTGGCCACTTGGAGTGCCTCTGGTGTTGCTGCAAGAAGGTCCTCCATTGTGCATGTGGCAGGGCTCAGGTTGCATTGCAGTAGGTGTTATGTTGTTTGCTCTTCTCCAAACTCGTATGTCGTGGATTCCATTTTGTAGCCCCATTTCTTAAGGTTGGCTCTGCATCTCGTGGTGCCAGAGTGCAGTATGTTCAGCGCCTTCCAAGTCGCCCAGTCTTCTGTGTGCCCAGGGGGAGTCTCTCATTTAGTATCAGCCATTGGTTGAGGTTCTGAGTTTGAGCCTGCCACTTTTGGACTCTCGCTTGCTGAGGTGTTCCAGCAAATGTCTCTGTAGATCATAGAAAATTATTTCTTGAAAACATCTGCGGATCCACAGATTGAGAACCACTGTGATAGATGGACAGCCTGCTTTACCCATCATGATTTATTTATTTATCGTGTCAGGAGCAGACCGAACAATTGCCTTACATTTTTTAACAAACAAACAAACAAACAAACAGACAAAACACAAAGTTTGCAAGCTTGGTAGCTGATTAAATGTCCTTTGAGTCATAGCTGGCCACTTGGAGTGCCTCTGGTGTTGCTGCAAGAAGGTCCTCCATTGTGCATGTGGTAGGTAGGGCTCAGGTTGCATTGCAGCAGGTGGTCAGTGGTTTGCTCTTCTCCACACTTGCATGTCATGGATTCAACTTTGTAGCCCCATTTCTTAAGATTGGCTCTGCATCTCGTGGGCTGTCCAGCACCTTCCAAGTCGCCCAGTCTTCTGTGTGCCCAGGAGGGAGTCTCTCATCTGGTATCAGCCATTGATTGAGGTTCTGGGTTTGAGCCTGCCACTTTTGGACTCTCGCTTGCTGAGGTGTTCCAGCGAATGTCTCTGTAGATCATAGAAAATTATTTCTTGATTTAAGTCATTGGCATGCTGACTGATACCCAAACGGGGTGGGCCGGAGATGTCGTTGTCTTAGTCCTTTCACTATTGGTTGCTGCTCCCCGGCAGATGTCAGGTGGTGCAATACCGGCTAAACAGTGTAATTTCTCCAGTGGTGTAGGGCGCAGACACCCTGTGATAATGCGGTATGTCTCATTAAGAGCCACATCCACTGTTTTAGTGTGGTGAGATGTGTTCCACACTGGGCATTCATGCTCAGCAGCAGAGTAGCATAGCACAAGGGCAGATGTCTTCACTGTATCTGGTGGTGATCCCCAGGTTCTTGCAATCCTTGCAGTTGGAGTTCAGTGGAGCTCCAGTACTCTTTGTAGCATAAGACTAAACTTTTTAAAGCTACAGTTCCCATGATTCCATAGCATTTGGCCACAACAGAAAAGGTGATGTCAAACTGCATTAATTTTACTATAAGGTTATACACCAAGAGTATCCAAAAAAGGTCCTTGAGACCTGGCAGCCCTACCTTCCTTGAGACTCACTTTTTTGATACAAAAAAGCCTATGTACCCGTGCCTTTGTCTAGACATTTTAGTTGCAAAAACAACCCAAAAATCTTGGTTCAACTTATTCACAGGTCAAAGTACGTTGGTGAAAGGTAAGAGCTGTCGCAGGAGAAGCTAAAAGCACCAACCCCTATTACTCTCTCTGCCATGGAGCCACTTCTGGCTTTTTTTGAATGCCTGGGTGAAGAAATTGAGGTTGCAATAATGATGGCTGTCCTCCTAGAACAGTGGTTTTCAACCTGTGGGTCTCCAGGTGTTTTGGCCTACAGCTCACAGAAATCCCAGCCAGTTTACCAGCTGTTAGGATTTGTGAGAGTTCAAGGTGAAAACATCCGGGGACCCACAGGTTGAGAACCACTGCCCTAGAAGATGCTAGCACTTTCTCCTCTCCTTGAAATGACCCCCAACTTATGCACAAGTGCTATAAAAATCTCTAATTATGCCCCCCCCCCCAAACTTGCTCTCAGTGTACATATGAGATCAATTTATAAATGAGTATCTGTGGTAGTCTTCCTTTGCCCAGCCCAATATTTTTTTAGAATAACCATCTCATGACTTGATTTTAGATAATAACTGAATTGAAAGTCAAAGGTCTAACAGCAGGATTCACAAGGGACCAAAGAATGGGGGACAGTATTTAAATAAAATCCCCAGGTGAATAGTTAACTGCAGAGTGGTTTTTTGGCATGCAAAAGCATTTCAGCCTGGAGAGTCTCATCCATAAGGCAAGATGCTTTGTCGAATCGCAGTGGGATCATCCACTAACTGCCTGCTTTACAATGCCTCTTGTCTTCCCAGAAGCAGCCACTTGAGCATGCTAAAAATGGAAATCCTCCAAGACGGAAAGGTAATTAGAACAAGGCTTTGTTTTCCCTGAGAATAAGAAAGCAGGACAAGGTTACAGTTCTTGAGATTAACCCCTAGTTGCACACATAGATGGCAATAGCATCTTTTAAACTGTATATTCTTTTTAAAAAATGCATTTATCTTCTTGCTTGATGATTTAAAACAATGCTCAGAATGGGCGATGAGCAATTAGTCTTCTCACTGCATTCTTTGTAGTGTCTAATTAGAATTGAGCACAGATGTATTTGTCAAGGATGAGAAGAGATTTGGAGAACAAAAAATACGCAGAAAGGTAGAGGGTGTTGGGTGTTGGGTGAAGAGAAGACTTGGGGTTATATTTATTTATTTATCGTATCAGGAGTGAACCAATGTATTTGAGAAAGCAAAAAGTTTGAAAACTTGGCATTCTATTAAATGTCCTTTGACCAGTAGCTGGCCACTTGGAGTGCCTCTGGTGTTGCTATAAAAAGGTTGTGCTGGTACAGCTGTACCAGAAGCTCCCACTTTATTTGCCTTGTATTAAGTGTTTGCTTGCAGCTTGGGATTTTGCAGAAGGGTGGCTTCCTGTTAAAGTTTGCAGTTATAGGGCAGGCCACCTGTCCATCATCATTAGGTTCCTTAGTTCTGCCCCCTTTTGGGTTTTGAGAAGGGAAGGGAGCCATTTTCAGTCAGTCACACACAAGGAAGCTAGTCTATAGGACGCAGACAGCTCGTCCCGTAGGAAAAGCTTCATTCCTCAAGATCATCCGGGGACCATCCGGTGATCATCTGGGGATCATCCAGGGAAATAGAAACAGAAGGAAAAGATCCCAAAGGCTCTGGCTGAGAGCTCACAGCCTCTCAGCCTCACAGCACCAAAGGGGGAAACAGCCCTGAAGTTCCCACAGGACAGCATTACAGAACCACGGAATTCCAGATGAAAGCCTTGGCTGGTAGGTTTACTCGATGTCCAGACGCATTTGGGATCGGTAGTAAGACCCAGACCAGCGAGGCCCAGATGATAGACAGCCTGGGAGAGATTATAAAGGGTTCTTCCTCATGCTGAGAAAGTACAGTTAATCCAAGTCAGTGCCAGTCTCTTAAAAGACTAGAATAAGAAAACCTTGAAGTGTTGTTTGAAGATTTGTTATTTGTTCCTTAATAAAGACTTTGTTGTACCATTAAAGACTCTAAAGACCATCACTTCAGGAAATCCCTAAGAATCTCTCTTTGAGGCACCCCAGCTTCCCACTGGGTTTAAAGTATACGTCCTATAGAATAAAGACAATTTGTTCAGACCCAGTGCGTGACAGAACAAAGGTCCTCCATTGTGCATGTGGCAGGGCTCAGGCTGCATTGTAAAAGGTGGTCTGTGGTTTGCTCTTCTTCACACTCACATGTCATGGACTCCACTTTGTAGCCCCATTTCTTAAGGTTGGCTTTGCATCTTCTGATCCCAGAGCCCAGTCTGTTCAATGCCTTTCCAAGTCACCCAGTTTTCTGTACGCCCAGGAGGGAGTCTCTCATTTGGTATCAGCCATGGGTTGAGGTTCTGGGTTTTAGCCTGCCACTTTTGGACTCTCGCTTGCTGAGAAAACTATTTCTTGATTTAAGGCATTGGTGTACTGGCTGATATCCAAGCAGGGAATGGGCCAGATATGTCACTGCCTTGGTCCTTTCATTATTGGCTGCTACTTCCCAGCGGATGTCAGGTGGTGCAATACAAGTTAGACAGTGTAATTTCTCCAGTGGTGTGGGGTGTAGACAGCCTGTGATAATGCGGCATGTCTCATTTAGAGCTACGTCCATGTTTTAGCGTGGTGAGATGGGGGGGGGGGGTTATATGACTGCATTCTTTAAATACCTCAAGTGCTGACACACAAAGGAAGCGACAGGCCTGCTTTCTGTTGTCCCAGGACCTTTCCACACAGCCCTCTATCCCAGAATATCAAGGCAGAAAATCCCACAATATCTGCTCTGAACTGGTTTATCTGAGTCCACACTCAGATAATGTGGGATTTTCTGCCTTGATATTCTGGGATAGAGGGATCTGTGGAAGGTAGGACCAGATGTTAGGACCACATCTAATGGTTTGAAGTTGTAAGAGGATCATTTCAATTCAACGCTAGAAGGAACTTCTTGATGAAAGAAGTTCAGCAATAGAACCAATTGCCTAAGGATGATGGAGTCTCCTTCTTTGGATACCTTTAAGAGAAGCTGGACAGCTACCTGCTGGATATAATCTAGCTCAGGGATTTTTTTAAAGCTGAGGGCCAGTTTACAGGTCTAGTGTTTTCACTTTTTCTTCCTTTCTGCAGAATTTTGCATATGTTGCTGTGTCCTGATCAACAGGCAATCACAATAACTGATGCCCAATAAAGCAGGGTTGGGAGTAGAGTGGAGATTGGGCTAACAAATGCTACTTAGTCTATGACTACAATGGGTATGTTATTCCATGCATGTTGAATCTAGAATTGATGTCCAGATCATTTGGAATTACGTTGGTGCCACTGGGCTGTCACCTCATCCTCTGAGTAGCTGCTGCCACTCCCTGCCAAACACAGAGCTCTGTGTCCGATGTCAGAACAACCGGCCCATGCAATCGGAGAGAAGGAAGGGATGAACTGACCCCCTTTTCTTGCTAGTTGTGTGGGCACCCTGTTCTGAAATCAGCAGCTGTGACTGCAACAGTCAGGCACTCGAATGGAGCACGGAGCAAATGCAGTAACAATACAGAGTTAGGCTTTGTTTGCATTGATCAGTACAGAAAAGGATGACAATATCCCTCTAGACAAGTGATCAGACCAAAACAGACCCAATCCATCTATCCACACTGCCACAAAACCCAGGATATTCTGGAGTCCCTGTAATGCCCAAAATTATTCTTCATCTTTGCCTCACATAGTCAGACTAAGGCCTCTTCTCAACTGAACATTTAATACCATTTCAAAACAGTATTGAAGAAAGTGGTTTCGATGTGAAAATGATGATCTTTTTGGGGTTTTTTTATTTTTAATTTTATTTTAATGTGCAGATGATTATCTAAGAAATGCTGGAAACAGTTTCAAGTCTGGGTTGTTGTAGGTTTTTTCGGGCTATATGGCCATGTTCTAGAGGCATTTTCTCCTGATGTTTCGCCTGCATCTGTGGCAAGCATCCTCAGAGGTAGTGAGGTCTGTGGGAACTAGGAAAAAGGGTTTATATATCTGTGGAATGACCAGGGTGGGACAAAGGACTCATGTCTGTTAGCGCTAGGTGTGAATGTTCCAACTGACCACCTTGATTAGCATTTGATTGCTTGGCAGTGCCTGGACCAATCTTTTGTTGAGTTTTTCCTAGTTCCAACAGACCTCACTGCCTCTGAGGATTCTTGCCATAGATGCAGGCAAAATGTCAGGAGAAAATGCCTTTAGAACATGGCCATATAGCCCAAAAAAACCTACAACAACCCAGTGATGAAAGCCTTCGACAATACAAAGTTCCAAGTTTGATAATCATACAAACCACAAAGCACCGATGCACACTTCTTTCACATGCTTTTGTGAGAATTTGTTCTCTGGCTTGCATATTTTGAAGCTAGCTTTGAACTGCAGAAGAGAAGTCTGGGAGAAGACATGATGTCCATGTACTTACTGACTGACTGACTGACTTACTTACTTACTTAGGTGATCCCTCGTTGGACGAGTAAGATGGTCCTCCATGATGGGTATCCTTGTGGATTCGTAGGTGGCTGTGGAGCCCTATTCTTGACCCACATCTTCTCCCACAGTGAAGGCATTGGTTTCCAGGTGGAAGGTGGTCCCAGTCGGGGTTGGCTTGACGCACCTTCCTCCTGGCACGTTTCTCTCTTTCACCCTCCACTCGTGCCTCCTCGAATTCTGCAGCACTGCTGGTCACAGCTGACCTCCAGCTGGGGTGCTCAAGGGCCAGGGCTTCCAAGTTCTCAGTGTCTAGGCCAGAGAATTTAAGGTTGACTTTGAGCCCATCTTTAAATCTCTTTTCCTGTCCTCCAACATTCCGTTTTCTGTTCTTAAGTTCAGAGTAGAGCAACTGCTTTGGGAGACGGTGGTCGGGCATCCGGACAACGTGGCCGGCCCAGCAGAGTTGATGGCAGAGGACCATCGGTTCAATGCTGGTGGTCTTTGCTTCTTCCAGCATGCTGACATTTGTCTTCCCAGGAGATTTGCAGGATTTTCCGGAGGCAGCGCTGATGGAATCGTTCCAGGAGTTGCATGTGACGTCTGTAGACAGTCCACGTTTCGCAGGCATATAGCAGGGTTGGGAGGACAATAGCTTTATAGACAAGCACCTTGGTATCCCTATGGATGTCCCGGTCCTCAAACACTCTCTGCTTCATTCGGGAAAATGCTGCACTCGCAGAGGTGTTACACTAGAAAATGTTGACCATTTCCGCTACCTTGGCAGCCACCTCTCCACCAAAGTCAACATCGACACCTAAATACAACACTGCCTGTCCATGTATAAATATGTGAGGGAAAGTCCTAGGGAGAAGGGAGCAAGCTTATTTTCCATTTTCTCGGAGACTAGGATGTGGAACAATGGCTTCAAACTACAGAAAAGGAGATTCCACCTGAACATTAGGAAGAACTTCCTAACTGTGAGAACTGTTCAGCAGTGGAACTCTCTGTTCCGTAGTGTGGTGGAGGCTCTTTCTTTGGAGGTTTTTAAACAGAGACTGGATGACCATCTGTTGGGAGTGCTTTGAAGGTGATTTTCCTGCTTCTGAACAGGGGGTTGGCCTAAGTCTCTTCAAACTTTAGAATTCTATGACTCTATGCATGAAATGGTAAGTGTAGATGGGACCTTAGGCAGGAAAACCTACAATACTTACTGGAAGTCTCTGTGGGCTCTTCCACACAGCCCTATAACCCAGAATATCAAGGCAGATAATTCACAATATCTGCTTTGAACTGGATTATATGAGTCCACATTGCCATATTCCAGTTCAATATGGATTTATACAGCTGCGTGGAAGGGACTTTTGTGTCATGAAGGCAGACAGTGTTGCCTTTACCGTGAGTGCAGGTTTTCTGGTTAATATGGACAAGCCCTTAGTTAAGTATACTAAGTAACTGATCTAGAGTCTCAGCCACTGACTGTAAACAATAGTCTAATTTAAGCATAACCTCAATTACATAAAAGCATCAGACTCCCAATGCAAGGTTGAATTAAGAGAGAATCTAAAACCACCAGGGTGGAATTACAGCATTGTCTGCATTCTTTTCTGTAATTGGATATCTCTATTTTACATGGCTCATCTTTCCATTTAGAGCCTTGCAGCTATTTTGGCCCCATTGTAAGAACCGCACGGATTCAGTAATTAATTTCCTAGTTGCGTTGTAAGCTACATTTCTCATGTGCGGCTCTCCCCAGTCTATATGTTGCTCTTGGAATTAAAGCTTCATTCTTTAAGACCGATCTCCCCTGTTTACTCCAAACCAGTTGGCTGTCATCTTTTTTTTTTAATGGCTCTGCGTGAAGATTATGTATAATTCAATCAATACCTTGGGGCAAACTATTTGATGATTACAATAAAAAAAATCTCATTTTGCTGTACTTTGTTGAAAAGGTTTCATTACTGTATGTCACTCCGTTACAAGACTTTATGGTACCGTAAGCCCCACAGGACATTTTAAAACATACGTTTTTTACGACGATTAAACTCCAAGATAAACGAAAACATTAAAATAAGGTATTGGGCTCATTTCCTTTTGTCTTTGATGGATACAAATGGGGGGATAGGGAGGGGAGGAAATAGCAGAGCTGCGACCATTGCCCATGAAAAGTAATGTGTTACAGGGAGACCAGTAGCATCCCTTTCCCTTGTGGCTTGTGACTGATTGTTGGAAAGGGGGAAACTGCAGAGCAGAAACACCCAGAAAGACAAAATGTTGTCAGCAAGATAGAGAACCAAAGCAAACACAGAACAAAAGATCTCCCCGCGCCACATCCAGCCTTGGCCCAGTTTAATCATTTACCTGGATGGCTTTATTCTTACAAAATTTGTAAGGTATCCAAACCATGCCTCATAGATTTCTGTGGTGTAGCTAATAAACTCAGAATGGCATGCATAGCTTTCCTCAGCTTCAGGGCTGAGGGGAAAATATCCAGGTAACCTGGTAAACTGTAGGCCACACAGTGGCCCTGTTGCACACCAGGGCTGGAAAAGCACCTCTGAACTCTATGCCACACACCAGAGTTCTGTATAAGCACACAGTTCATCAGCAACCAGACCATTGCATTACATTTCTAACAGAACAAAACAAACAAACAGATAAAAAAAAAACACATTTTGCAAGCTTGGTAGTTGATTAAATGTCCTTTGACCAGTATCTGGCCACTTGGAGTGCCTCTGGTGTTGCCGCAAGGAGGTCCTCCATCGTGCATGTGGCAGGGCTCAGGTTGCATTGCAGCAGGTGGTCAGTGGTTTGCTCTTCTCCACACTCGCATGTCGTGGATTCAACTTTGTAGCCCCATTTCTTAAGATTGTGGTGCCAGAGTGCAGTCTGTTCAGCGCCTTCCAAGTCGCCCAGTCTTCTGTGTGCCCAGGGGGGAGTCTCTCATCTGGTATCACCCACGGATTGAGGTGCTGGGTTTGAGCCTGCCACTTTTGAACTCTCGCTTGCTGAGGTGTTCCAGCCAGTGTCTCTGTAGATCTAAGAAAACTATTTCTTGATTTAAGTCGTTGACGTGCTGGCTGATACCCAAACAAGGGATGAGCTGGAGATGTCACTGCCTTGGTCCTTTCACTATTGGCTGCTACTTCCCGGCGGATGTCAGGTGGTGCAATACCAGCTAAGCAGTGTAATTTCTCCAGTGGTGTAGGGCGCAGACACCCCATGATAATGTGGCATGTCTCATTAAGAGCCACATCCACTGTTTTAGCATGGTGAGATGTGTTCCACACTGGGCATGCATACTCAGCAGCAGAGTAGCATAGCGCAAGGGCAGATGTCTTCACTGTGTCTGGTTGTGATCCCCAGGCTGTGGCAGTCAGCTTTCGTATGATATTGTTTCTAGCACCCACTTTTTGTTTGATGTTCAGGCAGTGCTTCTTGTAGGTCAGAGCACGGTCCAGAGTGACTCCCAGGTATATGGGTGTGCTGCAATGCTCCAGTGGGATTCCTTCCCAGGTAATCCTCAGAGCTCGGGATGCTTGTCTATTCTTAAGGTGAAAGGCACATGACACCGTTTATTGAAAAATAAAAAATAGCTTCAGCAAAAGAATAAAAAATGTTCAAAAGTAGTATAGAATATTGCCCATAAAACGAATCACTTAAATAAGGGAGGCAAGAATCCAAACATCAAGTTCAGGAAACACGTATGTCCAAAAACCATGACAAGATTCAAAGGTAACAAGAGTCTATGAGTCCAAAATAATCCAGGAACACAAAACCCAAAACACATGAAAATACAGGAAGAAGACTTGAGCATTGAATCCAAGGAATCAAAAGTTACAGGAATCTCAATATGAATGTTAATCCAAAGCAGAAGAAACTTGAAAACAAGACAGGAATTGCTCTCCAAGCTAAACATTCGTTCCTCTGAAAGCACAATCTCAGTTGCCCTCATATATAGTCAAAAAGTCATGACTTTTCACTGGAGAAACCTCGGGAGGAACCCTCTTTTTAATTAATCTTTGAGAGCGCCTCTTCCCCCCGTCCAGATGTCTTTGTTGACAAATCTGGCTCCTTCTATCAAAATAGGCCTCATTACTTTATAATATTATTATCAATATTAATCATAGAATCAAAAAGTTGGAAGAGACCTCATGGGCCATCCAGTCCAACCCCCTGCCAAGAAGCAGGAATATTGCATTCAAATCACCCCTGACAGATGGCCATCCAGCCTCTGTTTAAAAGCTTCCAAAGAATGAGCCTCCACCACACTCCGGGGCAGAGAGTTCCACTGCTGAACGGCTCTCACAGTCTCACATTCCTTTCACATTCTGACCTTGACTCCCTTGAGAACCCAAACTCTTTCTCTGTCTGTTCAGGCACATCTAATGCAGGCTTGACCATTCCAGAATCCTCAGCTTCATCATGGCAACAATACTTTCCTATCCAAAATCTCAATTTCCAGACCCCTGTGAGTCTGCAGGTTCTTGGTCACTCAACACTGAAACCTCAGGCAATGGAACAAATGCAGGCTGAACTACTACAGGCCCCTTCTATGCTGCCATATAAAATCCAGATTATCTGCTTTGACCTAGATTATAGATTATATGGCAGTGTAGACTCATATAATTCATAGGCTTGTGCATTTCAGCTGAATCCTCGATCCGTGCTTTCTGGGGCGGGTGTCCAGATGCCCTCCCTGAACCTTCTGGGAGGACAGGGAGACAGCTCCCCCCTCCCCAAACCCTTAAAAACAGGTGGGGGGGGGGTGTTAAAATAACTTATTCAGTCACCATGAAACTGTTGCCAGTTCTCTGCTGGTGTGTAGGAATGATGTGCCCCTTCTCCTGGCACATCATTCATGCCAGCAAAGGGTTGACAGTAGTTTCATGGTGGCTGGGTATGTTATTTTACTTTTCCCCTCCCCCATTTTAAGGGGTTTTGAGGAGGGGGTTTGAGCCCTCTCACATTTTCAGGCCTGATTCAGCCTGGAAAATACAAGAGGGCTGTGAGGACAGTTTCCTCAGAAGTCCCAGGAGTTCTGAGGAAGCAGTCGAGAATCCGCCCAAAGTGGGAAAGATGAGGGTCTTTCAAGAAGACCCACTTCTTTCCCACTAACAAATAATCTCCATATAAAACAGGGATTTCCAACTTTGTGTTGAATGCAATCATTTTTATGTGGTACATCATTTGGATACCCCACTTAAAGAAGTGGGAGGGTGCATGTTTTAGGACAGGTCTGGGTGGCCCGAAGTGTGCTCCCATCTGTTTGGGTAGTCCCACAGCCATTGTATTTATTGCTCTTGTGATCAATGTGGCATCTTCCAGCCAATCTTCTGCTGGTAAATGGGCAGGTCACATCACTCTGCAGTATCTATCCTGCTCACCAATATTACAGAACTTCCTTGCCCAGGGTGGTTGACTTGCTTTTAAATTTCCAAGGGCATTTATGGTACCATGATGGTAAATGTGATAAGAAACAGTTACACAGTCATTCATCCAAATTCTGTCAATCCATGTTCAGATAAATCTTATGAAATTGGAGTTATGCTATGCCTCCTAAATGATGTTCAACATCATTCGATCAGCCCAAATCAGCCTCCCTGTTTGCACTTGAGATTTTCTATTGCTTGGAAAAGCAGAAAAGCAGGAAACACTATGTCGGATGCTGCTTGGAACAGTAAGCCCCCTTGCCTACCCCCCGGTAATGGGAAAATGAACAAAACTTGATTTTCAGCAGATCCAATAAAACAGCCACCTGGTATTGCTCCACTTTAAAACACCTGGAGCAATACAGGTTGGAAATTCTTCTTCAGTTCTAAAGTGAGTATAAGAAGAAGGAATCAAAAGAAGCTGCAAAGCGTGAAACCCATAAAGCATTTGTCTGATATGAAGTCTTGATGGACACGTAGAGATAGAGGATTTATGAATGGATAAGACTTTTTAGAACCAGGCTAAAGAAATGTAACCAAGTAGCTTCCAATTAGACACTAAACCTTTGTCAAATTCAATTGTCCTCAGAATATTAATCTAGAACATTTAGAATTGTCCATTATTTCAATGATATCTTCTGTAGGCCGGTATTGCACCACTTGACATCCGCCGGGAAGTAGCAGCCAATAGTGAAAGGACCAAGGCAGAGACATCTCCAGCTCATCCCCTGTTTGGGTATCAGCCAGCACGTCAACAACTTAAATCTAGACATAGTTTTCTAAGATCTACAGAGACACTCGCTGGAACACCTCAGCAAGCAAGAGTCCAAAAGTGGCAGGCTCAAACCCAGAACATCAACCAATGGCTGATAACAAATGAAAGACTCCCCCCTGGGCACACAGAGGACTGGGCAACTTGGAAGGCGCTGAACAGACTGCGCTCTGGCACCACGAGATGCAGAGCCAACCTTCAAGAAATGGGGCTACAAAGTGGAATCCTCGACATGCAAGTGTGGAGAGGAGCAAACCACTGACCACCTGCTGCAATGCAACCTGAGCCCTGCCACATGCACAAGGGAGGACCTTCTTGCAGCAACACCAGAAGCACTCCAAGTGGCCAGATACTGGTCAAAGGACATTTAATCAACTACCAAACTCACAAATTTTGTATTTTGTCTGTTTGTTTGCTTTGTTCTGCTAGAAATGTAATATAATTGACTGGTTGCCCTGACACAACAAATAAAAAATTCTGTAGAAGTATCACCAATACCACAGAGGGAGGGATTGACGAAAGAAGGAAGGGAAAATGGCACCTAGCAATATTCTGCATTCTTTCAGGCTAATTCCAGGCCTCATTTGGTTTTTGGAATATATTGGATGGAGATCTGACTTTGACCTCTACACTTCATAATTATAAGTATTCTGATACCACTGTAACTGGCCTGGATCCACATTACAGTCTAAGTGCATCCCACCAAACTGTAACCCCGGAGTTCCATAGTAAAGTAGCATGGGGGTTAAAATGGGGTTCAACCAATGTAACTGCATAGCATGGATGCTTTGTTGATCTGTATGCTACAGGACATAGGATTCCCTGTAGTAACCTATGGATGTGAGAGCTGGACCATAAAGAAGGCTGAGCAAAGGAAGATAGACGCTTTTGAACTATGGTGCTGGAGGAATATTCTGAGAGTGCCTTGGACCTGAGAAGATCCAACCAGTCCATACTTCAGGAAATAAAGCCCAACTGCTCACTGGAAGGAAGGATATTAGAGGCAAAGATGAAGTACTTTGGCCACATCATGAGAAGACAGAAAAGCTTAGAGAAAACAATGATGCTGGGGAAAATGGAAGGGAAAAGGAAGAGGGGCGGACCAAGAGCAAGATGGATGGATGGTGTCCTTGAAGTGACTGGCTTGACTCTGAAGGAGCTGGGGGTGGTGATGGCCAAGAGGGAGCTCTGGCATGGGCTGGTCCATGAGTTCACGAAGATTCAGAAGTGACTGAAAGAATAAACAACAACATGCTGCAGGATTAGCTGGCATCCCCTTATCACCATGTATATACACAGGCTGCTTATCTCCTTAGTTGACCTGAACTTAGGGCATTTTACCTGCTTGGATTTTTCTTTCCTACCAAATGATATGACCAGTTAATGGAATGATGAATTAGGGCTTTATCTGAAACACTGAAGAATCCATCCAACTCACCTATTTTGTATTTTGATTGTACTTTCCTGCATGGCAGGGGGTTGGACTGGATGGCCCTTGTGGTCTCCTCCAACTGTATGATTCTATGATTCTCTCACTTAGGGAACAGAGCTCAGTACAATGAACAGTTTCTGTAAAATAATACCCAATGCAGATGAGACATTCCACTAATATGATGCCCAGTAATCATTTCTTGTTCCTGCATTCGCTCTGCTTTTCAACCAGATGCAAATCCATCTGGTAAGGGCTGCATCGTATGCTTCTCCAGCTCTGTTAATCAATCACAAGCCATCTTCAATTGCATTACACTGTATCAGTCATTTGGTATGCCAGAGCAGTTCCTCCCTAAACTAACATGATGAATTATCTTGGCTGTGGACTTCCTCCTATGCTCCATGCTTGCTCCAGCCCATGAATGGTTACTGTGGCAACAGTGGTGGTGGGGAGAACACATCTAAAGATGGCATTTGGGCTTTACATTCTCTGACAGCTCAGGTCTCCTTTAAACAAACGCCTATGAGGAAATGTTGGAGAATGGAGCAACAGTGATTAGAAAGGAACAGCTGTTAACAGCAAGGCAGCTGACAGAATTCAGGGGAAACTAACATTGGAAGAACTTCTTGATGATATGAGTTGCTTCACAGTGGAATACACATCTCCTGAAGGTGGTGGACTCTCCATTGCTGGTAGTTTTCAAGATGAGATTGGAGACACACCTCTCAGGGCTAGTATAAGGATGGATATCTGGAAATCCCAGGAATCCATAGGATTGAACCATGGCAGCTAAGCTGGAATCATAGTGCTATAATTGTACTATTCAAAAGGTTCCCAGCACTTAAGGGCGTAAGTTCAGTAAGGAAGGAGTGGATGGGGATGGTGAAAGTCAGATCAAGTTGCCCCCAAACTAATTTTTGAGACCTCAAGGACCCATACCCCCTATCTTGGAAGCATTAACAGTGTTGTAGCCATCATCACCATCGTCATCATCATCACAGACTAAAACTCCTGCTATAATTGTGCTTTATTAATCTCGTGCAGCCAAGTCCTCAGCTACAAATCAGTAACTAACTGTCATCCCGTGGGACCTCATCACATTGAGGACCTCAATTTGGGCAATGGCAGGTGGGGGATTTGTCATGGATCATGGTGAATCCAGTGGGGCCCAGCATGGGGTGTGGGGAACCCATCATCCCATGCCCCGCATCACCTCTCATTTTATCCATGGGGGAAGCGTCAGCACCTGGCTTCCCCCCGTTGTTTTTTATGCAACACAGGAAGCCTCCCATGTTACTGGCTTTGAACTGGATTGTATGAGTCTACACCACCAGATAATCTGGGATAGGCAGAAAATCTGGGATCAGATCTTGGGATATAGGGCAGTGTATGTACTGTCGCGCCTGGGGGCTATTATTCTCAATAAAGGAGGGATGGACATGGCATCTTTCCCCCAGGGAATTGCTTCTTGCCCTCCTATAGGAAACTGGAACTTTCAAGAACCCAAAATGCTGTAAATAACTCAAAATAAGTTTTATTTATCACAAAGTCATTTCTTTAAAGCAATGAGCTGGAAAACTTCAGAGGGGTGAAGGAAAATATACGTTACAGTCTTAATTAGTCCTGGGTCCAAGGGGTTTGAAGCTGAGAAGCCTCACCAAGTTTCCTCTTTCCTCAATGGCTGTGAATGCCGGAGCAAACCACAACCCCAGTTCAGATGGCCTATGTTTTGAAGACTCAGGATCTTCCTTTGGTGCCAAAAGAACCGGTTTGAAGGCGCTTGGGTCTCCTCAATGTTGTCCAGGACGATCTGGACATAAAGCATGAGTCCCAAGGGTAAAAAACCTCAGAATTGATGCTAAGAGGTAACTTAAATCAGGGTCCTTTAGAGTCAAGTCTTTTACTCACGTCCATGTGGTATGAACTCTGATGGCAGAATGAAAAGAAAAAGGAAGCTCTCCCCTCCTGCAGGAAGAGGTGGAGCCAAACAGTACTGATTGACAGCTACAAGCAACCAATCCATACAACTATACATAAGCAGGGTAAAAAGGGGCAGGATTAAGCATGATACAACAGTTTAAATCTTGCAACTGTTTTACACATAGATGGCGCCACTTGCGTCGTCACAGTGTAGATTCAATCTTTGTCAAAGATAAGAAAAGACTGGAAACTTCGTTCTGTTGCACTCTGATCACCAGCAAAGCATGGAAAACCCATTGCCCAGAGAAGCTCCTTGGAGTTTAAGGAAACATTGCACCAACTTATTATGAATACATAGTATAACCGGATACGGAGCAGTTACAAACCCATAACCATTGCTTGCTAATTTTTACCTGCAATATGGGATGCCAATCCGGATTCTATTAACTTGTAAAATGCCTTAAGCCCCGTTATTTAGAAAAGGGCCATAAATAAATAAATAACCACTTTAGTGATAAGTTCATAGTATTGACATAGTCCACCAACAAGTTATGAACCTTTTGATTACTGTGAAAGTAGTAAATATTAGTTTAATTCTTCTGTGCTGGTACGGCTGTACCAGGAGCTCCAATTTTATTTGCTTTGTATTAAATGTTTGCTTGCAATCCAAGGTTCCTGGGATTCTGCAGATAGGTGGCTTCCTTTGGTTGCAGTCATAGGGCAAGTCACCTGTCCATCATCATTAAGTTTTGGTTCCGCCCCTTGCTCAGGGCAATTGGGAAGGGAAGGGAGCCATTTTTTAGTTAATCTCAGCAAGGAAAGCTAATGTACAGGATGTGTGCAAGCTTCCCCTGTACAAAAGCTTCAACCCTTAAGACCTTCCGGGGGAACAGTCTTAAGAGCCTCCAAAGATTTCCAGGGAAACAGCCCTAAAGACCAAAGAACTCCAGCTGGAGAACATCTAAGCCTTTACTGGTAGGTCCACTCGAGAAACAGTTCGACCCGGTAGTGGAGCCCACATCAGTAAGGGTTAGATTACAGTCAGCCTGGGAGAAGTTAAAAAGGGGACTTTCCTTTAAAGTAAAGAAGAAGTTATTGAAGACAGTTGCCTGTCCTTCGTGGGCAAGATTAGGAAGCCACCAGTTGCATAAAAGCCTGGAATCATTTGTTTACTTTCTGAAGACAAGAGAAGTTTCTGTTTGATTGTTCATTAATAAAAGACTTTGTTATACTTCACAAGCTATCTAAAGAGATCATTTGTGGTGGAAAACCTCTGAGAACTTCTCCTTGGGCCCCCTGGTTTCCCGCTGGGCAAAGGTTGCACGTCCTGTTCTAAAGGAAATTCTTTACAGGCCCAGCACACGACAGAACATCTTCCATTCAGTTTTAAGAGTGTTGATCCCTGTCTCAGTTGTGGATCTAGTGTTCTCTATATAATTCCATCAATATATACGAGTCTTGGTAGAATACGCTAAAGAAGGTCAGACACAAGCTAAAGTTAAGAGGTAGACTGGGTTGGGAAAAAAATGAATGACTCTGTTACTGTTTTATCATTCCTGGAACCATACGGATAATGTCAATATTCATCCATTTCCCTTCCTCTGAGTAGTCTTAAATTATTGAGGGCTTAACCAAACATATGCAAGCAGATGTAAGAAGGAAGCAACGATTTTAATTAATAAATAATAAACCATTCCTTTGGGAGGAGACAATTTAGAGTTTGAGTGGATTATGTTTGCTTCCTTCACACCTTGCTGTCTCTTTCCCCACAAACTGCTCCCCTCACTCAACAAATTAAGTTTGTAAATGCATGGATAATTTTGGAGAAGAAAACGGTGAGTAGGGAAAATATCACATGTAACCACCTGTCTCTCTCTCTCTGAAATGGTTGCTACCCAACATTGGTTGCTGAGGCTTAATTATACATTTTTGTTTAATGTGTAGATTGTTCCTGATACTAAAAGAATTGGATTTATCTGGGAATGGATTGTTATTCTTATTTATTTTATTTTATTTTATTTTTATCTTGCCCTGCTTTTTCCTTTACCATGGATTTTATGTGGAATTTTTTCCAAGTTCTTGTGAATATAATTATGAAGACACTCTAGTGTGTCAGTACATATTTTATTGTCTTGTGTATGGGATGCTAAAGGGTGTTATGTCCCTCCTGCTTCATGCATCTCACTGCCACATCTTATCTCTCGCATATACAATGTATAAGCATAGTATAAGCATACAACACCGCCTGAGCTCTGCAAGCGCAGCATTTTTCCGAATGAAGCAGAGAGTGTTTGAGGACCGGGACATCTGTAGGGATACCAAGGTGCTTGTTTATAAAGCTATTGTCCTCCCAACCCTGCTCTATGCCTGTGAGACGTGGACTGTCTACAGACGTCACATGCAACTCCTGGAACGATTCCATCAGCGCTGCCTCCGGAAAATCCTGCAAATCTCTTGGGAAGACAAGCGGACAAACGTCAGCGTGCTGGAAGAAGCAAAGACCACCAGCATTGAAGCGATGGTCCTCCGCCACCAACTCCACTCCGGCCATGTTGTCCGGATGCCCGACCACCGTCTCCCAAAGCAGCTGCTCTACTCCGAACTCAAGAACGGAAAACAGAATGTTGGAGGACAGGAAAAGAGATTTAAAGATGGGCTCAAAGCCAACCTTAAAAACTCTGGCATAGACTGTGAGAACTGGGAAGCCCTGGCCCTTGACCGCTCCAGCTGGAGGTCAGCTGTGACCAGCAGTGCTGCAGAATTTGAGAGGCACGAGTGGAGGGTGAAAAAGAGAAACGTGCCAAGAGGAAGGCGCGTCAAGCCAACCCCGGCCGAGACCGCCTTCCACCTGGAAACCAATGCCCTCACTGCGGAAGAAGATGCAGAGCAAGAATAGGGCTCCACAGCCACATACGGACCCACAAGAATATTGGAAGACAATCATCCTCGGAGAATAAGTAAGTAAGTACAAGCATAGTACTATATAACATTCGTACTTATTAAAAATTAAAAAGCCACTTCAGTACTAATTCCATTGGGCAGCTCAGCTTTCAATGGCCAAGATTCCAAAGTGGGCCTCAACAACAATGAGAGGGCTAGGCTAGTACGACGAAGTAGACTATGGCCAAACGAATGGGTAAAGTACAAGCATGGCCTACCTAATGGTCCGGGTGGGATTTGGAACTATGTATTTCTGAGGTTTGCTGCATAAATACAAGAGGCCAACTGGGAAAATATAGGCCCAGAAAAATGGGTAAAGTGCATGACAAGGCTATAACTAATGGCCATGGTGGTGCCTGAGGCTCTTCATTTCCAGAGCCTGCTGAATAGCTATAATAGTGCTGGACCAGGGCTAGTAGCAAAGGGTTAATCATTTCCTGGGTTAATCATTTCCAAAAGCCTGCTGGATCCACCAGATTTTCAGGTCATTGTGGAAGGAAGCAAGTGACGGGAGGGCATTCCAAAAGCGGTGGGCCAGTACGGAGAAGGCCCTCTCCCTCATCCCCACCAGCTACACTTGAGACGGTGGTGGGAACGAGAGAAGGGCCTCCCCAGTAGATCTAAGAGACCATGCTGGTTCATAGGGGAGATATGAATGCAGAGATAGGCGGGGCCTGAACCGTTTATATATATATTCAACAGGATTATAACTGAGGAAAATTTCTCTAACAATCAAAACAATATCATAGAATCAAAGAGTTGGAAGAGACCTCATGGGCCATCCAGTCCAACCCCTTGCCAAGAAGCAGGAATATTGCATTCAAATCACCCCTGACAGATGGCCATCCAGCCTCTGTTTAAAAGCTTCCAAAGAAGGAGCCTCCACCACACTCCGGGGCAGAGAGTTCCACTGCTGAACGGCTCTCCCAGTCAGGAAGTTCTTCCTCATGTTCAGATGGAATCTCTTGTAGTTTGAAGCCATTGTTGCGTCCTAGTCTCCAGGGAAGCAGAAAACAAGCTTGCTCCCTCCTCCCTGTGACTTCCTCTCACATATTTATACATGGCTATCATATCTCCTCTCAGCCTTCTCTTCTTCAGGCTAAACATGCCCAGCTCCTTAAGCCGCTCTTCGTAGGGCTTTTTCTCCAGACCCTTGATCATTTTAGTCGCCCTCCTCTGGACACATTCCAGCTTGTCAACATCTCTCTTGAATTGTGGTGCCCAGAATTGGACACAATATTCCAGGTGTGGTCTGGAATATATCATATGTATTCACCTTAATATTCCAATATGGCAGCATAAAAAAGACAAAACGAGATACAGTAGACTGGGGTTTGCTTCCAGGAATCTTTTGAATACCAAAATCAATGGTTGCTCAAGTCTCATTAAACACAACAGAGTAGTAAAATGGTTTACATTTTGGAGATCACCTTCCCCCTCCCCCCCTCCACAAAAAAAGTCTCTGGTGAGTTGAATCCATGAATGAGTATCTGCATATACTAATGCTTCCAGAGCCCTTGTTTCCACCAGAAAAAGGATGCAACTCTTTAAGACTGCAAGATACCAGCAATGACTTTATATAACAGAAATGATGAAGGAGGCGTATAGTTAACAGAGCATTCCTAAGTCTTCTCCTCCGTCACTTGCTGCGATCTCTTTGCATCAATGTCCGGTGACTCATCTCTTGCTTCAAGGTCTTTGTCGTCAGGAGAGGTACAGACCCTGCTCGGTCATTCTCCTGAATAAAGCTGTAACCGCCTGACTGTAGCCCTCTGATGCAAGAGAAGGGGAAGAGAGGCATACAAACTATTATTCTATCTTCTGGTCCTTTTTGAAGCAGGAATTCAGGCATTCCAAATATTTTACTAGATTCATTTGTTAATACTGCAAGCATGCAAAATGGGCAATCATGATTTTTTTAAAAAAGTTTCTGGTTTAATATGAATTTAGCCTTCCAAATCCAAAAATGATTTTATGGCATACAAGGTTGTTTTTTTTTCAACACAACTCATTTTTAATACTTTTTATTGTTTTTCTACCATAATGGGTAAAAAGAGCCCACCCAAAGGGAGGAAAGGAGTAAGGAAGGAAGGATGATAGGGTGGAAGGGAAGGAAGGATGGAAGCAGAAAGTGGGTGGTAGGTGTGACGGCGCGAGTGGCGCCACCTATGTATAGAACTGTTAGTTGTAAGATTTAAACTGTTGTATCATGCTTAATCCTGCCCCTTTTGCCATGTTTCTGTATATTTGTATGGATTGGTTACTTGTAGCTGTCAATCAGCACTGTTTGGCTCCACCTCTTCCTGCAAGAGGGGAGAACTTCCTCTTTTCCTTTCATTCTGCCATGAGAGTTCCTGCAACATGGACGTGAGTAAGAGACTTCATTCTTAAAGGACCCTGTTTTAAGTCACCTCTTAGCACCAATTCTGAGGTTTTTTTTCCCCTGGGACTCATGCTTTATGTCCAGATCATCCTGGACGATACTGAGGAGACCCAGGCGCCTTCAAGCCAGTTCTTTTGGCACCAGAGGAAGATCCTGAATCTTCAAAATAGGCCATTTGAATTGGGGTTGTGGTTTTGCTCCGGCACTCACAACCATTGAGGAAGAGGAAACCTGGTGAGGCTTCTCAGCTTCAAACCCCTTGGACCCAGGACTAATAGAGACTGTAAAGTGTGTTTTCCTTCACCTTATTTTATTTATTTTGTATGCTTATATACCGCAATATCTCAGCCTACAACGGCGACTCATTGCGGTTAACAGTACTTAAAAACAACAATAATCAAACAATTTAAAAGCATAAAAAACATATACAGTACACAGTATCGGGCCACCAATACCGACCAATGCATCTCTTAGTTAAAATCATAATCCGAATTCATCGTCAATAATTACCAGTCCTTGTCATCAACTTCATCGCACCGGATTACCCGAATGCTTGTTCAAACATCCATGTCTTAAGTTTTTTTCGAAATACCAACAGCGAGGGAGCTGATCTTATCTCTATAGGGAGGGCATTCCAAAGCCGAGGGGCCACCACAGAGAAGGCCCTGTCTCTCGTTCCCGCCAGCCGCACTTCTGAAGCCGGAGGGACAGAGAGCAGGGACTCTCCAGAAGATCTTAGGGTCCTGGTTGGCTGATAGGCTGAGATACGTTCGGATAGATATGTTGGGCCAGAACCGTTTAGGGCTTTAAAGGCCAACGCCAGCACTTTGAATTGGGTCCGGTAGCAAATCGGCAGCCAGTGGAGCTGGTACAGCAGAGGAGTTGTATGCTCCCTGCGCCCTGCTCCTGTTAGTACCATGGCTGCCGCCCGTTGGACTAGTTGGAGCTTCCGAGCCGTCTTCAAAGGCAACCCCACGTAGAGAGCGTTGCAGTAGTCAAGGCGGGATGTAACCAGAGCGTGGACTACCGTGGCCAAGTCAGACTTCCCAAGGTACGGTCGCCTTTTTCCTTCACCCTTCTAAAGTTTTCCAGTTTATTGCATTGAAGAAATGACTTTGTGACAAATAAAACTTGTTTTGAGTTATTTACATCGTTTTGGGTTCTTGGGAGTTCCAGTTTCCTAAAGGAGGGCAAGAAGCAATCCCTTGGGGGAAAGATGCCACGTCCATTCTCCTTTTAAGACTAATAGCCCCCAAGCGCGACGGCACAGTAGGGAAGGAAGGGAGGGGTGGAAGGAGGAATGAAAGAGAAGGAAGGAAGGATAGGATGATGATGAGAGAGGAGGGCCTGAGAAAAGACCACAAAGGGCTGCATTTATTTATTTATTTCCGTTACTTCTATCCCGCCCTTCTCACCCCCGAGGGGGGACTCAGGGCGGCTTACAAAAGAAGGCACAATTCGATGCCTATGTCAAATATACATACATACATAAAAGCAATTAAACAGTTAACAGGTTAAAAACATCAGTACATAACATAAGACTCTTATTGATGCAGCCTAGAATGACATCAACTATATCTTATAACATCACACTAGAGAATGAATCCACTTTAAATCCATTTTCCTAGATTCATCGCTGAGCCTGGAGCCCCAGGTTTCGGCGGTGGTCAGGGGAGCTTTTGCACAATTAAAACTTGTGCGCCAGCTGCGCCCGTACCTTGGGAAGTCTGACTTGGCCACGGTGGTCCACGCTTTGGTTACATCCCGTTTAGACTACTGCAACGCTCTCTACGTGGGGTTGCCTCTGAAGACTGCCCGGAAGCTGCAGCTAGTCCAATGCTCGGCAGCCAGACTACTAACGGGTGCTGGGTACAGGGAGCACACCACTCCGCTGTTACACCAGCTCCACTGGCTGCCAATTAGCTTCCGAGCACAATTCAAAGTGCTGGTGTTAACCTATAAAGCCCTAAACGACTCCGACCCTGTTTACCTCTCCGAACGTATTCTCCCCTATGAACCATCAAGATTATTAAGATCGTCTGGAGAGGCCCTGCTCTCGGTCCCACCGGCCTCGCAAGCACGTCTGGTGGGGACGAGGGACAGGGCCTTCTTGGTGGTGGCCCCTCAACTCTGGAACTCTCTTCCACTGGAGATCAGAACCGCCCCATCTATCCTGACATTTAGGAAACAGGTGAAAACTTGGTTATGGAGACAGGCATTCGACGAGTGAGCCAGATATGGATGGAGGATGATGAACAACGAGTTAGTGTGACGACTGACCATTGTAGTTATTGAATGTAATTGCTGTTTTAATGTTTTAGTGTAAAATGAATTATTATGTTTTTATTAACTGTATGTGATATTATGGTTGGAAACCGATCTGAGTCCCTCAAGAGAGGTGAGAAGGCCGGTATATAAAACTTTTAAATAAATAATAAATAAATAATAAATAAAATAAATTTTCTGCCTCCTGCAGAATTCTGGGCTTTGTTGTTTAGTGAGGTTGTTAAAGGCTCCTCCCTAAACTGCAAACCCCAGAATTCTGCAGCAGGCAGAAACTGGATTTAAAGTGGATTCATTCTCTAGTGTGTCTAGATAGTGGAAAAGTGATAATTTAGATATGTGTTGGGTAGAAACGCTAAACTTACTATGAACTTAAGATTGCATTTCAAATTCCAGCTTGAGAACTTTGCAAAAGAAGGATGCTCTCTGGGACAGACAGTGGCTTTTTTTTATAGCCATTGCTGAATTAACACCTCAGAATCAGCCATTCTCCTCTTCTACAGATAAGCTAGAAAGACTGTTAAATGCACATCCATTCTGCAGTAAAATTGTCAGATGGGTTTTTGTGCTTTCAATCATTTGCAGAATGCTTGTTTTATGGGTTTTAAAAAAGAGACATATATTCCCTCTTTGACCTTATTAAAAGGCAAGAGGCAATTGTGGAAAAGGTTTAATTAATTTTTTTAAAGCTTAAAATTGAGTCAGGGTCCCATGGAAAGGAGCTCAATTTAGCAAACAGCGTCCTCTTAAATTTCCAGATTTTAATATGTCTCTTTTATCCATTTCACCTCCCACCTTCCCCAAATGCACTCCGACATTCGCAGCAATAATGAGGCTTTGACAATCAATAAGTCCCTAATGAGAAAAGTCGGTAGAAGGACCACAATAATAATCTTTCAGTAAATCAATAGAGAAAGCAAATGTGAAAATGGCTTGATGAGTTTTGACTTCCTCTTTTCCCATCTTCCGTAATATTCTCTTCCTCCTCCTCCCAGGAGACTGGGAGATTTGGCATCATAGGAGATAATCACATAATTAAGATGTATGAAATGTGTCTGCATGTGACACATGAAATGCAAACAGAATGAAAGGAACTGACATTGCGGGCATGGCACCTTTTTCCTAGCGTGAATAATTGCATGTAAGGCCATAAATGATACAATAATCCGAGGAAGAAAAGATTAGAGAAAGGAATATGATCAATCCACTATATAAAATAATGATAATTTAAAAATCATGATATCAGCACAGGTGTTTGAGAGACACACACCCATCTAGAGATGCAAAGGAACAGTGGAATAATGCAGGTATTATTATCATTATTATTATTATTATTATTATTATTATTATTATTATTATAAACATAACAAGATAAGTACACAGCAAACAAGGTCACTATGCTGGCTTTTGTATTTGATCACACATCGGACACTTCCCAAGTGTCTAGGACTGTGTGATGTATCAGCAAATAATGTGGTCAGATCCCAGTAGGGTGGCCTTTTGCTGCTGACAGATGATAATTTTGTCAGTGGCAATTGTGTTTAAGTACAGGCCAAGGTCTTCAGGCACTGCACCCAGTGTACCAATCACTACTGGGACCCCCTTGACTGGCTTGTGCCAGAATCTTTGCAGTTCGATCTTTAAATCCTCATATTGTGTCAGCTTTTCCAGTTGTTTCTCTTCAATCCTGCTGTCGCCTGGAATTGCAACATCAACGATTCATACTTTTTTTTAACACGCTTGTGAAGTCAGGAGTATTGTGCTCCAAAATTCTGTCAGTCCAAATTCAGAAGTCCCAGAGTAGTTTGATGTGTTCGTTTTCTGTAACTTTTTCCAGCTTGTAATCCTACCAGTTCTTTATTGCAGGCAGATGGTGTTTGTGGCACAAGTTCCAATGGATCATCTGTGCAATGATGTTATGCCTCTGCTTATAGTCCATGTGCACGATCTTCTTGCAGCAGCTGAGGATGTGATCCATCGTTTCATCTGCTTCCTTGCAGAGTTTGCACTTGGAATCTGTCATTGACTTTTCAATTCTGGCATGGATGGCATTGATTGATAATGGCTTGTTCTTGGGCTGCAAGAACCAGGTCCTCCAGGTCCGTTTTCATTATTATTATTATTATTATTATTATTATTATTATTATTATTATTCTGACACAAAAACACAGTATGTCACAGGAAATCAGATATATATGCTGAATTCGTATCACAAAATCACAAGTCGAACACTTCCCAAGCATCTAGGACTGTGTGATGTATTTTTAATGATGCATACAGATCATGCGATGTGCGGGGCTTGATGAATGCAAGCTGGGGTAAAAATTGCTGGAAGAAACATTAACAACCTCAGATATGCAGATGACACCACTCTGATGGTCGAAAGTGAGGAGGAGCTGAGGAGCCTTCTAATCAAGGTGAAAGAAGAAAGCGCAAAAGCCGGGTTGCAGCTAAACATCAAAAAAACCAAGATTATGGCAACAAGAATGATTGACAACTGGAAAATAGAGGGAGAAAATGTGGAGGCCGTGACAGACTTTGTATTTCTAGGCGCAAAGATTACTGCAGATGCAGACTGTGGCCAGGAAATCAGAAGACGCTTCTTCTTGGGAGGAGAGCAATGTCCAGTCTCGATAAAATAGTAAAGAGTAGAGACATCAGACTGGCAACAAAGATCCATGCCTAGTCAAAGCAATGGTATTCCCTGTAGTAACCTACGGATGTGAGAGCTGGACCTTAGGGAAGGCTGAGCGAAGGAAGATAGATGCTTTTGAGCTGTGGTGTTGGAGGAAAGTTCTGAGAGTGCCTTGGACTGCGAGAAGATCCAACCAGTCCATCCTCCAGGAAATAAAGCCCGACTGCTCATTGGAGGGTGGGATACTAGAGACAAAGTTGAAGTACTTTGGCCACATCATGAGGAGACAGCAAAGCCTAGAGAAGACAATTATGCTGGGGAAAGTGGAAGGCAAAAGGAAGAGGGGCCGACCAAGGGCAAGATGGATGGATGGCATCCTTGAAGTGACTGGACTGACCTTGAAGGAGCTGGGGGTGGTGACGGCCGACAGGGAGCTCTGGCGTGGGCTGGTCCATGAGGTCACGAAGAGTTGGAGACGACTGAACGAATGAACAACAACAACAGATCTAAGGTGGCCTTTTGCAGTTGACAGATCATGATTTTGTCAATGTTTATTGTTTTCAAATGCCGGCTGAGATCTTTTGGCACGGCACCCGGTGTGCTGATGACCACTGGGACCACTGGGACCACCTATACTGGTTTATTGCAGTTCGATTTTGAGATCCTGATAATGGCTGAGTTTTTCCTGTTGTTTTTCCTCAATGCGACAGTCATCCAATATGGTGGCATCAATAATCCAAACTTTTTCCTCCTCTTCTTCTTCTTCTTCTTCTTCTTCTTCTATTTATTATTATTATTATTATTATTATTATTATTATTATTATTATTATTGTAACCTGTCAAATATGTGAATATTATTATTATTATTATTATTACCACCACCCCACTTTTCTCTCTTAATTAAGACCCAAAGTAGCTACCGAGGGGGAGACAAATGAGGACTTTCACCAAGGTGCAGGAATGAGTGGTGTTGATGGAAGAGAATTTGAAAGCAGTAAGAGCAGGAGAAGCATAGTTTAAGCAGCTGGGAAGAAAGACAGCAGGTTCAAAGGTGACCTGATAAAAATTGTTAAGATTTATAGAATAAAGTTTCGTTTTGTACGTGACATAATTGATTTTTGAACATTTTAGTCAGTCCATTTTGGAAAGAAATAGAGAATAGTGCCATCAAATAATTTTAGAGCCATAGACAGATGTGTCCAATGGGTACATTTTTCAAAGAAATCTATTCATGTCACTTTTTAAGGAATACCAGTACTGCAACTCAAAAAAGTTCTTTCAACATTTTCGGCCAACCAATAAATCTTATTAAATTGTGTGTGTTTTTTTGTTTTTTGATTTTTTTGGAAAAGGGGAAGGTATACCAGTAGTTCCAGCAATAATTTAATGCAACAGTCTTATTATTATGTTATGAAGATTAAAGTTCCAACTCACAAGGTCACTGGAAGAAGGGCCAAGGAAAACTAAATACAGTACAACCTGCTTATCAATGAGAGATACATTCTTGAGCTTACTGTGGAATTAGGAAACTGCAAACCTTATTGAAATTAATAATAATAATAATAATAATAATAATAATAATAATAATAATAATACAGTGGGTTGTTGTAGATTTTTTCGGGCTATATGGCCATGATCTAGAGGCATTCTCTCCTGACGTTTCGCCTGCATCTATTGCAAGCATCCTCAGAGGTAGTGAGGTCTGTTGGAACTAGGAAAAGGGGTTTATATATCTGTGGAAAGACCAGGGTGGGACAAAGGACTCTTGTCCGTTGGAGCTAGGTGTGAATGTTTCAACTGACCACCTTGATTAGCATATAATGGCCTGACAGTGCCTAGAGCAAACTGTTGAGAGGTGATTATTAGATGTCCTTGTTTGTTTCCTCTCTGTTGCTGTGCTGTTGTAATTTTAGAGTTATTAAATACTGGTAACCAGATTTTGTTCATTTTCATGGTTGCCTCCTTTCTGTTGAAATTGTCCACATGCTTGTGTATTTCAGTGGCTTCTCTGTGTAGTCTGGCCTGGTGGTTGTGAGAGTGGTCCAGCATTTCTGTGTTCTCAAATAAAATGCTGTGTCCAGGTTGGTTCATCCTTTTTCCTAGTTCCCACAGGCCTCACTACCTCTGAGGATGCTTGCCATAGATGCAGGCAAAACGTCAGGAGAGAATGCCTCTAGACCATGGCCATATAACCCGAAAAAACCTACAACAACCCAGTGATTCTGGCCATAAAAGCCTTTGACAATACAATAATAATACACTTTATTTAAATTCTGCCCTTCTCCCTTAGGGGACTCAGAGCGGATTACAGGATTTACATACACAGGCAAACATTCAATGCCTTTACAATCATATACAGTGACACACAAACACAAACAAAGGCAGAGGCTTCTCCTTTCATTTCCAGCTTCTGGAGGCAGTGCTCATCTCTGGCTCTAAGGAGGTGTTGTCTCCATTTTGAGGATCCTGCGTTGTCACCTCCCGGTTATGTGGCCGGCAAGATTTCTTGGAGCGTTGCTTTGCCTTTTCCTATTTATCTACTCGCATTCGCATGTTTTCAAACTGATAGGATGGCAGGAACTGGAGCTGATCGACATGAGCTCACCCCATCTTGTGGATTCAAACTGCCAACCTTCAGGTCAGCAGTTCAGCAGCACAAGGGTATATTTATTTGCAGTATTTATATTCTGTCCTCCTCACCCCAGAGGGGACTCAGGGTGGATCATTATGCACATGCAGACACGGCAATCATTCAATGCCATTTTTAGACATACAAGATAGACAGACAGACAGAGGCATTTTGACATTTTCTAACTTCAGCACCTGGAAGTTATGCTCGATTCTGGCTATAAGGAGATGCTATCACTTCATCCATTATGATGCTGAGCCCTTTTTATTTATTTCCTCCTTGTTCTTTGATCATCAGCATTTTTATGGTGTTGTAAAATACCTCCCCACTTAAAGGGGTGCCTAATTTCTCTACTCACAGCTCAGCTGTTTTCAAACTGCTTAGGTGGATAGTAAGCTAGTAGGCTTGGGCGGTTTCGTTTTTCGTAATTCATTATTAATTCGTATTTAAATTACCTTACAATCCAATATTGAGCCATGCAGGAATAGTGTGAGGAGTAAATTAGATTTGAAACAATTTTTTCAATTTATTTCGTAATTATTTCGTTATTATTTCGTAATTATTTCGTAATTATTTTTGCATGTCTGGTGCAAGTTTTATAGTTGTTGTTTGTTTTATCACACCAACAGTCAACAACAGAGGGAGAGGGAAGCTTCAGAAGTTCCCCCTGTCCCATTTGGAGGTTTTTTTTAGCATATTGCGCAATCGCGTCCGCCATTAACGAATCGATTCATAATTATACGAAATTTCGTAAATTTCAAAAATTTTAAAAGGAAATTTTCGGAATTCTTTAAAAAAACGAAACGCGATGGACCCCTAAAAACGAAACGAGTTTAGAAACAAATTTTTCCGTTGTTACCCAAGCCTATAAGCTAGGCTTAAAAGTTGGGTACTCAATCTGACTCAGTTGTAGGTTTTCGGGCTATATGGCCATGTTCTAGAGGCATTCTCTCCTGACATTTCTCCTGCATCTATGGCAAGCATTTGGTCAAACTATGTTTTCTTTCCACCCATCTCCATCCACACTTTCCTTTTCTGGACCTTCTCTGTTGCACAAAAAATAATTCTCATTACTTTTGAGACAGACCACGTATGATGTTGAGGCCTGAAAAAAAGAGAGGGATGCAGAGGGATGACAGACTGAACTGAAAAGGTTTTAAGTAATGACTCATCCTTTTCTCAACCTAGCAACTCCCACATGTGGTACTGAGACAGCCTTGGTCGCCTTAGTGGATGATCTTCGCTGGGAATTGGACAGGGGGAGTGTGTCCCTGCTGGTTCTGCTGGAGCTCTCTTCGGCCTTCGATACCGTCGACCACGGTATCCTTCTGAGACGCCTCACGGGAATGGGCCTTGGGGGTACTGCATTGCAGTGGCTCCAGTCGTTCCTCGAGGGTCGTTCTCAGAAGGTGTCTTTAGGGGGCACCTGCTCGACTCCGCGGCCATTGTACTGTGGAGTCCCGCAGGGTTCAGTTTTGTCCCCTATGTTGTTTAACATATACATGAAGCCGTTGGGAGAGATCATCCGGAGTTTTGGGGTGCGATGTCATCTGTATGCAGATGATGTCCAACTCTATCACTCTTTTCCACCTGCCACTAAGGAGGCTGTTCAGGTCATGAACCGGTGCTTGGCCGCTGTCTCGGACTGGATGAGGGACAACAGATTGAAACTAAATCCAGACAAGACAGAGGTACTCCTGGTCAGTCGTAAGACCGAACAGGGTACGGGGTTACAGCCTGTGCTGGACGGGGTCACACTCCCCCTAAAAGCACAGGTACGCAGTCTGGGAGTTCTCCTGGATTCATCGCTGAGCCTGGAACCCCAGGTTTCAGCGGTGGTCAGGGGAGCATTCGCACAATTAAAACTTGTGCGCCAGCTGCGTCCGTACCTTGGGAAGGCTGACTTGGCCACGGTAGTACACGCTTTGGTTACATCCCGCTTAGATTACTGCAACGCTCTCTACGTGGGGTTGCCTCTGAAGACTGCCCGGAAGCTGCAGCAAGTACAACGCGCGGCAGCCAGATTACTAATGGGGGCTGGGTACAGGGAGCACACCACTCCACTGTTACTTGAACTCCACTGGCTGCCAATTAGCTTCCGAGCACAATTCAAAGTGCTGGTGTTAACCTATAAAGCCCTAAACGACTCCGGCCCTGTTTACCTCTCCGAACGTATTCTCCCCTACGAACCATCAAGACCACTAAGATCGTCTGGAGGGGCCCTGCTCTCGGTCCCTCCACCTTCACAGGCACGGCTGGTGGGGACGAGGGACAGGGCCTTCTCGATGGTGGCCCCTCGACTCTGGAACTCCCTGCCATTAGAGATCAGAACTGCCCCCTCCCTCATGACGTTCAGGAAACTAACAAAGACCTGGTTGTGGAACGCGGCATTTGACAACTGATTTAATTCTTTGCCCACATGAAAGGAGGATGATGAATGGTATTGTGATGGTGTCGGATGATTTGGCTCTTTTAACTGTGATGATAATGTTTTAACGTGTATAGTGCTGATATTTTAACCGTGTAATGAAGTGGCATTGTGTTGTTATTGTATATTCTTTGTATGTTAACACATGTTGTGAACCGGTCCGAATCCCTCTTTGAAGGTGAGAGGGTCGGTATATAAAACCTCGAAATAAATAAATAAATAAATAATGTGTTGGGCTCCCACCATTCTAAGGTGAAATCAAATGATGTTTTGTGGTCCAAGTAGGAGAAAAATTCCAGGTTACAGAAAACGAACTTTAGAAACATTAAAAGAGTTCTTTTTAAAGAACAAGTAACACATGTGCTTCCTTAAAGGTCAATAGTGATAGCCTTCATGACCCACCAACATCTCAAGATGTGACTTAGTACATGCTGAAATTTCTTATATCAGCGTTTCTCAACCTGGGGGTCGGGACCCCTTGCGGGGTCGCAAGGGGGTGTCAAGGGTCACCAAAGACCATCAGAAAACACAGTATTTTCTGATGGTCATGGGGATTCTGTGTGGGTGTTTGGCCCAGTAGGATCATTGGTGGGGTTCACAATGCTCTTTAATTGTAGGTGAACTATAAATCCCAGTAACTACAACTACCGTCAAGGTCTATTTTCCCCAAAAACTCCACCAGTGTTCACATTTGGGCATATTGTGGATTCGTGCCAAGTTTGGGTCTGATCCATCATTGTTTGAGTCCACAGTGCTCTCTGGATGTAGGTGAACTACAACTCCAAAACTCAAGGTCAATGCCCACCAAACCCTTCCAGTATTTTCTGTTGGTCATGGGAGTTCTGTGCGCCAGGTTTGGCTTGATTTCATCATTGGTGGAGTTCAGAATGTTCTTTGATTGTAGGTGAACTATAAATCCCAGAAACTACAACTCCCAAATGACAAAATCAACCCTCCCCCCCAACCCCACCACAAGTCAAATGTGGGTATTTGTGCCAAATTTGATCCAGTCAATGAAAATACATCCAGCATATCAGATATTTACATTACGATTCATAACAGTAGCAGCATTACAGTTATGAAGTAGCAACAAAAATAATTTTATGCTTGGGGTCAAGACAACATGAGGAAGTGTATTAAGGGGTCGAGGCATGAGCAATGTAGAGAACCACTGTCTTATATAAAATTCCAATAAACTAATTTATTTATTTATTTATTTATTTGGGGTTCTTTTACCCGCCCTTCTCACCCCGAAGGGGACTCAGGGCGGCTTACAAAAGCAAAGGCACAATTTGATGCCTGCATCATAAAAACAATCAAACACAAAATTACATCAATACACAGTTAACAACAAATATACATTATAATCATAAAATCAATAAAACCAAATACAAACCCAATTTCTCCTCTTACATGGTCAGCGTTCGCTACTCATAGATCTAGTTTTACGTTCCACTTCATCAATCCTGCTGGTCTTACTCGCCTGGTTGTCTGATTTAGTTGCCGGAGTGCCCAAAGGCCTGGTCCCATAACCAAGTCTTCACCCTTCTCCTAAAGGCGAGGAGGGATGATGATGCCCTGATTTCCCCGGGAGTGAGTTCCACAGGTGAGGGGCCACCACTGAGAAAGCCCTGCTCCTCGTCCCCACCAGCCTCACTTGTGACAGTGGTGGGGTCGATAGCAGGGCCTCCCCAGATGATCTCAGACTCCGAGGTGGGACGTAGAGGGAGATACGTTCGGACAGATACACTGGACCGGAACCGTACAGGGTTTTGTAGGTCAAAACCAGCACCTTGAATTGTGCTCGGAACTGAATCGGCAGCCAGTGGAGCTGGCACAGCAGGGGGGTGGTATGCTCCCTGTATGTCGCTCCGGTGAGCAATCTGGCTGCCGCTCGCTGGACTAGTTGAAGTTTCCGAACAGTCTTCAAGGGCATCCCCACGTAGAGTGCATTGCAGTAGTCTATTCGGGATGTAACAAGAGCATGGACCACCGTGGCCAGATCAGACTTCCCGAGGTACGGGCGCAACTGGTGCACAAGTTTTAATTGCGCAAAAGCTGAGTAGCTATAAAAACTAAAACTGAGTAGCTATAAAATGCCTAGAAAGAAAGTCCCCTGGTTATCCTTGGACAAGTGGCACACTCTCAGCTTCAAATGAAGGTCCTCAGAACAAGATTTTGGTAGAAAACCTCATGATAGGTTCACTTTAGAGTCACCATCATTCAGAAATGACTTGACAACACACAACAATTACAGGGATAAGGAAAATCGGGCCAGTAACATCAATTTTGTCAAATTGGATGTTCTCAGCTCTAGCTCTCATCCTCTCCTTTAGCATCAAGATGTCTTGGTCTTGAAATGAAGTGTCAAATATCATTTTGCTCCAGTTACATGAAATATATGGCCGCCCTTGGCAGGAGTTGATAACTCAGCGCTCTCCGTGTCAAATGTGTATCTACCTGATAGCGCCTTCCATAAAAACCGTACCTTGCTCTTCCGTTCAACTTCATAAAAAAAGTCAGGGTAGAAGCCTTGCTTCCTGCAATTTTCACAAATAGGTCCATTTGTAAGAGGGTGAGGGAAGCATAAGGAAAAAAATAGCTTCTTGGTAGCAAGCTCCAGGTTAAAATGTCAATGCAACGACTTCAGATATCAGCATAATGTGCACAAAAAGATGGTTATGACTTCAACACTTGGTGCTCTGCTGAGGTGTACTTCCCATTTCCTTGCAGAAAGTAACTTTGAGTGGGTGTCACTTCAGAGCAGGTGTTAGGCTTCTTTCTGTACTGGTTTACATCCTGGGAGATTTTTGCATTGGGCCTCTTTAATACAAGATATCAATCATAAATTGTGAAATGCTCATCATAACCCCTTGCATGCCAGAATTCTGATGGTGAACCATACTAAAGGTTATATATTTTCAGAGGTTATACTGTTGTCCAAAGAAGGGAGCTCCAAAAGCATTGAGGTTCATGAATGACCTAGAGCAGTGATTCTCAACCTCGGGGTCGGGACCCCTGAGGGGGTCGCGAGGGGGTGTCAGAGGGGTCGTCAAATACCATCAGAAAACACAGTATTTTCTGATGGTCATGGGGATTCCATGTGGGAAGTTTGAGCCAATTCTATCGTTGGTGGAGTTCAGAATGTTCTTTGATTGTAATGAACTATAAATCCCAGCAACTAAAACTCCCAAATGTCAAGATCTGTTTTCCCCAGACTCCACCAGTGTTCACATTTGGGCATATTGAGTATTCATGCCAAGTTTGGTCCAGATCCACCATTGCATGAGTCCACAGTGCTCTCTGGATATAGGTGAACTACAACTCCAAACTCAAGGTCAATGCCCATCAAACCCTTCCAGTGTTTTCCATTGATCATGGGAGCCAAGTTTGGTTCAAATCCATCGCTGCTGGTGTTCAGAATGCTCTTTGATTATAGGTGAACTATAAATCCCAGCAACTACAACTCCCAAATTGCAAAATCAATCCTCCCCCAACCCCACTAGCATTGACATTTGGGTGTATTGGGTATTTGTGCCCAGTTTGGTCCAGTGAATGAAAATGCATCCTGCATATCAGATATTTTCATTATGATTTATAACAGTAGTAAAATGACTGTTTTGAAGTAGCAATGAAAACAATATTATGGTTGGGGGTCACCACAACATGAGGGACTGTATTAAGGGGTCACGGCATTAGGAAGGTTGAGAACCACTGACCTAGAGTAATGCCACATGGCTATGGGGATGGTAAAAAAGACTCCCAGCTAAGCAACAGCAACAATCCCTCATAGCTTTCTCACCATGTGATGAATTCACAGAAGGGTGTAGCCAAAGCCTCCAGTGACAGAATATATAGATACTAGCCATACCCTGCCACGCATTGCTGTGGCCCAGTCTGTGTATATGTGGGTTTTTGTGTGTATATGTGTGTGTATATATTTGTGTATATGTGTATATTTGTATGTTTGCTTATATATACTAGCTGTCCCATGCCAGGCATTGCTGTGACCTATCTGGTGATTTGGAAAATAAAGTAATGAGAAAATGTTGCTTTCTAATATATGTGATGTCTTTATGCTTGTGGGTAAACAGTATTTCTTGCTGTTTCTTTGTCAGTGTTGATGTGGAGAGTCTGGTTTTCCCATTCTGGCACATGCAACATATCAATGCTCTTCTTTAGGGGTCCCTTTCAAATCTTTGATACTTCATCTGTCATATACATATATGTGTGTATGTGTGAATGGCTGGATGGCCCTTTGTCAGGAAGGCTTTGATTATGTTTTCTTGCCCTGGTGAAGGGAGTTGGACTGGATGGCCTTAAGATAGCATTTCTCAACCTGGAAAGTCAAGACCCCAGGGGAGGGTCACCAAGAGGTGTCAGTAAGGTCACCAAAGACGACCAGAAAACACATAATTTTCTATTGGTCATGGGAGTTCTGTGTGGGATGTTTGGCCCAATTTCATCGTAGGTGGGGTTCAGAATGCTCCTTGATTGTAGGTGAACTATAAATCCCAGTAACTACAATTCCCAAATGTCAGGGTCTATTTCCCCTAAACTCCATCTGTGTTTATATTCAGGCATATTGAGTATTCATGCCAAGTTTGGTCGAGATCCATCATTGTTTGAGTCCTCAGTGCTCTCTAGATGTAGGTGAACTACAACTCCAAAATCCAAGGTCAATGCCCACCAAACCCTTCTAGTGTTTTCTGTTGGTCTGGGGAGTTCTGTGTGCCAAGTTTGGTTCAATTCCATCGTTGGTGGAGTTCAGAATGCTCTTTGATTGTAGGTGATTATAGGTGAACTATAAATCCCAGCAACTACAACTCCCAAATGACAAAATCATAATTTTTGAGTGATGGTCGCTCCTTGTGTAGTGAGACATTTTGTTGCCAAATTTGGTATGATTTCGTTCATTGGTTCTTTTATTTTTATGTTACTCATTATGCACAGAGCATTTAGATAGATAGATAGATGATAGATAGATGATAGATAGATAGATAGATAGATAGATAGATAGATAGATAGATAGATGCATGCGGGGGCACCCTGATCACATACCCAGCACTATGGACTCCTCACCGAGCCCATCTTCTGGAATAACCATCCATCGCTCAATCAAGGAAAGGTTCCTCTCTGCCAGCTGATATCGACCAGCAAACATTGTTTCCCCTAAAGAAATCCCATCCCAGACTAATGAGCTCCAGCAAAAAGGAGCACTATGGATACAGAAGACAGACTCAGGAATTCTTCCAATAAAAAGATTTACTAAGTTACCTGCCATACTGTACACCAATCACAAACTGTAAACCTTATGGCCACAAATGTCATTTTGAACCAGTAAGATTGTGGGTGATCTTTTGTACCAATCACAGCAAATGTCTATTCTTTCAAATGTCTATAAAATGCCCATGCCTGGTTATGTTGTATTTGGAATTCTTTCCCTGGCATCCTTCTTTGGCCAATGGAGCAATAAACTATTTCTGATTCTGCCCTCATGATTCTATTGGAACTGATTAGCACCAGCATGCTGGGAAATGGACCCCAAGATTTCAAACAACATCATGGAAGTGGAAAGAGACAGCAGAAAAAAAATCCAGCTCTTTTGAACAGCAACCAGGAATCTTACACACAAATGACTATATACTAGGGTTATACAGAAAGTAAGGTTACAATGTGTGTAACTCTCACAGGGAATTTTCTCTGGGGAAGTTGGTATCATTGCCATGTAGTGGAAAGCCAGCAGTGCCAGTCGTCAGTAGCTCATTGACTGGCATTGTGGTGAAGGTTAGAGATAAGTGTCCTCATTCTGCTTCTCTCCAAGTGCAAAGTTCGTGCTGTAATACGCTACCTAAACTCAAAGGGTATGCTGCTGCGATTCATCACAAAATCATTTCAGTTTATGGATTGGACATAATGCCACTTCAGCATGTGACAAAATGGGTACAGATTATGTTGTGAGACCATGAAGAAATTTTGTGGAGTTATCCAAAACAAACGTCGTGGGATGCTGGCGATGGGAGTCTGTCTCCTTCATGACAATGCACACTGCTCATGCAACACAAGAGTTGTTGACTACATTTGGTTTGGATGTTTTAAGCAATCCCTCTTATAGCCCCAATCTTGCACCCAGTGACTATCGTCTGTTCACTGTCTGTTCCTTTAATATTTGATTTTCACAACATTGAAATTGGTGAAGTTTGCAGCCACAATATTCAACCATTCTGTTGTTTACACTTTCCCTCTAACCATAGCAAAATTGTTCTGTCGTGCACTAGGCCTGTAAAGAATTTCCTTTAGAACAGGATGTACAACCTTTGCCCAGCGGGAAGCCAGGGGGCCCAAGGAGAAGTTCTCAGAGGTTTTCCACCACAAATGATCTTTAGATGGCTTGTGAAGTATAACAAAGTCCTTTATTAATGAACAATCAAACAGAAACTTCTCTTGTCTTCAATAAAGTTAAACAAATGATTCCAGGCTTTTATGCAACTGGTGGCTTTCTAAACTTGCCCACGAAGGACAGGCAACTGTCTTCAATAACTTCTTCTTTACTTTAAAGGAAAATCCCCTTTTTAACTTCTCCCAGGCTGACTGTAATCTAACCCTTACTGATGTGGGCTCCGCTACCGTGTCGAACTGCGTCTCGAAGCACCGAGTGGACCTACCAGTAAAGGCTTAGATATTCTCCAGCTGGAGTTCTTTGGTCTTTAGGGCTGTTTTCCTGGAAATCTTTGGAGACTCTTAAGACTGTTTTCCCCCGGAAAGTCTTAAAGGTTGAAGCTTTTGTACAGGGGAAGCTTGCACACGTCCTGTACATTAGCTTTCCTTGCTGAGACTAACTAAAAATGGCTCCCTTCCCTTCCCAATGGCTCTGAGCAAGGGGTGGAACCAAAATTTAACAATGATGGACAGGTGACTTGCCCTATGACTGCAGCCAAAGGAAGCCACCTTTCTGCAGACTCCTTGAAACCTTGGACTGCATGCAAACATTTAATACAAAGCAAATAAAGTTGGAGCTACTGGTACAGCCATACCAGCACAAAAATAATAATGGAAACAAGTGTTTTTTCCCCTTAGAAAGTTGCCATTTTCTGTGCCTAGTGAAACACTATGAACATAGTTTTTTAACAGCAAACGTATGCATTTGCACAAACTCTTACACAGTTGACTTACATTTTTTCTCCCTTAGCAAGGTTCCCAAAGGAGTTTGGATCTCCACATTTCACCCCATTTGGGGAAAAGGTGAGTTCCTTTCCCATCCCTCCCACTTGCAGAGCACTGTTTTGCTCCTCATATCTTGCTGAATTTAAAATGCCCTCGGTGCTTTCCCTATCTGTTTCTGTTGCTATTGTAGTTTCTGTTGCTACCGAGGACTCCATAAATAACCACATAATATTCTTGTCAGTCATTCTTGATTTTAAAAATGGCATATACTTGAATAAAAGATTATAGCAAGCTGTACCTTTTCAGAGATAAGGGAGGTGGCTGATGTTCTGGTGAGTAACACGTTCTTTACCTATGCCTAGACTTTAAAAAAAAAAACCCGTTGGTTAAACTATCAGTACTATCTTTCAGTCAGTCCCACAAGGAGACAAGCACTTTATTTTAAATTAGTGCAATGGCATTCTGAAATTCCAAGAAAGAGACATATCTTTCCCTTTTGTGGTCCACCTTAAGAAGGTCATGTCCAAATCACTGACTTTGGAGAGAGCTCGTGATGTATGGACCTGCCAAGTTCTATTTTCCTGAATGAGCACAGGTTAATTTGCTTGGATGTCAGAGAAATGGATTTGAATTCTGAGCTGGATCAGGAACAGACTTGACTTTTGGGCTCTGGGCTACTTTTTCTTCTTTGGCTGAATCTTATGAAATCCTGGGATTTGCAGTTGGGGGAGAAATATTTAATGTACCTGTTCTGTCATGTGCTGGGCCTGTAAAGAATTTCCTTCAGAACAGGACGTGCAACCTTTGCGCAGCGGGAAGCCAGGGGGCCCAAGGAGAAGTTCTCAGAGGTTTTCCACCACAAATGGTCCTTAGATGGCTTTTGAAGTATAACAAAGTCCTTTATTAATGAACAATCAAACAGAAACTTCTCTTGACTTCAGTAAAATTAAACAAATGATTTCAGGCTTTTAGGCAACTGGTGGCTTCCTAATCTTGCCCACGAAGGGCAGGCAATTGTCTTCAAAAACTGATTCTTTACTTTAAAGGAAAATTCCCTTTTTAACTTCTCCCAGGCTGACTGTAATCTAATCCTCACTGATGTGGGCTCCGCTACTGGGTCGAACTGCGTCTCGAACACCGAGTGGACCTACCAGTAAAATTATCCAGCTGGAGTTCTCTGGTTTGCTCTTAAGACTATTCTCCCCCGGAAAGTCCTCAAAGCTTTGGGGATGCTTCCCTGGAAAGCTTTGGAGATCCTTTGATGCTCTTAAGACTGTTTCCCCCCGGAAAGTCTTAAGGGTTGAAGATTTTGTACAGGAGAAGCTTAACACGTCCTGTACATTAGCTTTCCTTACTGAGACTAATTAAAAAATGGCTCCCTTCCCTTCCCAATTGCCCTGAGCAAGGGGTGGAACCAAAACTTAACGATGATGGACAGGTGACTTGCCCTATGACTGCAACCAAAGGAAGCCACCTATCTGCAGAGTCCCTGAAACCTAGGACTGCAAGCAAACATTTAATACAAAGCAAATAAAGTTGGAGCTCCTGGTACAGCCGTACCAGCACAGTACCCTAAAGGCACAAATTCCCATCTGATCTTGGAAGGGTCTGTTCTGGTTAGTGGTTACTACTTGGATGGGAGGCAACCAACAGACACCAGGTACTATAGACTATATTTCACAGGAAGGAGCTGACAAAATCACCTCAGACTATTCCTTGCCTTAAAAAAAGTAATGAAATTCATGTGGTTTCCACAAGTCCTCAGATACCTTGAAGTCACATACTCACACAAAGACACATATGCTGCTAGCTAGAAGGTGGATGTAGATCAGGTTTGAGCACGTCATCTACCAACATAGGCAAGATTTTGATTTTACAAAGAAGCACATACTGAAGCTAACCGAAATCAGTGTTTTAATTTAGCATTTATTTAGAAATATACCAAGGTCTAAATATGCCAAAGACATCAGATCAAATCTGATCTTGGAAGCTTAGTAGGGTCAGCCCTTGTTAATACTTGGATGGGAGACCACCAAGAAATGCCAGGTACAGAAGGCTATATTTCACAAGAAGGAGCTGGCAAAACTTCCTCTGATTATTCCTTTGACTAGGAAACCTCTATGAAAAATGTGGGGCAATCACAAATCAACAGTCAACTTGGAGGCACATACACACATCCACAATTGCAGATTTAGAACTCTCAGCCCAAGATACTGTGAAATGGGCAGTTTTATGCTGGGATCATTAGGAAAAGAACTGAAAATAAAGCTGCCATTTTCACAGTGACTTTATGTATATGTATGGTGCAGCCAAATTTGAAACATATAATGTGTTCTGTTTACTGCACCTCACAGGATAATTGCAGAGATATTTTATTGAAAAATTGAACCCCAAATTATGAATTATGAGATGTGTACTGAGAAATACATTGTGTCCATGTTGCCTTTGTCTTATAGTAACCCTTCATGAATTACCTTCAAGTGTTGCCCAACATGCCCTGGACTCTGGGAAACAATCCCTCAAATTACCATAATGTGTTTGTGTCAGAACCCCTGGGTTCTTTTCCCTTTTTGCCTGATTTTTTTTTTTTGTGTGTGTCAGGAGCAACTTGAGAAACTGCAAGTCACTTCTGGTGTGAGAGAACTGGCCATCTGCAAGGACCATGCCCAGGGGACACCTGGATGTTTTTGATGTTTTACCATCATTGTGGGAGACTTCTCTCATGATTCCACATGATAGAGGAAGCTCATCCATGGTCTCCCCAGATTCGAACCTGCGACCTGTCGGTCTTCAGTCGTGCCGGTACAGAGGTTTAACCCACTGTGCCACCGGGGCAGTAGGTTAAACCCCTGATAAGATCTAGGAATGGTTCCTTTCCTATACCCCAAGCCAGACCCATCCTTGTGACACCCATTGAGATGGCCATCACCCTAAAACAACCTTTGTTTATCTGGACTAACACCATTATATCCACTGGATCCAGGACATAAAGCCCATTATGTATCGCCACATTGTCTCAAATTCTGCTGGTGGGAATGAGAGAGAGAGGGCTTTTTATGCACACCTCTGGAACCACATCCCAAAAGAGATCAGAATGGCCTCATCGCTGTCCTCTTTTAGGAAGCAAATAAAAACTTTCCTATGCACCCAGGCATATAAATATGGGAATGTTTAAAGATATGGCTTTTTGTAATAAGGAATGGAATTTGGATATGGTTTTTAACTTTTTAAAAATTCTGTGCAATTTGGTAATTATTGTTCTTATGAGTTTTTATTGTTGAATGTTTGTTTCTATTTATTAGAATTGTCAAGTCTATTGCGATATGTTTACAGCATTGAATGTTTGCCTTTTATGTTGTGAACTCCCCTGAGTCCCCATGGTGAGATAGGGCAGGACAGGAACAAAGCCTTACTTACTTACATTTCTTTTTGTCTGCACCCCTTTCAGGGGTAGATCAATAAATGGACATACTACTCAAAGTTATCCAATGACAGTTTATTTAAGTTTCCTGCCACAACAAAGACCAACCAGCAATGACATCAGAGATAATCCCAGTTCAACAACAGAGCAGATCCTAACAGGACACTGTCTATACCAATATGGAGCTAGCACAGGGATCTTGAATATCTGCCAAATGAAATAAATGTGCACTGTATTCACAATTGCTGTATGTCAGTTCTTTAGAGTGCTGTTTACGCTAACATTCTCTCTGGCCATTGAGAATAAACCTTTGATTACGCTTTCGACCCATCTGTGTCTCATTCAGCCTTCTGGAAAGCTTGACACATCAGGGCCCCAAACCCACAGTCTTCGTGGAGCTGAAATCACACAACGAAGTAATTAAATAGATGGAAAATATCAATCACAATGATCATGGAAGTAAAACAAATACAAGAAGAGTTTGTGGTATTTGGAATTCTTCAGCTTAAAAGCAAAGGTGAGGGATAGATTATAGCAATGGATAAAATTATGCAAGG